>OZ035882.1:117945576-118505982 GCA_964034835.1 Muscina levida
GTGCACTGGAACTTGAAGCCATTAGCCTTTTTTAAACGTTTACATACAAAAATACACGGATAAGTGCAATACGCATAAATGCAAAAATTGGATAAGTGCACAACTTTTGCTAACCTGAAAGTAATTTTTTAGTACAATTTTGCATGCATAAATGCAAATCTCCGACTTTTTCATGCAAATCTCAGACTTTTTCAGCACACGTGGTTTAGATGAATCGAATTGAGTGCAATTTAATATGTATTTTGCAAAAAACAATGGTGCAAAATATGATTGCAATGATTCATTAACATCTCTTATTTGGGCACAGATCTGAATATTTTTAATTTTTTTGTATGAAATATGAAAAACACTAAAACAATGAAAGTTACGTTCTTTAAGTTCCGTCCTAACTGAACTGGTGTAACAGATTAATAAAAATAATCTAATATTTGTATAAATGCAATAATCGTGCACTTATGCAATGTTTGTATATATGCAATAGTTGTGTACTTATCCGAGTGTTGTATAAATGCAAAAACCGCATAAGTGCACAAAAAGTCGCGCGAAAACCGATGTGCACTTATCCGTAGTCTACTGTAATAACACTATGTGACAGTCATTTGGAACTTGAGGAGTGACCTAGTGCATGTTGTTGGTCTGGTCGAGTACAACATGACCCTATATACCAAAGTTTAATAACACCCCCAATATCTTGACTTACTCTCTTATTAATTTTTTCCATGAATGGCCGGTAAATATAGTAAAAGGTCCCACAAAGGTTTTCTAACTTTAGAAAAGCGTTACGAAGTTAAATAAATGCCTACTATGCTCGCTGACTGCTGCTTGTATATTTTAGAAGACTGCTAGGATATTCAGCATAAAATAAAGAAATAACTTTATTAACTAATAGAAAATACATATTTGTTCTTCTTATTTTACATGTTTTAAGCTCTTCAAGTATCGGTTATTGTATTTAAAAATGATTCTGTTGGATCTAATACAATTTTTATAACATATATGCAAAATGTATTTTAATGGAACATAAGGAAAGGAGAAAAAATTCAAATTACTAAAAAACTGTGCCTGATGAAAATATCTGATAACATACTTGAAATCACGATATTTATAACTATAGGAATCACAATTCAGATACCCAATAAAATGGAAAATATTTTTTTTTAATCTATTAAGATAGCTTTAATAGATTTTAACTTTTAAAAATCCTTTCAAAGATTGCTCAAAGTCCAACAATAAGCAAATACGTTTTATGGTACGAAAAACTTTGTAAAATTTGCTCAGAAGAAATGTGTGAACCAAAAGTCATAACTAAATTTAAAACATCGATCCCATACAGTTCGGCTGCAAGTGAATAGGGTGTTTTCTACGTCAGAAAGAATATTACATGAAAAAAAGTCGTTTAAGTGATGAAAATGTTGCTAAAAATTTTATTTTTACACAAAAATTCTTAGAATAATTTTTATTGTAAAATAAAATAAATAAAATTATTATATTTTTTTTGATGTTATGTATTCATGAGTTCTTTAATTTCTTTATTTCCATATTAATTTATTATATTTTTAAAACTTAAAATGTATTATATAACAGAAGACACATAACACAGTGCAACAGTGAAAAAAAACAAGACCTTGACAGTATAGGTTCGATTATACTTCGTTTGGCGAGATTGGTATCCAATTTTTTTTATGGACCCCAAAAGATTCTCAAAATCAGTGAGCCCCTTGGATAAAGTTGTAATCAGTTTTTGTTCAACAGCTAACAGATACTTCTTGATAGCGCTAAACTATATTCGGTAATAATGTAGCTGTGAGTTTTGCGCACAAATATTATAAAAAATGTATTCCAAAAATTTTACTTATTTCTGCATACTTTTTAAAAAAATTGAGGAAGAAATTATTTTTGTTTTCACTTTTTGCAATATTAATTTGAAGGAGTCCAAATTTCGTGAACATATCATTACAATTCGATCCTTACCCTAAATCGCTCATAAAGACTATTATGAGACCGGTTTTTCGTACCTTTCCGCACATATAATCCAGTAATGTGGTTGAATATCAACAGTTTTCAAATTTCTCAGTGGATTTGAAAAAAGAGACTGTTGTCTTCCATCGATATATATATTTATATTGGTGCTTTCGTGAATGAAACGCATACCTGTTTGTCAAAATCGGTTACCAAATAGTTAAGTTATTCATCGAGAATCTTTTGGGGTCCATAAAAATATTGGTCAACAATCTCGCCAAACTGAGTATATGGTTTTATTTCCCTTCTACAGTCTAATCGAACCTATACTCTCAAGTTCTTGTATTTATTTTGCAAAAAGTCTTCATTTGTTGCATAGTGTAATTATAGAAACATAACAATAACATTTTTTTATATTTTATTTGGCGTGATTGTCGTGATTCACGCTCACGTGAACGTGCGTGAGTACAAAATTTACTCACGTGAGCGTGCGTGAACGTGAGTAGCGAAAAAATTTTTGAGCGTGAGTGTGCGTGATTGACAATTTCAATCACGTGAGCGTGCGTGAACGTGAGTCAAATTTACTCACGTGCCCATCTCTATTAAGGAAGTTTCGAGAACTTTAGAGGGAGACATCAACACTGTTTACAGTAAATGGCGGAATTGATACAAAAGAATGAGACAAACATAAAAAAACAAACAAACAAAAACAGGGGAGTTGTTGAGAAGTGGACGTTACTTTTAGCTTCACACATCCACATCTGCTGTAATCGCAGGGACAGACCCGAAAAAGGGGGAGTTTGTATGGGAGGTGGGATTAGTTTTTGACCGATCGGGCTCTTCTTAGAACTTAACCTCCGCCTTGAGGATAAAAGCTTGCCTTTTGACGTTCCAAATTTCAGCTCGATATCATAAGCTTAGGCTGTAATCGAGGGGACAGACAGACGGACAGACGGTCACATTTATATCGACTCAGATTTCGATGCTGATCATTTATATATATATATATTGTCATACCTACCACGCCTCCTTATGGGCGTTACAAATGGAAGAACAAAAATAATATACCCTTCGCTCTGTTCATACGCATGGTGAAGGGTATAAAAATTTAAACAAGGATAATTACAAATTGTTTTGAATGAAAAATAAAAAATAAATTTGGAAAAGCTAACAAAAAAAGATTAGCTGTAGAATGCATAGAGAAGCACCAGTCTTTATGGAACTTATTTTCAAAAATATGAGTGATAGAAACTTTTAAACAGTGCAATATTCAGATGTCTTTCTATTACAAAAGTGATGATTGATTTGTATCGAAACCTTCAATCACACACGAACACAAGGGGTTCATCGGTATGAACTGCAGCAGTACTCGTGTATGGGGCGCTTTAGGAACTGGAAATATTCAAAGCTCACAAAAATTTAGATTTTCATTGAACAAATATTTATCATATAAAAGCTCGAGCAGCAGTTCATGGCCGTGTTAATCAACGTCTAGTAAAACAGCTCGATGAAGAAATTTCATACTGGAAAAAAATGTATACAGAATAATTGCAATTGTTAAATTACTCGCAATAAGAGGACTGCCATTTCGAGGACAAATTGGTGATTTGCAAAATGGAAATTTCTTAGGAACAGTAGAACTTCTTGCCGAGTTTGATCCTTTTTTATCTGAGCGTTTATAATATGCGTATCCTAGGAGTGGAAAACGTCGTACTTATCTAAAACCATTAACGAAGAAATTATAATCTTGATTCAAGGTCAAGTACTACAACATATTTCAACGGAAGTTCAATTGGCGAAGTATTTTGGAATCATTGTAGATTCTGCACCTGATATTGCACATGTTGATCAGCTTGGTATAATTATTAAATATGTACGTTAAAATGTTGAAACCGTTGAAAGATTTTTAGTATTTGTACCAAATACTGGTAACAAAGCCAAACATATTGAAAATGCAGTGCTAAACTCTTAGAAAAAATTTTTTGATGCGATAGACTTTAGTGCACAAAACAAAGACGAGAAACCCCCAACACGATCTGAAGCTATTGCACTACAACAAAAATTACAGAATCTTGAAACAGCTATTTTTGTCATTGTCTGGAGTTATTTTAGATCGTTTTAATGCTGCTAGTAGGAAACTTCCAGCATCTCAGGCTGATTTAACATCTGTTGTTCAAATGTATGGTTCTCTATCCTTACTTCTTCAAGATATGAGAAATAAACAATTTTCTGAATTTGAAGAAACAGCCAAACCGCTGTCTTTAGTTCAAGATTATTATCATTATGATACTTGTTGCAGAATAACCAGAAAATTTCATTCAGTTGAATCACGGGTAAATAAAAGAGCACCATTTTCTGGACAAGATCATCTTCGTACAAATATTTTTTATCCCATTTTGGACCTCTGAGTGAACAGTTATCAGAACGTAAAAACACATATGAAAAGCTCTTTGTAAACTTTTAACTTTTTTGATAATTTATATAAAACTAGCTGACCCGGCAAACGTTGTTCTGCCATACAAATTCTGACTCGGCGAACTTCGTCTCGCTCCAAGTTAACGCCTTCATATAAGCTCTAGAGTAATATTAAAACACATATAGTTCAAATTTTAATGTGACTAATTTGAATTTAATCGAAATCAGTGAAGAGAGGTCTGATAAACAATATTTTTTTCGATTTGTTTTCCGGCGCTAAAACAAACAATGAAGACACGCGAAAAACAGAGAAATTCGAGGTTGATCCCACAAACTTCCAAAGATTGGCCTTGCGATTTATTGGTTGTCATCGCAAAAGCCAATCGAATGGGGAATTGAATTTGCTAGAATTAGAAGGGAAAATCGGTTGGAATAATAGAAATTCGAGGTAAAAGGACTTCCTCTCCTATGAATAAAATTGACGGAAACGTCATTAATCCAGTTGAAACATCAACAGGAATTTGGCCATTACAAAGCGCCAGTAGATATTTTGAAAATGCAGTAGCCGATGGGTCGTTTTGCAAAGTGACTCTCATGTTCGTGGTTAATATCAACTTCTTGTTATTCCGCCACAAAGACATTACTTTCATCAGCAGTAGTAGATTTTAGGATGGCGGGAAGCGTTTGATGAAAATCTTGCGACAGAAATATTGTAGCCCCATCAAATCGTTTCGAATCACCTCAAAAATCCTTCATCTTTCGTTCAACTGCCTCCAAAGCTCGTTGATGCGCTATCGTGAATTTATCCCAAATGATAATTTTGCATTCTCGCAACAATTTCGCTATCGCCGAACTTCTGGATATTTTGCCCAATGGCTTGTCAACTGTGAGAATATTCATCGGCAACTTCAAAGCGGAATGTGCAGTTCGCCCGCCTTTCAACAAAGTGGCAGCAGATGGTGCAACAGCTAACGCAATTTGCGATCGATACGCATAAAATTGTTTAAGCTAACCTTTTTATTCGTTTCTTTTCCTGATGACTTGTAAACAAACCTGTCGTTGTATTGACCATCTTTAAATTGTGGTGATATTCACCCTCTCCACGGCAGAACATCATTGAAGTGCATCATATGACCGATGAGTCGCCCGACGCAATTTGCGATCGATACGCATAAAAATTATTTAAGCTAACCTTTTTATTCGTTTCTTTTCCTGATGACCTGTAAACAAACCTGTCGTTGTATTGACCATCTTTAAATTGTGGCGATATTCACCTTTTCCACGCAGAACATCATTGAAGTGCATCATATGACCGATGAGTCTCCCGACGCATGAGAACAATATAGTGTGATTCCACATTCTCACCCTGCCTTAGCTTTAAATGCAGTTATCTCCTAACAAAAATGTTCGATCGCAAAAAGGATACGGTTGGGATCTCATCTTAAAATAGATTGGGATCTCACCTCGAAATGTGTAGCAGCATAAGCCGGTAGTTTCCGATTGTAACTTCAGTGCATTGCTATGCTGGCATACGACAGACAATGAACCGATATCAACGCAGCGAAGATCTTTGTAGGCGATTGTGGAATCGTATTCAAGAGCATCGCGATTATAGTCTATATTAACGACTGGTCTTCTTCTAGAAACATTCTGTCAAATTTGAGGTGGTGATTGTGCAACGCGAAACTGTGCAATATGGGCACGTCTTCATTAATTTTTTTGGCACGTTCCTTTTGCGTTTGATTATTACGGACGTTCTGACTAATTATAGCACGACGCGTACGTCGTGCAAAGTTTGATTGTCTAATAGGAGGCATTAGTCTAGTAAATAACTCTTCCTAAAAACAACCATGTCCTATTCGAAAAATCCAAATTTTTCGAGTTTTCCACCAAGAATTTATCTATTTATCCATTCGGAAAGTCATGTCGGAATAATAATCTAAAATTTTTCGCAGTTACATCGTCCAAAACTATCAAATCATACGAAAAAAAAGCTAAATTTCGTCGAATAAAAAAGTAAAAATTTTCGAATTTTTCTGGAATTTTCCAACAAAATTTTTATATTTTTCTATTTGAAAAGTCATTTGCAATTATTGCGCACAAAAAAGCTATTTTCGGTTATTCCAATTTCCCAAAATTTTCTCTCACATAAACCTTCTCCTGGCAATTGCGAACAACTGAAAAAAAATCAGCAAAATAAAAAAATCTTATTTTTTGCGCATTTCCGGAATTTTCCGAGTTTTTCCCTAATAATTTTCTATTTTTGCATTCGAAAAGCCATTTCGTAACAATTGCACTCAAATTTTCCGGCTTTTCCTAAGGATTTTTTTGACGCATAAAAAATTCCTGCCAATATTGAAAAAAATAGAGCAAACTGGGCCAACGTTCTCTCTTAATAAATTACTATAAATTTTTCACACTATTTTTATATTTATATATTTCACAATAATCCGAAATTTTTCAGCAACACAACGAATTTTTCACCTTTACGTCGTCTGAAATCATTAAATCAAGCGATACAATCATATGACCGATGAGTCGCCAGACGCAATTTGCGATCGATACGCATAAAAATTATTTAAGCTAACCTTTTTATTCGTTTCTTTTCCTGATGACTTGTAAACAAACCTGTCGTTGTATTGACCATCTTTAAATTGTGGTGATATTCACCCTCTCCACGGCACAACATCATTGAAATGCATCATATGACCGATGAGTCTCCCGACGCAATTTGCGATCGATACGCATAAAAATTATTTGAGCTAACCTTTTTATTCGTTTCTTTTCCTGATGACTTGTAAACAAACCTGTCGTTGTATTGACCATCTTTAAATTGTGGTGACATTCACCCTCTCCACGGCAGAACATCATTGAAGTGCACCGACGCATGAGAACAATATCGTATGATTCCACATTCTCACCCTGCAATAGCTGTGATGCCGTCGATATTCATATCAACAACTTTAAATGCAGTTATCTCCTAACAAAAATGTTCGTCGCAAAAAGGATACAGTTGGGATCTCATCTTAAAATAGATTGGGATCTCACCTCGAAATGAGTAGCAGCATAAGCCGGGAGTTTCCGATTGTAACTTCAGTGCATTGCTATGCTGGCATACGACAGACAATGAACCGATATCAACGCAGCGAAGATCTTTGTAGACGATTGTGGAATCGTATTCAAAAGCTATATTTCTATATCTATATTTATCTATATTTACGACTGGTCTTCTTCTAGAAACATTCTGTCAAATTTGAGGTGGTGATTGTGCAGCGCGAAACTGTGCAATATGGGTACGTTAATTTTTTTTGGCAAGTTCCTTGGGCGTTTGATTATTACGGACGTTCTGACTAATTATAGCACGACGCGTACGTCTTTCAAAGTTTGATTGTCTAATAGGAGGCATTAGTCTAGTAAATAACTCTCCCTAAAAACAACCATGTCCTATTCGAAAAATCTAAATTTTTCGAGTTTTCCACCAAAAATTTATCTATTTTTCCATTCGGAAAGTCATGTCGGTATAATAATCTAAAATTTTTCGCAGTTACATCGTCCAAAACTATCAAATCATACGACAAAAAGCTAAATTTCGTCGAATAAAAAATTAAAAATTTTCGAATTTTTCTGGAATTTTCCAACAAAAATTTTATATTTTTCAATTTGAAAAGTCATTTGCAATTATTGCACACAAAAAAGCTATTTTCGGTTATTCCAATTTCCCAAAATTTTCTCTCACATAAACCCCTCCTGGCAATTGCGAACAACTGAAAAAAAATTCAGCAAAATAAAAAAATCAAATTTTTTGCGTATTTTCGGAATTTTCCGAGTTTTTTCCTAATAATTTTCTATTTTTGCATTCGAAAAGCCATTTCGTAACAATTGCACTCAAATTTCCCGGCTTTTCCTAAGGATTTTCCTAAGGATTTTTTTGACGCATAAAAAATTCCTGCCAATATTGAAAAAAATAGAGCAAACTGGGCCAACGTTCTCTCTTGATAAATTACTATAAATTTTTCACACTATTTTTATATTTATATATTTCACAATAATCCGAAATTTTTCAGCAACACAACGAATTTTGCACCTTTATCTGAAATCATTAAATCAAGCGATACAATGGAAGATTTCGTCGAAGGCATCCAAATCTTTCGATTTTTTCTGGAATTTTCCGAGTTTTCCAGTTTTTTCTATTTTTCCATTCGAAAAGTCATAATTGTTCGAAAACCGACAAAAATTTAATTTTCGATTATCGAAAAAAATCGAATTTTCCGATTTTTTCGGAATTTTCCGAGTTTTCCACCGACAATTTATCTATATTTCCATTCGAAAAGTCGTTTCGGAATAATTATACGAAATTTTTCGCAAGTTACATCGTTTAAAACTATCAAATCGTACGACAAAAAGCAAAATTTCATCGAAAAATAGTATTGAAATTTTTCGAAATTTTCCAAAAAAAATTTTATTTTTCCATTCGAAAAACCATTCATAACAATTGCACACAAAATTCCATACAAAAAAGCAATTTTCCGGCTTTTCCGGAGGAATTTCCCAAAATTTTCTTTTACATAAACCTTCTCCTGGCAATTACAAACAACTGAAAAAAATTTCAGCAAAATCGGTCCAACCGTTCTCAATTGATGAATTACTATACATTTTTGCCACCATTTTTATATATATAGATAGTGTACAGGACAGGCTATCGCCATTTTCTACAATTGGCTTTAGACGTTCACACAATATGCTTGAAAGGACCTTGTACGCAATTGGTAATAGGCTTATTCCACGGTAGTTCTTACATACACTACGATCTCCTTTCTTGTATATGGGACATAAATATAATTTTTTTTTAAATAGCGTTGTTTTTCAAAAGTTATGTAAAAAGTAACTTTTTTTTACAAAAACTGTTGTTATTCTTTTCTGTCTACATACATGTGAATAATATTTTCAATTTATTTACAATTGTTTATTAATATTTATAAATTTTTTGTAAATATAAATATTATAAACAAAATTGTATGCATGCATGAAATAATTGAAATCTGTATGAATTATGTTATGAGTGAACAAAAACTAACAGTTAATTAGTGCGAAACGTAAACGGAATGTTAAATGTACTAAAACTTTGTTGGAAGGAAATAAGTGATTTTTTAAAGTTTTAAATAATTTATTTATTTTTCAATTATTAAGATATACTAATTTTGGCTGTATCTTTATTTCGAATTGTTCAATATATTTCATTGGATTATTTTTTGTTCGATATTCTTTTTGCGCTTTCGGTTCTTCATTAACAAAGTTGAAAATGGGAAGTGGACGGAGACATCGGTGGTACACTGTATTTATATATATATTAAAGAATAATACCCAATAATTTAAATATGATGAATTTCCTATCAAAAACTATAAAAAAGAGGACATTTTGAGCCCGACCCTCTCAGATTTTAATGAAATTTTGCATACAGCTTCATTTTACCTACAGAAACACAACCTCATTTTAAGAAATTACATTTTTGAAAATATGTGGGCGTGGCAAGGTATCGAAATATTTGAAAAATTACTGTAGTAGGTACTTTTAAGCTTCGATTACTATGGAATGACTCAACCGATTTGAAAGAACTTGGTGCCATTATAAAGGTATATAAGTCAGCTTTCGAAAACACACACTGTACTAAAATATTTTTAGATAGGTCTATTTAATAAATATAACATATCTAAAAACTAAAATGGGGTTTTTCTTATTTTTTTTTTTAAAAATTTTTTAAACGCTTCTACATAAACAAAAAGGGCGGCATATCAAATAGTGCCTAGGGCGGTCCTAAATCCGCCACTGCCGTTAGGAGTATTTACATTAGGGTGATGAATTTTTTACAACCTCGTTTCCCTGTATCATATTTAGATGAGTTTTTATTTAAGATTAGATAAAATCTTACATATAAGGTAATTCGATGAAAAAACCTCACACACAAAATGATTTTAAAATTTTTATTTATCAGTATTTTGGGCCCCTTTTATTTTTTTTAAGTCACTGTACCCATAAATTTATGAGAATTTATTAGTTTCCTACCACAATCATAAAAATAACATGACCTTTTGTTTCTCACTAATTTTCTTCAATTCTGAGAATTAAAAAAAAATTGTCAACTTTTTTTTTCCAAAAATTCAAAAAATGAGATACCTTCACTCAATTGTAAATAAAAACTAAAGATGTTCATCGATTTCTTTGATCAATGTCTCATTTTGTTCATAGGTTTTGTGGCGTTTCGTGAAAGTTATGAGACGACACCTTTTTCTGTTTTGGATTTAAAAAAAAAATTTCACAAAAATATTATTTTAAAGTGTTTTGTTCGTGACCTTTTTCTATATTTAAATGGAATAAACGCTATTTTAGTCATTATTAGGCAAAAGTTCATTCATTCGTGCAACAGGAAATAATTTTTGAGAAAAAAATCAAAAAGTCATCACCCTAATATACATATTTACAATAAAGAAAGAGATTAAATTAAATTAAAGTGAAAGGACCCTTGAACTTACATAGGTAAAAGCAGTTTCTCCTGACTCTCCGCGACCTTTTGTCTAACACAATCTAACTCAACACGGTCATTTCCTCCTATCCTATCAATTAGAGCATCTCTCAAAGAATCTTCCACTGTCCCTCTTTGATCAATACCAAAGAGCAAAACACTAGGGTGTTCCCCAATCGACCCGTGCATTGTATTATTTAACGCGTATTCCACCCTGTCCAAAAACGAGTCACAATGGACATTTTCCTCAGGGCGTACCAGTTTCGCCAACATAGGGTCGATGCTTCTGTATATTGTCAGGACTATTTTGACCTTCAATAAATTTGTTTTACGTTTTATCAAGCCGATGGCACCAAGATATAATTTGTCCTTACTCAAGCACTTGAACTTGGTAAGAAGCGGAGAACGACAGAAACGTACACTATGAGAGTTTGTGAGATTCTATATTTTCTTTATTGATAACTTGTTCTTAAATACAAAATTATTGCTGAGTTAGATTTTACAATTGTTTTTCTTATTCTACGTTTTCTCTTTGTTATTTAATACTTTTGGGTCATAAAATGGAAGTAAACATTGAGTCTGGATTTGACAAAGTACGCCACAGCAATGTTGAATCATTGATATATGATTATGCCACAACAATGTTGCAAAACTGCTGTGCACTTAAAATCAAGTAGGTTGTTAAACTCGCAGCAGCAGAGTATGTTGTATGTTCGCTTGTGCGACTGTGTTAACGTAAACATTTTGTGTTTAATCTGTTACTTTGTATAATATATTGACATATTATTTGGCTTAGTGGAGTTTGTTACAATTACAGTAATGACCTACGATATTTTATTTCTTTTCTATTTTTCTATTAATGGATAAACAAATCCCAAATGCTATTGAGTCAGCACAATGAGTAGAATTGATTTCTGTGTATCATATTTTCAATTATTGTGTTTAAGTGACGTTGTGTGTGGTATGCTAGTGTGTTACAATAAATGAACGACACACACACATGGTTATTCTTTATGGTAAGGTTAAAAATGAGAAAAATAATAATTCTGAACTGTGAATGTTTGAACATGCTCCCCGCCGTTGAGCTATGCTCAACCAAAAAATTAAGGGCTGACATAACAGGTTTCAATTGCTTTTGGTTATTGGTAATCCCATAGTATTAGTGTTTTAGACCTATATAGTTAACAAGTATTAAGTTTACAATATTGTTTTGGTTATTTTCATTGAAGGGTATTAGGTTTCTGTAACAACAAGTTCTGGTGACTCGTGTTGCCGGATTGCTGCACGTGGAAGTTGTTGACTGAGGTCCAGTTTGAAATGCTGTCTTCTTAGATATATGATAATTGTGATCCCTCCAAACAAACATGAGGGCGGCATATACCACTATTGCGTGATGTCTTTTCATGTCGTTGAGTTGTATTGGCAACTCAGTGAGCATTTGTTGATGTAGCTGCTGTTGGACTTCCGTAATATTTTTGATGTGGTCGACGTACCGTTTGAGATGGAGTTTGCTCAGTTGCGGTTCATCTGGATAGCCGATTTCACTAAAGTTGACAGTGGCTGTGTACGATGTGTGGACAGATGTTGAGTAGATTTGATGTCCTTGAATGAACATTGACCTGTACTTTAGTGTGCAATATGGACTAATTTTTATGAGTCCTGTGCCTTGTAATGTGAGCCGAGAATGTTCTTGTTCGCACACAGTGGTTACTTGAGTTGGGTTTAGCATAGTATACATCCACTGGTTGCTGTGTGTCAGTTGTCTCAGCGATGTGTTGTTGCTGAATGGAACCATGTTGCAACTGGTGCAAGTGATGTTATTGAGAAGGGAAATTTCACACAAACATTTATCTGCATCTGCATTGAACTTAGTTTGCATGTTCATCTTCTGTCAGCGGGGTACAGGCTGCCCATTGTTGTTCCGTTAGTGTATAGCATTCGTCTCTATGAGCAGTGATCGCGATTAAGGCACTGCATTTCTCAATGATGACCATTGTGTTGTTGATAGGTGCTTTAGAAGTTCCAACGTCTCTGGATCACATAATGGAATTTGATCAAAGTGATAGTGTCTGACATTTGCTCTGCGTAATTTGAGTCTAGAACCCCGAACAGTGAGTTGGCAATGTTCCCAATAACGTTTACAGCGCCACGTTTGGTTCTTTTGGGTTTTAGCAACAGGTTTCCATCCTTGAGGTCTGAGAATCCGAGCTCAAGGGTATGCAGAACGTTTCGACATGGGTTACGTTGGGAAATTAGTGTGCACAAGTGCTGGAGTGCCGAGGTACCGTTAGCAAATGTGTCCATCTCGCGCCAGTATGGTTGAAGCTCGTAATATGTTATAAGTCCCCATTCAGACCTTGAAATACGTGTGGTGCCAATTCCTTCCTTCCTGCTTGGTCGTTCGTCTGTTGGAGACTGTGATGATTGGGCATCCTCATCTTCGGTGATAGGGCTTGTTGATACTTGCATGCTTGGTTGGTCTGCACATGGATCATCTTCGTTGAGTCTTGGCAGCGGAGCGAGATAGTGAATAGCTCTTTTAAGAACGCCAGAAGCTGTTTTCACGTCTGCGACTCATACTACATTGTCATCATCAAAACATACGGAGGAAATGTTTTGATGATGCGACCTAGAGGCCACTTCATGACCGCAACATTATCTTCTTTGATGATGACAATGGCTCCTGGTTCGATGTTCTTTGATTGCTTGTGCCATTTGGTGCGATGTTGCAATTCGTGGACGTAATCTCGGGACCATCGGCTCCAAAAATCGTGCTTAAGCCGAGAGACCAGCTTCCATCTGGTTGCCGGACTTGAGGTTGGTGTGGTTGCTTGTGAATCCACTTGAGCCGTGAGAGGTTCTCCAATCAGAAAGTGGCGTGGAGTCAGTGCACCAATGTCATTTGGATCATTTGACATTGGTGAGATGGGCCTCGAGTTGAGTACCGCCCCAATTTCGACTACCAGTGTCTCGAGCTCTTCGTATGTGAGAGCTGCATTTGCCATGCTCCTTACCAGAAGATGTTTTGCTGATTTGACAACAGCTTCCCCAAGACCACCAAAGTGTGGCGCTCTTGGTGGGATTAATTGAATTGGATGCCCTTGGTGTTGCATGCGTTTGTAATGGCTTCCTGGGCAGAGGGTGAGTGGATGATAGTTGCTAATTCAGGAAGTTTGTTCTTTACTCCTACAAAGTTGGTTGCGTTGTCGCAGTACAACTTTTGGCAGTGTCCACGCCGCCCGATAAATTTTTTGAGAGCGCCAATAAATGCCTCAGTAGTGAGATCACTCACAAGTTCCAGATGTACCGCTTTTGTGGCGAAGCAACAGAACACCGCGATGTAGGCCTTGTGTGATCTTTTCCCGCGTAGCTTGTAATGTACTGTTATCGGGCCACAGTAGTCAACTTCAGTGTTAATGAATAGTCTGGCTAGGGTCACACGTGTCGATGGCAAGTTTCCCATGACCTGGTTTAATGGTGCTGGTTTGGCTCTGGTACAGGTTATACAGCGGTGGACTGTGGCTCGAGCCGTGATCTTCCCTTTTATTGGCCAGAAGCGCTGTTGCATGATTCCCAACAACGTTTGAGCGCCGCAATGTTTGTTTTCAATATGGATCATTTCAAATATTAATTTTGAAATTGGATCGTTATATGGAAGTAGTTCCTTGCAGTTCTCGGGACTACTCCAGCTGCTGGATTTCTTCTCTGAAGTCTGATCTTTGCACCTGTTTGATGATAGCCTTCAAGGCGGCATCTAGCTCGATTGTTATAAGAGGTCCTAGAACCTGTCGGACGTCCTTTTTGCACCTGCTCTGGGCAATGAATCGTAATATGGACGCCATGACTCGTTGTAGACGGGTAAACAAGTTGTTGTGCCTTATTTCGTACACGACGTCTGTTTGTGTAACGGAGGTGACGAGGGCTTCAGGTACCTTTCTTTTTCTCTCCAGGTTTGTTGGAATTGCGAGATGTGGATTGTATGTGGCTGGCCACATTGCTTCTGTTCCATGTAGAAACAGAGGGCCACAGAACCAAAGCGTGCATTCTTTAAGGGCCGCTGGTGAACACCCACGGGATAGTATGTCAGCAGGATTGGATTTTGAGTTGACGTGACGCCATTGATTTGCCTGGGTTAAGTCTTGTATGATTCCAACCCGATTGGCCACAAATGTGTTGAATGCAGTGGACGTTGAGTTTATCCAGGCCAAAACGATTTCTGAGTCAGTCCAAAACCAGATTGGACATGTTAATTGAATATCGGTTTTGATCCTTGTTGCTAGCTGGGCGCCAAGAACTGCGGCGCACAGCTCCAATCGTGGTATGGTTTGTTTTTTGAGCGGAGCCACACGAGATTTTGCACAGAGCAGACGTGTTGTGATAGTCTTGTCTTTAAATGTTGCTCGGATGTAGGCTGCCGCGCCATTCGCCTTCTCTGATGCATCTGTGAAGATATGTAGTTGCATTGAGTCGGGCATCTTTCCTTTATATATATGTCTTGATACTGTGACTATGACTGGGGACAGTATTCCTAAGGGATCGACGTAAAAATTCTCTTGAAGAAATTGCGAGGCGAGCGGGTTGCGTGTTGCGTTCTCTGTGGCTACCCGTTGCAGGCATTTCGTTGCTAAATATGGAGCGGCTCTTGTCCCATATGTAACCGTGTTCAGCTGATAATAGGATATCGGCTGTGTCGTATCCTTTCTCCAAATTATGAGTTGAAACTGCCAGTCCTCAGGGGAAATTAGGATCTGTCTGTACATTTTTTCGGCATCAGTCGTAAATACATATCTCGGTAGCCTGAACCGCAGTAATATCGAGAACAGCTCACTTTGTACAGTCGGTCCTGTGTACATCAGATTAGCAAGATCTGATGTGACCGTGCGCTTGGTGATTCGTCTGACTGTGTCAATGTTGACTTTTACACAAAAGGTATCATCTTTTGGCAGCCATGTGAGTCCCAATGTTTTGATGGAGTCAGCCTTTGAACTCTCGAAGTCTAAGTTCACTTCTTGATCTCCCTGAGGAATGTTGTTTAGCAGTTGTGGGTTATTGGCGCACCACATGCGCAAGTTGAACCCATTTTCCTTCATAACTTTTATGAGTTGCTGCTGCAGCTGTATTGCTGTCACTAGGTTGTCAGCACCACCCAGGCCGTCATCGACGTAAAAATTCTCTTGAAGAAATTGCGAGGCGAGCGGGTTGCATGTTGCGTTCTCTGTGGCTACCCGTTGCAGGCATTTCGTTGCTAAATATGGAGCGGCTCTTGTCCCATATGTAACCGTGTTCAGATTCTCCAAATTATGAGTTGAAACTGCCGGTCCTCAGGGGAAATTAGGATCTGTCTGTACATTTTTTCGGCATCAGTCGTAAATACATATCTCGGTAGCCTGAACCGCAGTAATATTGAGAACAGCTCACTTTGTACAGTCGGTCCTGTGTACATCAGATTATTCAGCGAGTACGATGTCGAAGTTTTAGCTGATGCGTCGAACACCACCCGTAGCTTTGTGGTTGAGCTCTCAGGCCGTTGTACACAATGATGCGGGATAAAATAGTTCGGCGAGCGAATTGCGTCTGCCGATATTTTTGTCATATGTTCAAGGTCTTCATACTCTTCCATGAACTTGACGTATTGTGCTTTCAGTTCTAGATTTTTTTGTAATCGACGCTCTAGGGAGAAGAACCTGTTGATTGCAATCCCGTGGGAGTCCCCTAATGCATCTGGAGCTTGATGGAAGGGTATTCGGACCATAAACCGATTGTGCCGATCCTTAATAGTGTGTTGATTGAAATTTTTTTTTTTTTAAATAAATTTTTATTCGTGAAATTTTCAAATATATATGTGTTTTGCCCCGCGAAGCCAATATTGGCTTGTATGCAGGGAATGTACATAAATTACATTAATTTAAAAAAACATAGTATTACATATAACAATTATAAATTAATTCAATACATAAATTCAGTTTTTGTGAAATATATTTCGCTTCATTGCGAATTTATGAAATATTGTTTTATAATTTTTTTCTTTTTAAACTTATTCCTAATATTAAAAATATTTTGTGGCATTTGATTAATAATGGTAGGCAGTTGGACATCTAGAGTACATTTTCCATAGTGGTTGTGATGGCTGGGGATCTTGTATCTTCCTTCTACGTTGAGCCGTGTATTGTGATGATGATCAATGCGTTTCAAAAATCTTGGATCATCAAATTCGTTCAGTAGTGTGGTTTTGTAGATGCTTCTGATATTTAAAATGCTTTGGGTTGTTTGGAATTGTTGTAGATTCTGATCAAATGAGTTTATTTGTTGGTTTAAGTGTGTACGATTGATTTGTGTTTGATTATCGGTGTAGTTGATTTGTGTTTGATTATGTGATATTGAATTGGGTAGGTTTCGATTTCGATTTTTCATTAGTAATTTTATCAGTCTGTTTTGTGTTTGTTGGAGCAGTCTGCAATATGGGGCATTGCCCCAGGCTGTTATCCCATGTCTAACGTAAGATTTCGCTAGTGAATAGTAAACCTGCTTTACAACGGACAATGGTGCGGAATTATTCAGATGATAAAGAATGTAGGAAACTTTGCGTAGCTTTTTCTGCACTGTTACTATGTCTTTCCATTTGAAATTATGATCGACGTTAACTCCGAGGTACATATAGTTATTGACGAGTTCGATGTATGTGGAGCATGAGTCGTTCTCATCGTTTGGTGTTTCTATATTCGTCGACTGCAGGCAAATTGTGTTATGAAATTTTAGTTTAATATCGCAGTATCTGATATGGGGTGGTTTAATGTGCATAACCTTCGTTTTGGTGGAATTTATCAGCAGTCCATTATCGTGGCACCATCTAGCTGTTATGTTTAGTTCTTGTTGTAGGATTTTGGTGGCAACATCAATATTTTCATGCGCTACGATGATTGCCGTATCATCCGCATAGGCGAATACTGAGCTGTGTTTAAGCATAGTTAGCATTTCGTTGGCATATATAATATAAAGGATAGGTCCTAGCTTGGATCCTTGAGGTACTCCATATGTTGAATTGACTTCTCTACTGACGTTGTTCTGGATCTTAACTCGGAACGACCTACAATCGAGGTAATCCTGAAACGATTTCAGGCAGTGACCTCTTACCCCCGATCGTTCAAGTATTTGTAGCAGATTTGTATGCGATAAGGTATCAAACGCTTTGGTTAAATCAATAAATAGAGCTAGGCAGTGATTATTTTAATTAAGGCATCTATTTATGTAATTCGCGAAATTACCTAGCAGTTTATTAATATTTTTACCTTTTTGGAAACCGTATTGATCGTTGCTTATGATTTTGTTTTTTATCAGGAAATCATTCAGTCTCCTTACCATTACTTCTTCCAGTACTTTTTCAACAACTGACAGTATTGAGATGGGGCGATAGTTGTCATAGTCTGATCTTGTACCTTTTTTGTGTATGGGTCTAACGAGCGATGTTTTAAGTATTTTAGGGATTATGCCCTCATCGAGACTTGTATTGATAAGTTTAACAAATACAGGAGTTAGTTTTTCTGCATTGTTTTTTAAGTCTTTTGGTCTTATCCCGTCTACACCTGCGCCTTTTCTTACATTTAAGGTTTTAAGAATTTTGTAAATTTCTCCTTCACTTGTTGGTGTAACATATATTGTTTTAGAAATTCTTATACCGGTACAGTTTATGGTTTTAATATTGCATTTATGTATTGCGGACAGAACATTTTCACTAAACTTTGTAGCAAAGGTTTCAGACACTTTTTTTAAATTTTCATTTTTAAAGTTTTTGATTAATGTTTCATCAATGTTTTCAACTTTTTTTCCAATAATAGTATTTATTACATCCCAAGTTCCTCTCATATAATATCTGTTTTTTATAAATTCTCGCTTCAGATATTCGTTTTTGGTGTGAAATATTATTTTGTTTGTAAGATTATTAAACGTTTTGTATTCATTTTGTTTTCTTTTATTGTAAGGACTTTTTTTCCACTTCTTATAAAGCTTATCTCGAAAATCACAATAACGGATAAGCTCGTCGTTTAACCACGGATAAGGATTTCTTTTCTTTATCGGACGATTGGGTTGTTTGGCCTTTTCGTAAATGTCACTGATTTTGGTTTTTAGTTTGTTATACACCTCATTCGTATTATTATTATCACACACTAATTCATTCCAGTTTACATCATTTATAAATTTATTTACTTTGTACGTGTTGATTTCCGAACCCTGACTGCATTTTTGCCACTCTGTTTCTTTCTTGTTCTCTTCTTCCAAACACGCGAATACTGAGTAGTGATCTGATATCGTAGTTGTTATTATAGCTCCATGTACATTTGTTGTTGCTTTACTGCTTCTGATAAATACATGGTCTATACATGTTTTTGTGTTGTTGTTCAGATCTTCTCTCGTTATTCCGTTCACTGCACTGTGCAATAGGGTAATAACTTTTTTTGGACAACATTCTCCCCAGGGCTTTTCTAATGGCAAATATTGTATTAATGATAAAAAAAAAACTATTTCAATTCAATTTGCTAAAAAAACCTTACGCACCGACAGCGATTCCTAAAATGCCTTTAATATATTTTTTCTACATTTTTTTAATAACAATTTTTTTAAAATATGGTTTATACATGATTAAAAGTAGGTATTGTAAGATATAAACTTTAGGTTCAAAGTACGCGAGGTTTTACAAAGCGGATATATATCTTGTACTATTTTTATTCCACGTTCCGCACAAATATTACTGCGATGTTGATTTGGAATCGTAGATGGTATAGGTACCCAATGTCTGAGGAAACACTTGTTTAACCGTTCAAAATCATTTTCGTGGAAACAGTGGTCCGAAAACCAGATTTGAAATCATGCATCACAAATGAAATCACATAAAAGTTGTACAAGTTTTTGGTAACTGGGAACAAGAATAAATGCTAAAATGGCAAATATTGCTCTCGAATTCCACCTTGCATTACAAACCGATGGTAACGTTTTAGGATTAAAATTCTACACAAAACCGATTTAATTTTTTTGTTTTAAATTACAACCAATTTATGAAAAAAAACTTTGTTTGATTCAAAACTTTAACGCGTTTGGTGCGTAACCTTTTTTAACGATAGCGAAAAACTAAAAACGCAGTTCTTAATATTTGTCCATGCCCTACACGATTTTGTCTGGGGAGATTTGATATTTGCAAAAAATGCAAAAAGTTATTACCCTACTGTGCAACCCGTTTGACATTAACATATCGATGTATTTGGTTGTTATCGCACCTTCCTTCGCAATGTCAATATTTATGTCTCCAACAACTAATACTGCTTGTTTTTTGTTAACTTTGTTTATAATTTGTTCTAGCTCATTTATAAAAGAGCTTGTATTTAGGCATGGTTTTCGGTATATCGGCAGAATGGAGTAAACGTTATTGTTTATAGTTACATCTAGTTTAAGCGACTCAAAAAATTCCGTTTGTATTTGCGATATTTCATAATAAATAGATTCTCGTATATATATGGCAATTCCACCACCTCTGCCTTCTCTGTTTAGGAATGCAGAGCTAAAATTATCTATTTTATAAAATCCATTTTCATTGTCTGTGATATTTGTTTCCACTAATATTATTATTTTAATATCGCAGATGATTTTATTTATATTGACCAGAAAATTTATAAAATTTTTGCGTAGAGAACGAAAGTTCATACATATGAGAGACAACGGACTATGGAGATGTCTGACATCAATTTGGTCAAAACTATCGATTACTTTGGTTACATCAGTGTTCATGGTTTGAGTTATTTACTAATTTTTAATATCTTTTATTTATATTTATTATTTGGTTGTAAGTTATTTTTTATTTTATGTTTTAAATTTTTTCCTTGGGTTTTTACTTAATTATTTAATTTTATATTTTACAAAATTATCACAAAAATAGGCAAAAGTGGCATAAAAAATGTCCAAATTTAACGATGTCTTTTTTTTATTATTTTAAACTTTGTTTATAGAGTCTTTGTTATTTAAAACTGCTCTTTTTTTTAAATTGATTAAATTTATAAAATTTATTAAGTTGATTGACATATCATTTCAATATCCGAAGTGTTATTTATTATTAAAGCTGGGGAACCTTCACTTTTTCTTGCAAATACATTTCCATTTTTAACCCAAACAAACTTCCAATTCATTTCTCTTGCCTTTGTTTTGGCCATCCATAAAACACGCCTATTGTTGGCAGTCAGCTGATCGTTGACATATATGAAGCTGTTGTCATTTGGCTCTTTGTTTATATCACCTGCTTCAATTCGATGTCTTTTTATTTTGCTCATGAGTTCTCTCTTTTTTTGGAGAGAGGAGAACTCCACCACTAGTTTATCATTCCTCTTTGTGCGATATGCGTCGCTGATGTCAGCTTCGCTTACATCAACACTAACAGTTGCCGCTATTTTCATCACCACATCTTTCACACACATCTCACTGTTTTTGACATTGTTTATTTCTACGTTTTTCTCAATTAGTTTTTGTTCTAGTTTGTTTATGCGCGCGTCCATTTCGTTTATTTTTTTGTCTTTTTCTATGTTTTGTTGTTGTAAATCAAGCACTTGTTTGTTCAAACTAGTGAGATTATCGTTGATGAGAGCTAATGTTGTTTGTTGTGATTCAAGTTTTAAGTTCATGGAGACAATACTAGCTGCAGTTTTTTCTACAGTTTCCAAAATTCTCTTTAAATCACTTTTGTCTGAATTATCACTTTGATCACTATTTGTTATAATTTGTGTATTTTTAAAGCGCTTGCTTCTCTCTTCACTATCTTCTTCTTCGTCTCTTTGTTGTTTTTGGTTTTTAACGTAAACCAAAGTTTGGTAGAGGTTGCTTGCCGATCTGCTGCGCGGCTTGCATTTATGGCATCTCCAAATGACTTTCGCACTGTTTCTCCTCGATTGACAGCGGCTTGGTTGTTGTTTTGATTTCCTCTAACTCCCAAAGTCGGGAAATTGAGGCATCCAGAGACTCGTCTGTCGTGCAGATTCCACTTGTCAGATTTCTGGCCTGTTTTTCTTGAATCCTCCCTGACACGATCCATCCAAACAGAGTGTTCTGCATAGTTGGAAGCTGCTTACCTAATTTTATTTGGCCTATTGACAGCAGGTCATGGTAGTGTTCAGCGCCAAGCAGAATGTCGATCTTGTCTGGACGATTGAAAGCTGGATCGGCCAGTGTTAGGTTCTTTGGTAGTGACCAGCTTTCGGTGTTGATGAACTGCGATGGTTGTGGATACAAGATCCGTGGTAGCACAAACGCTTCAAATCGAGATGAGTAATTGTTAATGCGTGATTTCAGGGCCACATTCACCCGATATTTTGTTTTGGTGTTGGTGGCGCCTATCCCGTTGATGTTTATATTTGAGTTCTGTATGGATATGCCCAGTCGCCTTACCAAGCGTTCCGTTATGAAGTTCACCTGTGAGCCTGAATCAAGCAGAGCCCTACATTCAACTTCGGTATCGTTAGCTTTTATTATAACCACTGCACAGTGGTTCCTTTTTGGTCTTTTTTGGAAATAATTCTGTAACTTTTGAACGGATTATGCTATCTTGATGAAATTTAAACTAGTTAAAGCTGAGGTGTTTTCGAAATGATTTGGAAATATTCGTCTCCCGAGGTGGTGTGGGGGCCACTGCGTGGCCCTCCAAAGTTGGTCACCTCGGGTGTTTCAAAATTTCAAATGCTTGAGGAATGTGCATTTATGAACCGATTTAAATGATTTTTTGCATTTAGATAGTGCTTCGAAAAACCTTCAAAAAACATGCTTACACGCACATGTTATCTCATTTAGGTCAAGAGATATTTGAGAAAATAACAAAAATTGTGTCATTTTTGGACGAGGTTGATTTAGAATTTTTAAGGGTGTGAGCTCAGTTTTTCCTTGATTGAAAGATATTTATATCGTTAGTTAGCTTATAAAATTCTGAAAGAAATTGCTGAAAAAATAATTCAAATATTTTGTTCCAATCAAAAGTTATAAGCATCGCAAGTAAAAGTTTCCAAAAAAAGGCATATTTTTACTGTTTTTTTGCAAAAAGGCGACTACATTCTTTCGTTTGTAAAAAAAATATTTCTTCCGGGAAGTAGTAATTTCTTTATTATTCCTCATAGGAATGTTGGTGCAGATGCATTTAATGCTAAATTTGAATCAGTTCAGCAAAATGGTTCCCCGGCAAGGGAAGTCAAAAATACCCCATTTTTAAAAAAAAAAAAATTTTGTTTTTGAAAATTCTCAAATCGCAAAGCTCCAACGAGAAAGCTCATTATATATTTTTTTGACCACATATGTGGACTAGTTAACCGTAACGTATTTCAACATCCCTGCCATAAACAAAGACAGTGTGGCCATTTTAGTAAAAAATTCGGAATTTTGGAACATATTTTCCCCGTTTTGGGAATTTGGGTAGTTTGTTGAAAGATATGGCAACATATTGTTATTCGTTTTTTTAAGGACAATTTTATGTACATTATTCCAAAGTTTCGTTAAGATATTTCAGTCCGTTTGGATTTTACGCTATTTTTCATATAAGATATTATTTCTCCAAAAAATACGTTTTGACCAAATTTTATATTTGACTCAGAATTATGTCCAAAATAAAATGTGCTTTTAATTAATTTTTGTAAATTATTAAACTTTATGTAATTCCCTTTCCATTGATATGCAATACTTGTATGTCAAGAGTTTATTTATTCTTTATAATTATAATCAAACTTCACTACCTCCGTAATAAAAGTATATATCGTGAAACACACATATATATGGGGGCTATATCTAAATCTGAACCGATATGCTTAGTTTTGTTACCACATCATAATAGTGTAAAAAAACTAAGATGTGCAAAGTTTTGTTAACACCAGAACAAAAATGTGGTTTTTGGCTACAATAATGTATAAAAGGTTATGCTAATTTGTATGGGAGGTACCAGAAGGGGCGGGGCAAGCGGACCCATTATTTCAGTATATACAACACGCTGTCAAATAATAATACCATCCAAATTTTAGCTTCGTAGAGTCCTCCATCAGGAAGTTAGTGACAATATAGTGGTTTTAGTGAAATAGGTAATTTTGTATGGGAGGTACTTGAGGGGGCGTGGCTATTTCGCCCATTTTCCAACCAACATTACGGCTAGTGAATTTTATGCCACTGGTAAATTTCTATTCAAATTGATTAAGAACTACTCCAATTATCGTCTTAACCATTTTCCCAGCCGGCCAGACGGACATAGCTTTATTGGGTTAAGAAGCCCCAAAACTTATGTTTTCTGAAGGAATCTAGGGTCTCAGTTATATGCACTGATGGGCTTAACTTCTTCCCGTATAAAATTATATATTTCCTATTCGATGTTACTGAGATTATACAAATTTTGTTCAAAATTTGTTAAAAATGGTAATAATAACAATAAAAAGCAGCAAAAACATATGAATATTGCATTAAAAATCAAATTTATAACTTAAAAAATAATTTTGCTTAAAATATTTATGCAATGAGAGAAATTTTTAGTACACATGAGACTAAAAAATTATTATGGAGTCGTTACTTTTAAATAAATCTTACAAGCCCATAGACTCTTTAATTAAGTCATTTATGATTTATAAATCCCTATACACAGGAATGAGAGACAAATTACAAAAAATGTCTCTTATTGCATAAACATATCCAGCAAAATTATTTTTAAAGTTATATATTTGATTTTTAATGCAATATTCATATGTTTTTGCTGCTTTTTATTGTTATTATTACCATTTTTAACAAATTTTGAACAAAATTTGTATAATCTCAGTAACATCGAATAGGAAATATATAATTTTATACGGGAAGAAGTTAAGCCCATCAGTGCATATAACTGAGACCCTAGATTCCTTCAGAAAAAATAAGTTTCGGGGCTTCTTAACCCAATAAAGCTATGTCCGTCTGGCCGGCTGGGAAAATGGTTAAGACGATAATTGGAGTAGTTCTTAATGAATTTCAATAGAAATTTACCAGTGGCATAAAATTTACTAGTCGCGATGTTGGTTGGAAAATGGGCGAAATAGCCACGCCCCCTCAAGTACCTCCCATACAAAATTACCTATTTCACTAAAACCACTATATTGTCACTAACTTCCTGATGGAGGACTCTACGAAGCTAAAATTTGGATGGTATTATTATTTGACAGCGTGTTGTATATACTGAAATAATGGGTCCGCTTGCCCCGCCCCTTCTGGTACCTCCCATACAAATTAGCATAACCTTTTATACATTATTGTAGCCAAAAACCACATTTTTGTTCTGGTGTTAACAAAACTTTGCACATCTTAGTTTTTTTACACTATTATGATGTGGTAACAAAACTAAGCATATCGGTTCAGATTTAGATATAGCCCCCATATATATGTGTGTTTCACGATATATACTTTTATTACGGAGGTAGTGAAGTTTGATTATAATTATAAAGAATAAATAAACTCTTGACATACAAGTATTGCATATCAATGGAAAGGGAATTACATAAAGTTTAATAATTTACAAAAATTAATTAAAAGCACATTTTATTTTGGACATAATTCTGAGTCAAATATAAAATTTGGTCAAAACGGTTTTTTTTGAAGAAATAATATCTTATATGAAAAATAGCGTTAAATCCAAACGGACTGAAATATCTTAACGAAACTTTGGAATAATGTACATAAAATTGTCCTTAAAAAAACGAATAACAATATGTTGCCATATCTTTCAACAAACTACCCAAATTCCCAAAACGGGGAAAATATGTTCCAAAATTCCGAATTTTTTACTAAAATGGCCACACTGTCTTTGTTTATGGCAGGGATGTTGAAATACGTTACGGTTAACTAGTCCACATATGTGGTCAAAAAAATATAGAATGAGCTTTCTCGTTGGAGCTTTGCGATTTGAGAATTTTCAAAAACAAAAAAAATTTTTTTTTTAAAAAATGGGGTATTTTTGACTTCCCTTGCCGGGGAACCATTTTGCTGAACTGATTCAGATTTAGCATTAAATGCATCTGCATCAACATTTCTATGAGAAATAATAAAGAAATTACTACTTCCCGGAAGAAATATTTTTTATACAAACGAAAGAATGTAGTCGCCTTTTTGCAAAAAAACAGTAAAAATATGCCTTTTTTTGGAAACTTTTACTTGCGATGCTTATAACTTTTGATTGGAACAAAATATTTGAATTATTTTTTCAGCAATTTCTTTCAGAATTTTATAAGCTAACTAACGATATAAATATCTTTCAATCAAGGAAAAACTGAGCTCACACCCTTAAAAATTCTAAATCAACCTCGTCCAAAAATGACACAATTTTTGTTATTTTCTCAAATATCTCTTGACCTAAATGAGATAACATGTGCGTGTAAGCATGTTTTTTGAAGGTTTTTCGAAGCACTATCTAAATGCAAAAAATCTTTTAAATCGGTTCATAAATGCACATTCCTCAAGCATTTGAAATTTTGAAACACCCGAGGTGACCAACTTTGGAGGCCACGCAGTGGCCCCCACACCACCTCGGGAGACGAATATTTCCAAATCATTTCGAAAACACCTCAGCTTTAACTATTTTAAATTTCATCAAGATAGCATTATCCGTTCAAAATTTACAGAATTAATTCCAAAAAAAATCAAAAAGGAACCACTGTGCACTGCTGTGCTCAGTAGAACGTATGACCTGTTTTGATGGTCGTTTGAAGCCGCTAATGAAGTGACATCTTGGTTGTCTCTGGTTGGCTGAGTATCTGCAATGGCTGCTGTTGTAGCAGCTGACGAAGCCGTACGAGTCTCCTTTCTGACTGTGGATTCTTGCTTCTGCTCTAGATGTAGCAACATATTGTGTTTCTTGTTGCATTTCAGGCATCAACGTGATGTGCATTGTTTCGATGAATGTCCCGACTTTAGACAGTTTACACATAACCGTTGTTTTTGAGTGAAGTTCAGCCGTTCAGTTGGTGTCATTTTTTGAAAGCCTTGACACTGGAATAACGGATGAGTGCCATTTTTGCATATAATGCAGGTGGTGTCTTCTCCGCTGCTGCGCATGACTTGGCTGTAGTCTTTTCCTTTTGCCCCATTGCTTCTATTGATTGAAACCTGGTCGCAAGGAATCCTAGAAATTGATCCAACCGTTGTAACTCCTTAGGGTTGGCTATTGACCTTTCATAATCGTTGAGAATGCTTCGATCTAGTTTTTTCAGCAGCAGGTGGAGAAGCATTGGACTCCAAGACGATGTGTCTACTCCCACGTGATTCAGTGCATGTACGCACTCTTGTGTAACGTCATGCAGCTGCTTGATAGACGCGGCTGAGGATCCGCATGGTGGCTGATCAATGAGTTGCTGGACAAGCGACGAGACCAATACTCGTTTGTTGTTGTACCGATCTTTAAGTGGTTTCCACGCCGTGTCATAGTTTTCGGCTGTAGCCGAAAGGTGACTGATAAGATTTTCAGCTTCACCTGTGAGATTCGACTTCAGATACCACATTTTTTGCACTGTGGGAATATGCTGGTTGTTTACCAGTTGTGTGAACAGATCAAAGAAAGCTGGCCATTTGAGGTAATCCCCATTGAATTTCGGGATTGTTATTTTTGGTAGCGGCAAAACATTGGTTTGTGTAAACGCTGCTTCTTCTTTTATGGAAGATGGTGGTGTTTCAAAATTATGTACTACCATGCTCTCCAGAGTAGTGTAGGCCTCCATGTCATATCCTTCTCCCTCTGGATCGCTGCTGTTTTCCCATATTGAGAAATGAAGCTCTTATATCTGCTCCCACAGCTTCTTTTTCAAATGCATATTTGTGGCCATTGGATCCACCGAGAGGACTCGTCTTAGAGAGGCCATCATAACATTTTGCCTTCTAATTGCCGAGTTGCTCGAGATTGCTCCAGATGGTGGTTTTGTAGTTGCGGTTGTTTCCACGCTTGGTTTCTTAATTCCTGCATTAGTAGGTGCTCCTCTAGCAGCTGCTGATGTCTGCATAGTAACACCCGTTGTCGCTTTCATCAATTCTGACTCCAGCATATTTTGGTACTTCTCAGTGAGCTCTGATATTTTGTTGTAATATCCACTGACGAAGTAGTCATGGTCCAAGGCCGGTTTTTCCAGACAACGTATTTCGTTGTCGATTTTCTCGAAGTCAGCCCATGCGTTATTTAGCCTCCTAAGACGTTCTTTGTAATACTCTACGTTTTTCCGCTCGGAGGGATCTTTTTTGATGTTTCTGATGATGGACTCTATGACCTCACCTGTCTGCCTCTGGCTTCCGGCTAGTTCCTCCATGGTTGCCTTTCCTTCTGCCATTGGGTTTTTTGACTTTGGCTTGTGTAACTGTTGTTTTTCCAAAACACGTTTTGCAGGACGCCGCACAGTAGGGTAAAGTCACGATCTGGGCGGCCAAAATTATTTGAAGCTAGTTTATGAAGCAGAATGGTAAAATATTACTCGATGAGGCGTAAAAAATAATAATATGTTAACATTCGGAGGGTAGAGGTTGTGACCGTTTTTATACAAAAAATGGTTTTTATAAAAATTTTAAGATTCCAAGTATTTCCCATATATCTCCACAAGGTTGCATTTTAGAGGCCGACCTCCCTATAACTTTTTATTCGTCTGGATACCCTCTAACTATAAATGCATAAAGATATAGGACATCCAGTATATTAACTAAAGTGATTCAGTAAAACCGCAAAAATTATAGTTTATTCTTCCGCAGTAGGTAAATGGCTATAAAACACAAAACCGCAAAAACCCGCAAAATTTTTTTTTTCCATATGAACAATACTATGTTAAAGATTGTATATAATCACAGATTGAAGGGGTGAAAAGGGGTGATGCATAACTTTTTGTCCATAGATCGATTTTGTTACCCATTTAAATTGACAAAAATACCATATTTTTCAATGCTGCTTTACTAGTATGAATTTGAGTTATAATTTTATTTAGCTAAGTGTATTAAATAATATTAACCTGCTTTATTATTTTCCATTTTACTTAAATGTTTAAACTAAACACACGCCTTCCCACAGCCTGCTAAAATTGTTGCTTTACCTGAGCACAACAAAATAGAAAATGCACAATTAGCAACAAGTAACTTTAACAGCGTGTAGAAAACGAATGTAAGCAAAATGGAATGAAAATATAACGGAATCTAGTGAAGCATTTTGTTCTCTTTACCCTACAATCGGAAATTATTAAAAACATTGGTTTTTGAGAAATCGAATTTTGGCCGCCCAGATCGTGAATTTACCCCATTGTGCGCCGGTTTAATTAGCTGCTACACGTCCTTGATGACTGGTATTCCAACTGGCTGCTTGGCCGCGCATTCCACCACAGAATATTTCAAGTTCCTTACCACTGCACTATAGGTCAAATGGAAAATTTTCTGTGCGAAATTAATAACTACTATAAAAACATGGTATTCACACCAAAAACTGTAAGACTTTCATAAAAAATGGAATTTAACCTATTAACGATCAATAATTAACCCTTTTTCAACCATTAAAACAAGCATAATACAATGAATGGATTTTTTTATTATATTATAACATTTAGAAATAGCTTAAATCTAATTCATTTTGTAAATTTAAATCATAAAGGGCTTCTTCACTTTCATCAGTTATATCAGTTTCATCAATATCATCAATTTCTTCGTCTTGGTTGCTAAGCTTGAATTCTTCTATGGATTGGCTGCAACATAATAGCTCAATAACTTCAGGTGGAAGTGATGAACGTTTACGATTTTGTAAGCGTCTGGTTAAAAATGTTGTGGAAATTAATGGATCTGAAGTATCGACAGCCCTATTAAATACATCTAAAAGGTTATTGGTGCGGCTGTTTTTGCGGGCGTGATGCAACCGATCGCCTTTGTATATTTTGTGTCGCGATTCAGAAGCTTCTTCTCCAAGAAATCCTATTGGTAGTGCGCTGTTTTCTATTATTTGTTTTGAGTGTATGAGCACTTTATGGACCGTGGAAGTCATTGGCAACCAGGGATATTGCTCCTGAAAACGTTTTGCTGTTTCAAAGCAATATATTTCAAATTTATTTGAATCAATTTTGAAATGACAGGATAAGCAAATTAAAATGATTTTGAATCGAAATATTATATCTTTGTCAACTTCAGTTATTTCTGAAAAAATATCATGCTCAGTAAAAGCTCGACGAGCAGTGTTACCGGCACTTTTGGAACCAAAACCACCTACTCTGGGCATGTCCACTCGAAGTCCAAGCTTTCTCCAAAAATCGTTTTGTATTTTTTCTTTTCTATTTAATATAGTTATTTTATCATCACCTCGTATCTGCCACTTTTGCAATTTGCATTTATAGCCCAAATGTAATACAAATTCGAAAACTCTTATCCAGCAATGAAGGGGGCTAAGTCCAAACTTTAAGTTTTCCTCTTTTACGCAGAATACTTCACTTTTATAATCAAATGTGTTCATGAAGTCCTTAGGCGTAGCAGCACAAATGGGACAAGCCTGGTTTGATTTCGTTCCAGTTATAATGTTTAAGATTTTTCCATCAATTAGTGTTAAAAACAATTTAAATGAAACTTCAACGAATTTTCCCCCACCAATAGATATCCGAAGGTTAGTCAAAGCGTCAATTTCATTTAAGTCCTGTTCTTCTTTTAGAACAACTTCTTTTGTCTCCTTTACGTACTCCAGTTTAATGGGACGACAAAATCTTACAGATTGCGGTGTGCTGTTGTTCCAAATTGGCTTTCCCGATAAGGACATTAAACGTAAGGGAATAACTGAAGTAGCTAAAAGGGAGGCATCGCAGTTTTTTGACGAACTTGGTTCATTAAATGCTTGTTTAAATTGAGCTTGACAAGTGCTACTATCAAACCCATAGCTTAGCATTAATTCGGAGCTTAAAAAATCTGTCTCCTCCGCTTCCATTACAGCTTGAACCACTTCCTTTTGCATTTCAACAATTCTTTCAGCCGTATGAAGTAAACTAGATTGCAACGAAACTTTAGCAAGAGTCTCATTTGCTATTATACACTGAGGTCGGCATTTTAATTTTGCGGCTGTAATTTTATTATAGTGTGGATAAATATCGCAGTTTCTTGATTTGCTTTCGTAGCGAATTGCAGTATATTGTTCTTTTGAAAAATTGTATTCAAGAAGGAAAGCTAAAGCCTCATCCGCAGAAAGTGGAATTGGTTTTTTGATATCTTGATTACACATTTTCCGCGTTTTTGATGGCCTTGTCGGACTTTTCATGCTTTCTTTTAAGACTGCAGCCAAATCTGAATCACCTTGTTTACGAGCCGATGTTGCTGCTGCACGAACGAGAAGGTTAGTATCAGCTTTCTCAATTGAAAGATTTGCGGCTTCTCTTCTTTTTCCAAACTCTGATTTTGCGCTGAATGGAATAGTTGGGCGTCCAACACCGGTAGAAATATGTTTTTTTGAAATATTGCTTACCACAAAATTCAATTCAGAATTCAGCCACGTATGATTTTGATCCTTAAATACATTTATCTTTCTGTGACATTTTTCCCACTTTTGTGTCAATTTTACGCAAAAAAAATGTATTGTTTGCTTTATATTTTTATCCATTTCGTCCGAAATAGTATTAAGTTTGATATTGTTAACAACGTGTTTGAAAACTGCATCAAATTTGTCTTTCTTATTGTATTCTTTTCGCCATATTTCAAACAGATCATTTTTTTTGATACAGAGGTTACCTGCAAGAAAAGGCATAACTCATAAAGCGCAAATAATCGCAATTTGTCACAAACCAAAATTAACTCATTACATTATAGTTAATCCACTTTTTCAATTTGAAAGAGGTCAGATGGGGTCAAAATTTTTTAATGCTTACGGAATGTAAAAGTTTAAAAAAAATTAACCCGTTTAGAAACTGTTGTCTAATTAGTTCTTTTCAAGTATATCGACATAAATATAAAGCAGTTATAATTAAAAACAGTAGTACTTACCTGTCTCTTTATTTTCCATTTAAATTAATAAATTATAATAAACACAAATCGAGAAATACAAACTTAAAGTTGACCTTGCACTATTGAACACTCGAACACGTTTGTAGAAAAATTGCATTGATTGACTTTGACGTACAAATGTGTAACGGAGCTTTTTTTATCTCAAAAAAAAACATCGCATGCCTTTGTTTTGAAGCATTTCCAATTAAAAAACAATAACAACAATCGTTAAACATCACTTTGATTTTTATCAATTTAGCATAGAAAAATCTGTCATTTGACCTAATGTGCACTGGTGGGGGGAAACTAGAAATTCAAGGGTGTTTTTCTTTTAGGGGTCACCAAATGTATATTGTCAGGACTATATTTGTTGTCAGGACTATTTTGTCCTTCAATAAATTTGTTTTACGTTTCATCAAGGCGATGGCACCAAGATAAAATTTGTCCTTACTCAAGCACTTGAACTTGGTAAGAAGCGGAGAACGACAGAAACGTACACAATGAGAGTTTGTGAGATTCTATATTTTCTTTATTGATGACTTGTTCTTAAATACAAAATTATTGCTGAATTAGATTTTACAATTGTTTTTCTTATTCTATGTTTTCTCTATGTTATTTAATACTTTTGGGTCATAAAAATGGAAGTAAACATTGAGTCTGGATTTGACAAAGTACGCCACAGCAATGTTGAATCATTGATATATGATTATGCCACAACAATGTTGCAACACTGATGTGCACTTAAAATCAAGTAGGTTGTTAAACTCGCAGCAGCAGAGTATGTTGTATGTTCGCTTGTGCGACTGTGTTAACATAAACATTTTGTGTTTAATCTGTTACTTTGTATAATATATTGACATATTCTTTGGCTTAGTGACGTTTTTTACAATTACAGTAATGACCTACGATATTTTATTTCATTCCTATTCCTATTCTTTATGGATAAACAAATCCCAAATGCAATTGAGTCAGCACAATGAGTAGAATTGATTTCTGTGTATCATATTTTCATTTATTGTGTTTAAGTGACGTTGTGTGTGGTATGCTAGTGTGTTACGATAAATGAACGACACACACACATGGTTATTCTTTATGGTAAGGTTAAAAATGAGAAAAATAATAATTCTGAACTGTGAATGTTTGAACAGCTCCTATTAACTCTCTCCACTTGCCCGTGGTGAACCAGTCGCAATATTTATGTGCTGAATTCCCTGTTCCTCTAAAAATTCTTGAAATGCAGAGGAAGTGAAAGCAGTATCCCTATCACTAATGATATATTTCGGTCTGCTAAAGGGTGTCCCAACAAGAACGCAATTTTTAAATCTGGCAACATTCGAAGTGTCATTGTTTGCCATTTGAACAATTGTTATTGTTTGCTAGTAGAAGGTACGAGGTTAGTAAAAATGAAGCGCTACACGAATGAACCACGCATTCTCATTGTGAAATTGTTTTACCAAAATGGTGAAAGTTTTGCGGCTACAGTTCGCAAATTGCGATCAATTTGGCGTCACAATAGTGCTCCAAAAGAGTCAACTGTAAAGAGATTAATGGATAAATTTGTCGAAACTGGGTCTGTTAGTGATGTAAAGACAACAACGCGCCATCGACCAGGTCGATCGACCGAAAATGTCGCAGCTGTACGTGATGATGTCGCTCAAGGCAGGTCAATGTCCGAACTCTTTACACAGATGGTGCCTCTATCCAACTGGCGGATGTCCTCGACAAATACAAGGCTGACATCACCGCCATACAGGAAATGAGATGGACGGGACAGGGATGCACACGACGAAAGAACTGTGACATCTTTTACAGCTGCCATGCAGAAAGACGATTGGCACCCCGCCATCAATCCTCTTCAAGCAACTTCATAAATAACAAACCTGCTGAACACTAATATTATCTCTAGAATATGATATACTGAAATCGACCAAAGGGACTCGAAGAATTTTGGAACATATTTTATTTACAAATGATGATGTTTATAAATTTTTGTAATATATCCGTATACATATGATCAAATGTATTAAAGACTACACTTATGGTAGTGTGCAATGATGACAGCAAATTCACTCTTGGGCTTTAAGAGCAAGGCAGTTTTGGTCAATCGGGCTATTGAAAGGTTTTCAGATTGAAAATTACATTACTTTTGGCACGAATTAAGAAAATAGAAACAAATATATAAATTCTGGCCATGAACTTTGATACCAACAGATAAACTATTTTTCTTTTTACTCTAGAGATGCAATACTAGTGTGTACTATTAATTCAAGTACCAGCATGTTTGCTGGTTTTGTTATTTTTTCCGTTATTGGATTTATGGCTCATGAACAGCAGCGCTCGGTGTCTGATGTAGCAACATCTGGCCCAGGGTTGGCTTTTTTGGTGTATCCATCCGCAGTACTACAACTCCCCGGATCTTCCCTGTGGTCTTGCTTATTTTTTTTTATGTTACTCTTAATTGGCTTAGATTCCCAATTTTGCACAATGGAAGGCTTTATAACCGCTATTATAGATGAGTGGCCGCGATTTTTGCGTGGACGTAAAGAATTGTTCATTGCTGTAGTGTGTGCCATTAGTTATTTATTGGGTCTTACTTGTATAACTCAGGTAACCATTGTTGTTTGCTCTTATAATATCAAGTGACTTTAATGATTTTATTATAGGGAGGAATGTATGTTTTTCAACTTCTTGATTCATATGCGGTAAGCGGATTTTGTCTTTTGTGGCTTATATTCTTTGAGTGCATTTCTATATCCTGGTGTTATGGCGTTGATCGTTTTTATGATGACATAAGAGATATGATTGGCTATTATCCGATTGTGTGGTGGAAATTTTGTTGGTGCATTACAACGCCATTAGTTTGTGCAGTAAGTCACTTTTCACGAACTTTTTACATCTTATATTATTTACGGGATGGCACATTTTGCGATCGCATCCTTTGAATATGACATGGGTGAGCTCTTGAGTTATTACAGCGAAATCGTCCTTTTGGACATAATTCTTTATCTTTTGATCGGATAGGTGTATCTTGATAAAGGTGTATCTTGTAAAAACTGCAGTTTTGTTTGTAAAAAAATGCTAACGTTCGTAGGTTAACTCGGGCCGGCCGTTACATGATGTATGGTTCAAAACCTGTCTCCGTCATTTACATTTCTTTCATCGACGGCCCTCTCGATGTTGTCGACTGCAACTTCGTAGTTTAATTTTAGTAATAGCTTCTCAAACAGCTGACGTTCGCTTTCGTCTATAAATAGGTAGAGGCCGTTAAGTGATTCGAAATAGTAAGCGTGTTAATTCGCAATAACGCGCAATACCCCATTCATGGGGTGTAAAGGTTGTATCGTTTACATGCGCTATATGTTTTTTTTTGTAGTAGTTTTTGGGCGATATTGTTTTAGTATTTTTAATGTTGCAAGCACATTTATTTTTGGTAATACATTTCAGGATAATATTGCTAAAAGATTGGTGCAAATATGTTGAAATTTGTACCACATTAAGACACGCTTTAATTCGGTTATAAATTCACAACTTTTATATTATTGTTCTGATCATTTTGTACAGAGGGCTGTTGAACCCACTGATCAACAGATTTATAGTTCAGAAAATGTATACATATACTAGTGGGCCCGGCAATGCTTCGCTATTGCATATTAACTTGTAATATATTTGACATTTCTTACTATCCTAAATGCTATATAAACGGTAATTTATATATTTGTAGGTCTATAAAGTACTTTGAAGACGGTATTTAAGCTTGACAACAATATGTTGAGTTTATTACCTTATGTAACTAATTTCAAGTAACTCCTTAACTTGGAAGTTAACCAATTAAGATTTATTGTTTTAAAATCTACATATCATAGCCTCTATAACGATAGTCATATCTATAGTGCCGACATGTAGATTAATTTTGTTCTGTATGTGGGGCAAAACCCCACTTCTTTTACAAATAAATCAAAATTAAATTTTTATTTTTACCTGTAGTAGCGGGAACCGTCTGTATACTAACTATCTCTTAAGGCGTAAAAGCACTTTTGTCATGGCTTTTCCGCTTATTGACCGCAAGTGAAAATTTCGTTGAAAGATTCATGTCTTTAGACATAAAACCATCTTTTGCTATGTCTTCTTCTCCCACGGATCAAGAATATTCCCGAATACTATCTTTGTATTGAACTCGTTTTACAATTTTTTGAGATAATTCCGTCACCAAACGTTTGGCTTAACAGAGTGTTGGTCTCATGCGCTGTATGGCTTGTTACGCCGTCGTGTTGGAACCATTTCTTCTCCCAATGATTTGCAATGACATGAGAAATAACAAAATCAATTGATGATCCACTGGTTCTTCCACCAGTTGGATCTTATATAGATGTAGGTCAAGATCTTTCCTCAGCATTTGCAGAGTCCTAGTTGCTGAGAACGGCGTCGGTTCGATAAATTCGCACTTACTTCCATTAGCCGCTCAGATGGATGATTATGTGCACCGTAAACTTGACAAAGGGCTCCAGAAGTATGGCGAACAGAAGCGCATTTTGAAAATTAATTTGTAAGATTTGTAAACGCTGTTCTTGTGTAGTCATTGCATGGTGATTTGCCAAAGTATACTGAAACAAAGTATGTCACACTTCATTACTAGATTTAGCTAGATTTACACTTATACCCATAAGAAGTTCTAAATGTCAAAAAAATACCCCATACATAGCTTATTTACAAATATTTTCTAATGTTACCTTTGACATACTATATAAATTCAAGTTGTGCCCCAATCAAACAAAAGGTGTTTTCCCGTTCAACTCCAATGAATATTGTTTAATTTTTCTATCTATAGGATTTTTTACCCATTCGCTCTCCTGAAATGTAATTGAAAAATGGTAATAGTATACCAGAATCGAAATCTACGATGAATTCTAAGAAAATTTCACTACGAAAGTATATTTTTAAAACCAATTCGTAGTTCGCGATGAGAAGCATGAAGATTTCAAGTAGAGATATTTTTTTAGCAATGAGCAATTATTCAGTTACTTCAGACATATGGGCCGCGGCTCTAATGTTTACCTACTATTCCGATGTTTGGAGACCAAGACGAAGAGAATAGTATATTCTGCGACACAACTTTTTAACCAATACATAGGTTTGCTTCTGTAATACCTCATTTAGTTTGTTGGGAAGTCAGAATTACACAGAAGGTCTCAAAAAATATATATCTGAAGTTTTCGGTTTGTGCTCATGTAAAACCAAAAAAAAATCTCAATCTGAAACCTTCATGCTTCCCAGCGCAAGTTAGGAAGTGATTGTAGACACAAAAATTATTGGTGAAATTTTTTAGCAATTCATCGTAGATTCCGACATTGGTATACGATTTTTGCGAAAAAAAAAAAATTATTTTGAGGACGATCAAACTATTACTATGGCGGTTATAACTGATTATTTTAAAAGAGGTGTGGCACAGCCCGCTTCCATTCTGGCTGTAATTAATACTGCTCCAACAACATATATACCAAATCTCATCTTCATGCCTCTGATAGTTCATGAGATACAGCCCTTTTGATTTTCAAGTTGTATGGGCGGTGCCACGCCCCTTTATCCAATTGGACCGAATTGTAAATCTAAACAACCCGGGGCGCCACCCAAACGCATACAAAAAAAATTTATGCAAATCGGTCCAGCCGTTTAGGAGGAGTTAGCAGAGGCTTGGATGAGATTTGAGCCAGCAGTTGAAAACAGCACAAATTTCACTGTTGCCCGTTTTATAACCTAGAAAACAAAGTTCATAACCAACTATGGGCAGGGAGCTCTCTCGGAGCTTCAAGAGCATAAGAATTCGTATCGGTACGAAGAAGTTACAACAAACAACAACAAATAAAACATTGAATCACAAACACATGCAAGACTTTCAATGTAGTGGTGCTCATAGCTGTTCATAACCATTGGATAGAAAAGAGGTCATCCAAAGACAAGTGGTCTATTGCAAGCAGAATTTGTGTTTCATCTTTCATACATAAGAAGTAAAACGGCAATTGAATAACACAGTGCAACAGTGAAAAAAACACCCGAACGTGACTATATATATTCGATATTACAACCGGAGCTGAGTAAAACCATAGCTCAGTTTGGCTAGATTGGCTACCAAAATTTTTTTTGTCCTCGTATTTTTTGAAATCCCTTGGATCTCTTGAAAAAAGGTGACATCAGTTTTTGGCCAACAGTTTGTACAGTGTTTAATCTAGCTCTTTCTCTTCTTAAGCAAAGTTGTAGCTAATAGTCCGCTTAAGAAATTGATATAATAAAATTTCCCAAAAAAGTTAGACTTCCCTTGTTTATTTTCAAAAAACTTCGAAAAAAATTCTACTTTTTTCACTATTTTGAATATAAGTCGCAGGGAGTCCAGATTTTTTGCATACTCTATTCAGTGAACTTGTAGTTTATGTAACGCCTAAAAACTTCTCTGAACAAACCCATGCAATCTGAACAAGTCTAGGGGTATTAAATGGCTCTCAAAACACACTACCTACTTTAAACAAATCAGTTTTCTAGGAGTTTTGGGCCATTGTGCAAAGTTTTTGCTTGGTATATTTACCAAAAACTTACTTATTGTGTAACTGAACAACTTCTGTAAACAACCAATATGATCGGAATACTCCACCCCTTTAATTGTTCACAAAGAGCATTAGGGTGTTCCTTACATGACATATTTTCGAATTTCGTTAAAAATATGTATTAATTGAGATGTTGGTCATGTAGCTTCACCTTACATTTGTTTTTGCTAAAATTACGAATATATTGTGAATAATTTTGTATCGATAGTTAGGCATTAGGGTGCGCCGCAATGAGGTTTAAGTTCGAATTTGTTCTCAAATCAGTTTATTGTCGCTGAGTATTTTTCTTTTGTATACAGACTAAGTAGCAATAAGCCGTTCAATATCAAAAGTGAAGACCTAAAATAGTATGTCTTTACTTTTGCCCTATCTCTATAGACGCCAAGATATTTTGTGTAGAAATTGGGATATTTTTGAAAAATATTATTAAAAAATTTGAAATTGGATTCCGAAGTTGTTTATTATGTGCAACTATATATTTCAACTTTTTAAGGTTAATCAAGTTAAAATCTATATGTTCAAATAGTATATGTGAATATTATCAATATCTCTGTCAATTCTCGAGATATCAGGGGTTTGAAAAAATTTGAATTTTTTTCGAAGTTTTTTGAAAGTAAACGAGGGATGTCTAATTTTTGTGGGAAATTTTATTATATCAATTTGTTAAGCGGAATATTAGCTACAACTTTGCTTAAGAAGAGAAAGAGCTAGATTAAACACTGTACAAACTGTTGGCCAAAAACTGATGTCACCTTTTTTCAAGGGATCCAAGGGATTTCAAAAAGTTACGAGGGCCAAAAAAAAATTTTGGTAGCCAATCTAGTCAAACTGAGCTAGGGTTTTACTCACCTCCGGTTGTACTATCGAATCTATATAGCCACGTTCGGGTGTGTTTCAAAAGGTGTTTTTCAAAAAGGGACATCTGAAGCCTCCAACCCGGCACTGCAAAAGTAACCCCCCCCCCCACATCAAAGCAATAGAACGACAAATCCTACACCATATCACCCTCATAAGGCGTTTACAACAGTAAGAGAAAGAAGTCTATTTGTTCCTCAGGCGGAGGTAACGAAGAAAACACCAAGAAAGTAAGAAAGAGAGATAAGGTCCGTACAGTGATAGCACCGTGCAACAGTGGTTTTCACTCTTGATGAAGACAATATATATTTTGAAATCCTTTAAAAAAAATTCTGACGCTCTGCGATAAACTGAGAAAGCAGTTTTACTACATAAGGTTTCTAGTTTCATGTATATATGGTCTTCATTAAGTGTGAAAATTGTTGCAGGGTGTAATTAGAGTTTTTTGTAAAGAGATAATTTTGTCAACGACAATAAATAGTTCAACCTGAAAAATTTTACAAAAAAATAATAATTTCGGTATCGAAAATTGTTGGTTAATTACGTAACGATTAACCAGAAAAACAAATAAAATATATAATTTGAAAGTGAATATACGGTACATAATAAAACAATCGGAACATTTCCAATATATTATATACAAAGTACAACACAAAAAAGTCGACAATTGCCGCGGTCACCTTGTATATACAATTTGCCTTTTCATTTCATTTCCATCCTTAATAACTCTCTACGCTGAGAGAGATAGAGGATCACTTCACCACGTACACGTTCCATGCCATACATCTAAACTGAAGATATCCGATAAGGGTTTCAAACAACATATTTTTGTTGTTGGTTTCGCAACCAACAGATTTGCCATAAGCATTGTTTCAGCTTTGCGGCCCGTCGTGCTCTACGGCTCTACGGCTTTTTCAACATAAACAAACAAGAAAGAAGTTTAGCAAATGGTTTCTCATAGTGAATGGTTGCGAAGTTTTTCGAGTCTATGCACTCAAGAAGGAATTCTCATTTTGTTGTGAATTCTGGTGCATAAGACTTGATAAACATTTTGCAATCATTATACCAAAGTCTGCTGATGAGGATTCGTGGTTGAATCCGAAACAGCTGTACAGACTACCAGGGCATTATGAGAATATCATTCTGCTAAATAAATAACTTCTTTCATAAAATGGTCTTGAGCTTGTAATAAATTCTAAATCAATGTTCAATTTTACAGACCGAATAAAAACAAAAAAAAAAAAAACAAAATAGTTAATATTAAACTACAAAACGCGAATAACAGTACCGGTAAAAAAAACCAAGAACATCAAAAAGCGGACTGACTTCGAAAAAAAAACAACAACGTATGGCAATCCGCCTGACTTCGAGAAAATCAAGCAACATACAACAACGACATATTGCAGAGCGCCTGACATCCAAAAAATAACAACAAATCAGAGACAACATTTGAATAATAAAATAAAAACAAGATTGAAATATTTGCAACTCAATTAAATATAAATAAAACATTTTTTAATTTTTCAAGGTTATTTAATTTTGATAAATTTTTTCAAGAAAAATAATTTTAAATAAATTTGGAAATTATTCGGTCAGCCTGATTTTAAAAATACATACACAAAAATTAAAACCAAAAATATTTTTCACAAAAAAAAATTTAATTAAATTTTTCAATAATTTTAAATAAATGAAAACGACCTTACATTGATTCGAAATGGTAGCACGCAGAAAATTTCCTTTTTGACCATGAACAGGTCGTTTCATTTTGTAAGGATTTTAAACCTTCAGAGGATGCCAAAATCACATCCTTGAAAGTAGAAGAGAATGAACTGGAAAGAAGATGGTTGAAACTGGTCGCCAGTTATGAAGAAATCATGATCACAGATGAAACTGCTGAAGATTCAGATTTTTTAAAAGTAGCTACAAGCAAACATAGGGATGACTACAAGAAGTATTTAAGTTGCAGACATGGGCCTTCTAAGGCAGATGAAAGTATCAGACATGATACTACAATAAGCCATCAAGTATTTTCATCTTTTAAATTGCCACCGGATGATAACCAGCCATTTGATGGAGGATATTTAAAATGGCCTGCTTTTCGTGACATTTTTTCTGCTGTATTTGGAAACCATCCAGAATTATCCACAGCACAAAAGCTTTACCACCTGGGAAGCAAGATAAGGGGTGAGGCGTACCAGATTGTAAAAAGGTTCGATTTGGTTGATAAAAAATTTCAGTTGGCGTGGGATGCTTTGATAACTAGATACGAGAACCCACGAATTTTAGTGCATCAGCAGATGAAACATCTTTTTAGAATACAAGCAGCTCAAGCTGAAACCCCGAAATCAATAAGCAGATTCAACGTAGAATCAACGAAAATTTAGCAATTTTCAAATTATATAAGATTGACAGCCATAATTGGGACCCTATCCTGGTACATAATTGTTCAACAAAACTTCCTGAGGATACATTGCGTGCATGGGAAGACTCTTTGAGTAACAACAAGGAACTGCCAACCTGGTTACAATTTGACACTTTTCTTGCAAAACGAATTGAGATTTTGGAAACAACCACAGACATGAGAAAAACTAATTCGAGAGATTATCAAGGATCACATCAAAAATCTCAAGCTTTTCATTCCCCTGGAAAAATAAATACAATTGCAAGAAATGTAATCAAAATCATGCACTGCGTCAATGCGATTATATTAAATCAATCAAATTGCACAAGTGAAAAAACTTGTCAAAAATGTAATCGTAATCAACATATAATGCTTCATTTAGAACGAGCTGAAAAAAAGGCTTTGTAAATAAATATAAAGATAACCGAAATTTACTCAATACTTCAACTCCTAACGATGAGCACCCTGCTGCTAGTACTTTGCGCTTACACGTACAAGTTAACGCGGTTCGTTAATGCCTACGGCATTAATAGATATTGACCATGCCGGTCAATTGGTCACCATTCGGGCACTGTTAGATGTAGGTTCGGAAAAATCTTGTATTAAAAGGTATTCAACAGAATCTCCATTGAGAGTCATCATACTCTGGACTCGGCGGTACGATTGTCGGCAATTCCAGTAGCCGATGTTACATAAATATAAGATCAAGGGAATCAAATTTTAAAATCAAAATAAAAGCAATTGTTGTAGGCAAATTAGGCCACTTCCTACCTTCTAATTCTCCCTGATCTTCAGAAACTTAAATTAGCTGAACCTAATTTTTTTAAACCAGCTCCTATTGACATGATAATAGGAAGCGATTATTTACCATTCATCAACTTGAACGGAGTTTGTTCAAATATTGGAAGTGGATTAGAAGTGAGAGAATCCAGATTTGGATGGTATCTGTCTGGCCCCCTGCCAGCATGCGATGTTAACAATTTTACAACATTAGTGTTAACCAACGACTATATTGTCCCTCAAGAGTAAATAAAGAAATTTTGGGAGCTGGAAGAAATCGAAATAAAAAACACAGTTTCCGATAATGATATGTACTGCAAAGAATTTTATAAGCGGACAACATATCGACAGCTAAATGGTCGTTATGTAGTTCGACTTGCGTTTGGATCCGAATACCCTTAAAATTATTTCTGGGCCCTTCCCGAAGCATGGCTCCCGCTCAATACCATCGTATAGAGAAGACTTTAAGTAAAACTCCTGATCTCAAATCAGAATATGAAAAAGTTTTGCATGAATATATTGACATGGATCACATGGAACCATGTAATTACTATAAAAATGCAAAGGAAAAGCATTTTTCGTTTATTTTAACCCACCATGCAGTCGTGAAACCAGACAGAAAAACAAAAAAAGTAAGAGTTGTATTTAACGGATCTAAAAAGACCAACCGCGGGTTCTCCCTAAACGACGTTTTATACCCTGATCCGATTCTACAAACAGATCTTATGCAGATTGTGATAAATTGGCGATATTATCAAAATGATTTTACAGGCGACGTTCAAAAAATCTATCGCCAGGTGCTTATACATCCAGAGGATCGGCCACATCAACGAAATCTATTTCGCCCAGACCCCGATAAAACTGTCAACAGTTTTGAACTAAAAAAGTCACATTTGGAATCAACTGTGCACCCTACCTTGCTTTAAGAACGTTGAAGCAGCTTTGTATTGATTGTAAATCAACAAGTCCAAATGCATCTAAAATCCTGCAAAACGAAATCCATGTGGACGATATGTTGTCAGGTGAACACACATTATTTGATGCGAAATCAAAGCAAACCGAGTTAATAAAAGTTCTCAAGTCAGCTAGCTTCCCCCCGAAGAAACTAACTGCCAATAACCAAGAACTTTTAGAAAACTTGCCCCGGGAGGATCTTCTTGACGAAAATTTTTTAAAGTTTGACGACTCAAGTACTGTCAAAACATTGGGCATTCGCTTGGTTGGCATGGACCAATAGTTGTTGTAGCAAATATTTATGCAGCAATTGTGGAAGTTAAAATCTGGATGGGATGAGGGTGTCCCACCGAATTTGTTGATTTTGTGGAATTAATTTGTCTGCAACTTACCACACATTACTTCATTACAAATCCCACGATGGGTAAACTATTCACCTGAGAACTCAGTAGAAATACATGGATTCAATGACGCCACGGAAAAGGCCTATTGTGGGGCAGTTTATATCTGAACAAAAAAAAGTCACCTACTGGTAGCCAAAACAAGAGTCGCACCTCTCAAACGTACAACAATCCCAAAATTGGAACTATGTGGAGCTGCTTTACTCGTAAATTTGATGAAACCAATAACAAAATCTTTACAAACAAATTTCGAATTTTTATGGACAGATTCGTCGATCGTCTTCGGTTGGTTGCAAAAATCTCCGCAAACTTTAAAAACTTTTGTCGCGAATAGCGTAACTGAAATTCTCAATACAACTAATAGTTCGCAGTGGAAACATGTTAGCACAAAAGACAATCCTGCTGATTTGGGTACCCGAGGTTGCACCCCACAGGACAGACAATAGTCTTTGGTGGCATGTGCTCTCCTGGCTAAAACAACCCACGGAAGCTTGGCCAACAGCACGTACTTTTGATGCCACTGATTTAGAAACCAAAAAAGTTTCAACACTTCATGTCAAAATGAACGAAGAATTTATCTCAAGATTTTCATCTTTGAATCGTGCATTGCGTGTTACGTGCTATATCCTTCGATTTATTCAATCTTGCCGCAAACAAAAGTTTATTGATAAAAAAGATGTTCAGCCTGAAAAAAATATACTTTCAAAGCAATATTTGATTATTAACGCCCAAAAACGATATTTCCAGAGGGAATATGCTTGTTTATTGCAAAAAGAACAAATCAGAAGAAAAAGTTGCATACTAACTTTAACTCCTTTTCTTGATAGCAACTGTCTTATGCGTGTAGGTTGTCGTCTCGAAAATGCTGGTCTCAGTTACAATGAGCGACATCCCATCATTATTCCAGACAAACCACATTTTGCAGAATTGTTTGTGCGATACACCCATCAAATTCTACTCCATGCAGAATATAACATAGTGTTTCGAGCTTTTAGGCAAGGATTCTATATTCCACGACTCAAAAACGTAATCAGAAAATTCATCTGAGCATGCAAGGCTTGTACTGTATACAAGCAAAGATTCCAAAAGCAAATAATGGCTGGACTCCAACCTGAACGTGTCAATTTTTCATTGCCGTTTACCTACGCAAGCGGGTCCTTTCAACTTGAATTCATCTCTACTGAGAAACGCTAAAATTGTTTAAAGGATACGTTGCAGTTTTTGTTTGTTTCTCAACTCGAGCCGTCCATCTTGAAGTCTGCTCTGACATGTCTTCTGATGCTGGAAAGCAGAGTATATTACCGAGCTCCAGCGGCGATATAAGTGGAAAACAGCGCGAAATAACCTGAAGGAGAATGGCTTTGTTATTATTAAAGAAGATACCCTGCCGCCCACTGAATTGCGCTTAGGACAAGTCATTAAGGTGTTCTACGGAAAAGACAGTAACGTGCGAGTAGCAGAGATCAAAACCCAGAACGGCATAATTATGCGCCCAGCAGTTTAACTTTGCGCACTAACAATTGGGCCACCTGATCAACAAAAGTACAAACACATAACAAACAAAACTAACAAATTCAAAATGATCATCTTTTTCAAAACGCTAATTTATCGTTGTATTTGTCTTTCTTTTCCTTCTTCCTTTTTTTGCAGTCAGAACCACCTATTGAGATACTGTTCCGATTTTTGATGGATCTGTATCGCCTGTTATTCGACGTGACATACCCGTGCAAATTGCACGCTGGAGCATTCTAAAGTTTGGGCTACCTACACCATACCCTGAATAACCGAGGTCTGTCGGAAACGGTCCAATCATTTAGAGAATTTTCCCTCCGATGTAAAAACTGAAGTTTTGACCACTCCAACCGCAATGGCCACCCACCGGTGACATAGTTGGCCCACTTGATCGATGACCCAAAGGCTTATCCAGAAGTATAGCGAAATCAACTACTACGAGTACCTACAACAGAACTTTGACAAGGTACTAACAATTGGTTTCAACGAAATTCTTTTGGCATCACCAAAAGGCGAACAATCTGTTTATGGAAATAGAGAGTTTAGACTTTGTTTGTTAATAAATTTCTATCATGATACTCATTTCCAATATTTGTACCATGCAATTTTTTTTCCATTATATTTAGAATACTTCGTGTATAATCATTAAATTCAATTTTCTGATAAAATCGTTCTTTTCGTTGATAATCATAGTTTACTAGCTGACCCGGCAAACGTTGTTCTGCCATACAACTTCTGACTCGGCGAACTTCGTCTTGCTCCAAGTTAACGCCCTCATATAAGCTCTAGAGTAATATTAAAACACATATAGTTCAAATATTAATGTGACTAATTTGAATTTAATCGAAATCAGTGAAGAGCGGTCTGATGAACAATGTTTTTCGATTTGTTTTCCGGCGCTAAAACAAACAATGAAGACACGCGAAAAACTGAGAAATTCGAGGTTGATCCCACAAAGTTCCAATGATTGGCATTGCGATTTATTGATTGTCATCGCAAAAGCCAATCGAATGGGGAATTGAATTTGCTAGAATTGGAAGGGAAAATCGGTGTGAATAATAGAAATTTGAGGTAAAAAGACTACCTCTCCTTTGAAAAAAATTGACGGAAACGTCATTAATCCAGTTGAAACATCAACAGGAATTTGGCCATTACAAAGCGCCAGTAGATATTTTAAAAATGCAGTAGCCGATGGGTCGTTTTGCAAAGTGACTCTCATGTTCGTGGTTAATATCAACTTCTTGTTATTCCGCCACAAAGACATTAATTTCAGCAGCAGTAGTAGATTTTAGGATGGCGGGAAGCGTTTGATGACAGAAATATTATAGCCCCATCAAATCGTTTCGAATCACCTAATAAATCCTTCATCTTTCGTTCAACTGCCTCCAAAGCTCGTTGACGCGCTATCGTGCATTTATCCCAAATGATAATTTTGCATTCTCGCAACAATTTCGCTATCGCCGAACTTCTGGATATTGTGCCCAATGGCTTGTCAACTGTGAGAAGATTCATCGGCAACTTCAAAGCGGAGTGTGCAGTTCGACCGCCTTTCAACAAAGTGGCAGCAGATGGTGCAACAGCTAACGCAATTTGCGATCGATACGCATAAAAATTATTTGAGCTAACCTTTTTATTCGTTTCTTTTCCTGATGACTTGTAAACAAACCTGTCGTTGTATTGAACATCTTTAAATTGTGGTGATATTCACCCTATCCACGACAGAACATCAACGGGTATTGAAGTGCATCATATGACCGATGAGTCTGCCGACGCTTGAGAACAATATCGTGTGATTCCACATTCTCACCCTGCAATAGCTGTGAAGCCGTCGATATTCATATCAACAACTTTAAATGCAGTTATCTCCTAACAAAATTGTTCGATCGCAAAAAGGATACAGTTGGGATCTCATCTTAAAATAGATTGGGATCCCACCTAGAAATGAGTAGCAGCATAAGTTTCCGATTGTAACTTCAGTGGATTGCTATGCTGGCATACGACAGACAATGAACCGATATCAACGCAGCAAAGATCTTTGTAGGCGATTGTGGAATCGTATTCAAAAGCAGCGCGATTCTAGTCTATATTTACGACTGGTCTTCTTCTAGTAACATTCTGTCAAATTTGAGGTGGTGATTGTGCAGCGCGAAACTGTGCAATATGGGCACGTCTTCATTCATTTTTTTGTCACGTTCCTTTTGCGTTTGATTATTACGGACGTTCTGACTAATTATAGCACGACGCGTACGTCGTGCAAAGTTTGGTTGTCTAATAGGAGGCATTAGTCTAGTAAATAACTCTCCCTAAAAACAACCATGTCCTATTCGAAAAATCCAAATTTTTTGAGTTTTCCACTAAGAATTTATCTATTTTTTCATTCAGAAAGTCATGTCGGAATAATAATCAAAAATTTTTCGCAGTTACATCGTCCAAAACTATCAAATCATACGACAAAAAGCTAATTTTCGTCGAATAAAAAATTAAAAATTTTCTAATTTTTCTGGAATTTTCCAACAAAATTTTTATATTTTTCCATTTGAAAAGTCATTTGCAATTATTGCACACAAAAAAGCTATTTTCGGTTATTCCAATTTACCAAAATTTTCTCTCACATAAACCTTCTCCTGGCAATTGCGAACAACTGAAAAAAATTTCAGCAAAATCGGTCCAGCCGTTCTCAATTGATATATTACTATATGAATTACTATAACACCATTTTTATATAAATATAGAGGCATTATTTATCTCGTTAAATTTTCCAACCAACATCAAAATCATCAACTCATGCGAAAACTGCAAAATTTCGTCGATAAAAAAAATGAAATTTTTTGCGCATTTCCGGAATTTTCCGAGTTTTTCCCTAATAATTTTCTATTTTTGCATTCGAAAAGCCATTTCGTAACAATTGCACTCAAATTTCCCGGCTTTTCCTAAGGATTTTCCCAAAATTTTGACGCATAAAAAATTCCTGCCAATATTGAAAAAAAATATGCAACTTGCGAAAAACGTTCTCTCTTGATAAATTACTATAAATTTTTCACACTATTTTTATATTTATAAAATTTTGCACCTTTACGTCGTCTGAAATCATTAAATCAAGCGATACAATGGAAGATTTCGTCGAAAACTTCCAAATCATTTACATCGCCCAAAATTACCAAAACATATGATAAGAAGCAAAATTTTTTCGAATAAAAAAATATTTTTTTTTTTTTGGCATTTTCCATAATTTTCCAACTACAATTTTATATTTTTCCATTCGAACACCGACAAAAATTTAATTTTCGATTATCGAAAAAAGTCTAATTTTCCGATTTTTTCTGCATTTTCCGAGTTTTCTACCGACAATTTATCTATTTTTCCATTCGAAAAGTCGTTTCGGAATAATTATACGAAATTTTTCGCAAGTTACATCGTTCAAAACTATCAAATCGTACGACAAAAAACAAAATTTCATCGAAAAATAGTATTGAAATTTTTCGAATTTTTCCGGAATTTTTCAAAAAAAAATTTATATTTTTCCATTCGAAAAACCATTCGTAACAATTGCACACAAAATTCTTTTTGCAATTTTCCGGCTTTTCCGGAGAAATTTCCCAAAATTTTCTTTTACATAACCCTTCTCCTGGCAATTACAAACAATTAAAAAAAAATTTCAGCAAAATCGGTCCAACCGTTCTCAATTGATGAATTACTATACATTTTTACCACCATTTTTATATATATAGATTTGAGATTAAATAAGATATCAAACTATTAAAAATTTCCCTATTTTTAGCATGTAAATTTTTTGTAGAAATTAAGTGATTTATTCTTTACAAATAAAGGAAAATGAATTGAATACAAACATAATAAATATGGATTTCTAAAGAAAAAGACAAGATTTTCTGGTATGTTAAGTGTATAAGTCATATTTTGGATTAGTGTCCCTAAAAGAAAGAAACGCCATTAGGGTATGAAAGGTGAGGGCATTGGAGGCGAGGACAGCAAAACCATCTAGCTGGCCCTTGTAAAACTATAATAACACTGTGCTACACACAAAATATACAGGCGTTCTCATGTAGTATTTCTGTTAGACTGGAGTCCATAGAGTTTTTCTCGGTCACTTCGTTAAGTAATGTTTTTATAGCAAATTAAGTGAAATGGCGATATTCCTAAAATTACAAGTTCCAAAATTTATAAGTCTTCTCTTTGTAAACCGATCTTCAAAAGCTTACATCTGTTGTAAAGTTATGACTTTCACCTTTTATTAAAACCAGTACAGAAATTTCAGTCAGTTAAACTGACTGATAAAAACCATCACCCAATATAAGATATTGCTTAAGTCTTGTGTTATTGAAATTAACCGATTTGTAATTAAAACCAGTTAGAAAGTTTCAGTCGGGCAACCCTACTTACATTTACCCTTACCCTCAGTAAAATAAATAATTTTCTATTATATTGATATTATTACTCGATTTCGAAAGTGGGCGGAGTGGTACATTTGTATGGGAGGTACGAGAAGGGATGTGGTTAGGCTTCCAGATTTATTCTCCATAACTTTATCCTGTTATAGATTTACTAATTACAGAATATGAGCACGATTGCGTTGGGCGTACTGATATTATTACTACATCCCTAAAGTGGGCGGAAAGGTACATTTGTATGGGAGGTACTATAAGGGGCGTCGCTAGACTTCCAATTTTTTCTCCAAAACTTCGTCCTGTTATAACATAACAAAATACAGAATTTGGGCACGATCGTGTCGAGTGTATTGATATTATTACCTTATTTCTAAAGTGGGCGGAGTGGTACATTTGTATGGGAGGTACCAGAAGGGGCGTGTCTAGACTTCCAGATTTTTCTCCAAAACTTGATCCTGCTTAAACTTTACCAAATACAGATTTTGGGCACGATCGCGTTAGGTCTTTTAATAATATTATTCGATTTCTAAAGTGGGCGGTACCAGATGTGTATGGGACGTACCAGATGGGGCTTGGATAGACTTCCAATTTTTTTCTCCCAAACTTTATCCTGTTATAGCTTTACTAAAAAGAGAATTTGGTTTCGATCACGTTTAATTTATTGATATTATTTCACCATCTCTATAGTGGGCGGAAAGGTAGATTTGTATGGGAGGTACCAGAAGGGGCGTGGCTAGGCTTTTAAAATTTTTTCCAAAACTTTATCCTATTATAGCTTTACTAAATACAGAATTTGGGGACGATCCCGTGGGGTGTATTGATATTATTACTCGATTTCTAAAGTGGGCGGAATGATGTATTTGTATGGGAGGTAGCAGAAGGGGCGGGGCCATGTAGCCCATTTGCAATACCGTAAGTAGTTTTGAGAAAATAATAACTCGTGCAAAATTTCAAAACATTTGGTTACGTCTTTCGAAAGTTATCGTGCGAACCAGCCGGACAGCCACCAGACAGACAGACAGACAGACAGACAGACAGACGGACATGGCTCAAACGACTGAAAAAGTCATGAATCGAATTTGGTTCAAAGAAACCTAGGGTCTGAAGTGACTCCTTCTATGTGTTACACTTTTGGGTCGTATCAAATGATATATACCCTCATCCCTAAGGGTGATGGTATAAAAAAGAATTTTGAAAATCGGTTAAAAAATAGTGAAACGGCGGCTGTTTAAGCAAAACAACCTCGAAAAAAAAATTGCGAATTCTCATTTTCTCAACAAATTAGCATAACGCATTCATTTTTCCACCGATTCTTATAAACTTCCCTATTTTAGAAAGCTACTTTAATATAGCATAATACAAAAATAAAAAATATACATTGCGCTGCTTCATGATCAACTGAGAGCCTTGAGAAAATGAGAATTCGCAATTTTTTTTCGAGGTGGTTTTGCTTTAACAACCGCCGTTTCACTATTTTTTAACCGATTTTCAAAATTCTTTTTATTAATAAAAGGTGAAAGTCATAACTTCACAACAGATGTAGATTAAAAAAAAATTGCCTCGACCCACTTACGTTTTAAATTTCTTGATAATAAATAAAACAGGGAGTCTAAAATAAATATATATGTAGCAAACAGATGCGTATCAAATGGAGGCACGAAAGCTAGTGATGAAATCGCTCCCTTTGGACTTTTATTTGAAACGTATCGATAGGAGTTTTGATAAGGTTTTGGTCTTTTTGAAATTCTCCTACAAAAAGTATAAAGTTTACAATTTCTATGAACCGATGCAGGTTTGTACATTACATGTTGGGGCTGAAACCCTGCAAAAATGGCAACAGTTTCTCGATGACTATACCCATATATCCCAGATCCAAATACCCTGATGCGTTGACTATAGTCCACAGAGTTCAATAGAGCTGCACGGCTTCTGCGATGCTTCGGAGAAAGCATATGCAGCCACATTCTATATAAGAGATGAAACACCCAATAGTGTTGTTAAAACACATTTATTGGCGGCCAAATCTAAGGTAGCACTCTTTAATTTTTTGATACTTCCCCGCAAATAACTTTAAGGTGCGTTTCTAATGACTAGGATGGTCATCTCTTTTTTGGTTCAACTAAATCTTGATAGATTGCACCTATGGACTGACTCAACTATTGTATAAGCATGGTTTTAAAAACCCCCCAGTCAATGGAATACCTTCGTTGCGAACCGTGTTGCTGCTGTCATGGACAACGTCGGAAATAGCAACTGGTCTCACGTATACTCGCTGGACAATCCTGCTGATTTAGCTTCTCGTGGGACAGCATCAAAAGAGCTCATTGATAATAAACTATGGTGGGAAGGACCGCCATGGTTAAAGCTCCCTCGCTCAAAAAGGCCTTCTTCAGCGTCTATTATGGCAAGGGCGTAGCCAGGATCTAATGTAGGGGGTGGGGCAGTCGGTTTTACATTTCATGTTTATAGCATGCTAACAAAAAAAAAATAAAACAAATTACCTAACGAAAAATCCACACTCATTGTTTTGACAATATTTTATTCAAAAAAGGTAGACAAAAATTTTTTTTTAAAAAAATTTAAGGTCATCGAATTCATGTAGTACCGAAATTTTTTTTTAATAATCTTAGTTTTTTTGTTTTTTTGAATATATGAAATTTTAGGCCGCAATTCTTGAGCGATTTTAAAATTTGTTTCTTGTGTTATTGGAAACAAAACTGTGCACAGAATGAACGTTTTTTTATCCTGAAGTCGATGAAAAAATAATTTTTGACTTTAATATACAATAATCTAAAGAACTTATTAATTTAGTCTCATGTCTCTTTAAAAGAATCTATTAGAAAATCGAGTACGGAATTAGTTACCTCAAATCTTTTTAATTCCTCGCTCTTTCGTTATTTTATATTTTTAATCTGTTCGTTCAAGTGGCTGCATCGGCTCGCATCGAAGTAGCTCATTTTGTCACTCCAATTTTCTAAAAAAACATAACTTCCTAATGAAAAACCGGACGATATTTGAATTTAGTCAGTTTAAATATCTTACTATAGTAGGTAAAATCTCAAATAACCGAAATATTTTCTACATTCCTTTTGGTACCTTCAATACAAATGGCCAAATTCACCCATATACATTTGCAAGTGCACTAAATACGGTTATAATTTTGCAATCTTATCGCTTATTGAACGTTAACTTACTAATAAAAAAAAGGGCCTCGTTCTGCGTACTAGTACTTCCAATACAAGGTAGTCAAAATTTTCCCAATAATTTCAAGGAGGTACTCTTTATATTTTGTGAATTCATTAGCACTTTCTAAACTGTAACCATTTCTACAGCTTTGATATATGCCTGTAAACGTCTGGCCAACAGTTACCACTGCACAAGCAGGACAGTAACAATACATAAGTACTTTTACTTATAAATCTGTTAATTTCATTGACTCCGAGTTAAAAAATATCCACTAGAATATTGGAGAATGAACATAGTGAAAGTTTTTATCAGTCAGTTCACCTTAAAGAAATTTCTGTACTGTTTTATTTTGATTTTCATATTTTCCGGGATTTTGATAGATTTTCCAAGCTTAAGGGGGGGGGGGGGGGAGCGTTAAATCCGTTTATTGATCAGCAACTTAACGGGAGACTTGCTCAACCCCCTTCACTAACGTAAGCGGAAAGATATCCTAAGATTTTACCGAATTGTGGGAAATTTACACGGCTATATCTGGAATCTATACACAGATTTACCTTACATGGAGAAAATTATATTTTATTGCGATTTATGCGTGCTGAATTCTTGTTTCCTAAACTCAAGACGTTAATACGCACGATTTTATTCAATTGTAAAACGTGCGTTCTTCAAAACACAAACGTCAACAGCAGATAATGGCCGCATTACCCCTTGTAACAACTGAAATGACCCGACCTTTTCCGAACACCGGTGTCGATTTTACCGGCCCCTTTGACATAAAGTCATACACAGGTCGTGGATGTATAATGTCTTAAGGATATGTCTTAGTCTTTGTTTGTTTCTCCACTAAGGCTATCCACCTCGAAGTCACAAATGAGATTTCTACACAAGCCTTCATGTCTGCCTTTGTGCGATTTTCCTCTCGACGTGGCTCACCCAAAGCGATATACACCGATGATGGAACAACTTCTGCAGGTGCTGCCAACATTATTGTCAATTGTCAGTCCACACTCAGAAAAAAGTGAACTAAATGAAGTAAAATTGAACTAGAATTGAGTAAAATGAGTCTTCATATGGCGCCAAGTCACTCAGTACTCAAATTGAGTTTGCAAATTTCTTTAATATTAGTCTAAAATGCGAACTAAAATATAGTACACATTTCTTTGTTTTGAGTACAACACGGTTTATTTCTGAACACATTTTGAATCAAAAGTAGTAAATTGGTATTACAAATAAGTATGCACCAGGAGAAACATGTACTACGTTTAGGGAAATATTTACTAAAATTGAGTAAGAGTTACCATCAATTAGGAGCTAAGTATTACGGTTACTCAGATTGAATTCATTTCATACTTGATTTCAGTAAAGTTGTAACTACATTCAAATATATTTGGAATAAAAATAAGTAAAAGTTACTGAATGTTAGTCGACATATACTATAAGCAAGTATTATGTGTCAACAAACAAGTATGCACTTAATCATTCGTAGTTTTTTTTGATACGATTTGAGTGCAAAATTCCTAAAATAAGGAGAAATGATGTTTCACTGAGTATGCATTTCTTACATTTTACTACCGATATTCAGAAAATTTCCTAAAGTCAACCACAAATTGACTTGAAATAAGTACACGCGGCAAAAGCAAATTTTCTAAATTGAAGACCGCATTTTCTCTGTATTAATGCAAATTAAACTACATTTAAGTACGAGACATGTTAATGCGTATTGGAATTTAGTATAGTTGAACTAAATTGAAGTCACAAACGAAGTAAAAACAAGTATGCTTTCTTAGAATTAGCGAGAATTTACTTAAATGTACAACTTATCAGATCTTAAATTTAGTCAGATTGTACTCAAATTGAGTTAACTTGTAGCCAATATGAACATAAATGTCTTACTCTATAAGACTGAATGTACTATATTTGAGTTTAGTGTCAACTTTTCTCAAGTTTATCTATCCTATTGTGGAATATATATGTACTATATTTAAGTTCGTCCAGACTTGCTTGTATGCTTTTTACCCTTATTTGAAGTCACAAAAGTGATTAAAACAAGTATGCTTTCTTGAAATTAACGAGAATATACTTAAATGTACAAGCAAGCGGACTGAAAATTGGATTTATTGTACTAAAATTAAGTTTAATCATGGTTAATGTAATACAGTATTTTTCGGTTAATTGACCCTACGGTTAATTGTTTTTCACGCTTAATTGAACCACATGATCGGGCAAAAATATTGCATACGAAAACATATGTAAATTTCCTCGGATAATTGAACCCGGTTAATTGATTTTCCCGCTTAATTGGTTCAAAATTCATGTCATCAAAAATAAATTTCCTCTTACTTTTACCCGGTTAATTGCATTATTATTGAAAAAACATCTGGCATTTTTGCACATACATATTTGACATCATTTGTGAACATATGAATTGTTTTTAGTTTATAAATTTTATTTTTGTAAAACTAATGTCCACATAAATAGTGCATTTAATAGTACATACCTACAATAATAAATACCTGCGTATACAATAGGGCGGGGCGATTTGTTTGGAAGGAAAAAAATCTTAATGGGCGCTTCGCGTTTCTGATTCTTGGGATTGTACTGAGCAAAAGAGTCCACTAGACAATATGTCTACGCTGAAAATCGAGCTTCCCCATTTTGACTTGAAGATTTTTCAATACTCACTTAATTTCAAAAGTAAGGTTATTGCTATGGTCTCGGACTACAATTTCTCTGAACATATTACTTAGAAAAAACTTCGTTTTCATGGCCAAAAGTCGAAAATGTACAAAATTCACCACTTTTTGTCACGTTTTTTTTAAGATATTTTGGCCTATAACAGCCAAACCATTAAGATTTTCGATCCAATACGAACACAAAGCCAAGCCAAGACCATAGTTAAGAACTCTCTAGTACATCGCAAAAGCATTGAAATGCTTCTTCAGGCAGTTTTGGACCTGTGAAAGTGCATATTTTTCGTGAAAATATTGATAAATTACCATTTTTAGTTGTTTATAGCGCAAAATCATAAAAATGTTCTATTTCTTAAATAAAAAAATGTTTTTTATTGGCACTGCTCAGTTAATACACGAAACAATTATTTCTAAAACTTACATTTGTGGCAGATATTTAAAAATGCGTATTTAATTTTATGTGTATTTGATGCTGTGATCGTTTACAATAAACTAACAAAAATGCGTCAAATGAACTGAACACAATAGTAGAATAAACTGACTGATAAATACCATCACCCAATATAAAATATTGTTTTTGAGTTATTGAAATAAAATAACTTATGTTTTATTTTTTGCCTGCTTGCGGAGCAAAACCGTAAGTCAACGTTTAGTAAACGCTTACCCAAAATTTGTCTGAATTCAGCGTACATAAAAAATGATATGTATGTAAAGGGGAAAATATCGGTTATTTATATGGGAGGTACCAGAAGGGGCGTGTCAAATAATAGTAAGGGGTTGCTGTGGTTTTGCCTCCTATTACAAGATAAATACCACATATCACAATATAAATTAATCGATCAATTTCCATAGTCGCCAAGTGTCCGTTTAGAAGTTATGGGAGAAATATAAATTTTCCAATAATATATCATTTTGTATGGGAGGTACCAGAAGGGGTGATCCAATATAGTCCATATTCATTCCTGATTCATATTTTCATAATCGTACATCTTACGCATAATTTAACTGAATTCAGTGTACTTACAAAAAATAATGTATGTAAGACTATGAGGGTGAGTTCGGTCATTTGTATGGGAGGTACCAGAAGGGGTGTGTCAGATAGTTAGGTTTTCTGGGGTTTTGCCTCCTATAGCAATATAAAATAATCGACCAATTTCCATTACCCCCCAAGTGTCCGTTTGGAAGTTATGGGAGAAATATTAATTTTCCAAAAATAGGTCATTTTGTATGGGAGGTACCAGTAGGCGTGAACCGATATAGTCCATATTTATTCCTGAGTCCAATTTTCATAAGCGAACATCATACGCAAAATTTGAGTGAATTTAGTTTACTTAGAAAAAAGATATGTATGAAAAACTATAAGGGTCAATTCGATCATTTGTATGGGAGGTACCGGAAGGGGTGTGGCAAACGTTTCGGTTTCCTTAGGGTTTGTCTACTTTTCCAAGATAAATAAACTGACCAAATTCAAATATCCTGCGATCATCCTTTTGGAAGTTATGAAAGAAATATAAATTATCCAAAAATAGGTAATTTTGTATGGGAGGTACCAGATGGGGTGGGGCTATTCTGCCCATTTACAATCCCATAAGTTCGTTTTAAAAAATATTAGTACTGGTAAATGTTCATACTGATCCGTTAAGGTTTACTCGAGTTATCCTGCTGACCAGCCGTCGTCTTAGAAAGTCCTGAAACGAATTTGGTCTTAAAATACTTGGGGTCTAACTCTTCTCCTTTAATGCGTTACACTTTTTTTCGTATCAAATGATATATACCCTCACCCCTAAAGGTGATGGTATAAAAATAAAAATTAGAAATAGAATATTTTTATGATTTTGCGCTATGAACTGAAAAACTGAAAATGGTAATTTATCAATAGTTTCACGAAAAATATGCACTTTCACAAGGCCAAAACTGCCTGAAGAAGCATTCCAATGCTTTTGCGATGTATTAGAGAGTTCTTAACTATGGTCTTGGTTACAATTTTCGTGTTCGTATTGGATCGAAAATCTCAATGGTTTGGCTGTTATAGGCAAAAATATCTAAAAAAACGTGACAAAAAGTGATGAATTTTTGACTTTTTGGCCATGAAAACGAAGTTTTTTCTAAGTAATATGTTCAGAGAAATTGTAGTGCGAGACAATAGCTATAACCTTACTTTTGAAAATAAGTCAAAATTTCAAATAGTTTACGAAATATGAGCCCAAGAAAATTTGCAAATTTTCGAAAAAAATAATGTTTGAGAAAAAACTTCAAGTCCAAACTGGGAAGCTCGATTTTCACCGTAGACCTATGGTCTAGTGGACTTTTTTGCTCAGTAAAATCCCAAGAATCAGAAACGCGAAGCGCCCATTAAGATGTTCAAATCGCCCCACCCTAGTATACACATATATGTACATTTTTTCTGTTACTTGTATTTTTTTCGTTTAAGGTAAAAAAAAAATTATTTTAAAAAACTTAAAGTGCACATATGCGATTTCTTTTAATTCATTAGTAGTTCCAATTATGCGTGACTTCTGTAATTGAACAAACTGTTCAATTAAACGCATTCTTGTTATTGAACGAATTGTTCAATTAAGCGGGTATCGGCAAATTGGTTCCCCGGTTAATTGAACAAAAAGTTGTGCAAATTTTGATGTGCAATTAACCGAAAAATACTGTACTTGCATTTCTCTTAACTAGCTTTAAGTTTTTTTTTAATAATTACGTTATATAAGCTTCTAAATAATTTAAAAGAAAGAAATTGCTGTCAAAATAAGTAACTTTTATTTTATTATTATTAATAAATTGTTTTTGCAATTGACTGATATTGCAGAAATGCCGTGTTCATGTCTGATGCTAGAACACGCATGCGTACAAGTAGTTATTCATTTTAAAATACAATTATTTTACATAACTAATACTAATGAGTGGTATACTTCCAACTGCAGTTATATAAATGTCAGCAAATTGTACGTCATCGCTGCAAAATACGACTTCGCTGCCTTCAAATTTTAGGTAAAGGATTTAAAGTTAATGTTTGGCCAACATGCTCAGAAAGTTGAGGAGGGATTAGGGTTTATAATATTAATTATATATTCGAATATTATATTATATTATTCGAATTTGTCATTAATTTGCGCAAATACAAGTTCATTAGATAAAATTATTTTAAAAGAATGCTATAAATCAAATTCCATTAGCAAATAAAAATAATATGCCGCGTGGAGGTTTTTATTCAAATGAAAATCTTAAACTCAATTATTGAATTGTGTTTTTCTCTAAATCAAATTTGGCGAACGGCAAAGTTGACTTTAAAATACAAATTTTTAAGTCAAAAGAAAATTTAGAAGCAAGTTGTCTACAAAATGTCCACATGAACTATTTTACGTATGGTAACATAGATTTAATATTTGACTTGATATATAATAAAGGTATTGATCTAAACAATTAGAACCTGCTCTTTAGGTTTTCCCGCAGCATAATAAACTGCGTCAAAGTCTCATCATTGTCAGTTATATTCCAAACGGTTATTTGTTTACATGAGTAAACTGCTTCAAGCATAATAGAGGAGGTATCAAATCATACGTAGCCGTGACACAGACGAGCCTCCCCGCCACACGCTGCAAGTCTAACTATCTGACAGCAAAATGAACTATTAAAATAATTTGCAGTATTATTACGCGAAAGCCAAGAATTAAATTTATCTAGATCATGCCAATAATAAATATCTGTCTAACATTACAATATATGAACTAACGAAGATAAAATCAAATTTTTATAGTCTAAGAGGTTTGAAATGAAATCAAACAGTTAAAGAAAATATTTTGTTGTAGTGTTGTTGTTAATTTTGAATTTGGATTTAAAGATTGCGTTCCTCGAAAAACATTAATAACTTAACCATTTGTTCACCAATTTTTACAAACAAATCTGCGTTTTTCAAATGACTTAACGCACTTTCTGAATAATTCAACAAACATTAGGGTAATGTAATAAATTAGTGGCTAAAAACTTCTTCAAACTTCAAAAATAGTGAACAAAATAAAAAAAGTTTAAAATTGGGGGGCAAAATCAGACAAATGTGGTAAGTTATCTATACTAAAGTATATATATTTACATATCGTTGGAAAGGTCTCAGATTTAAATAAATTCAAAATTGGTTTAGAACTAACTGAGTTATTAGCTCATAAGTGATGAAAGACCCGATATTAGTCTTAACAAGATTCTTTGGTTAACAATAATCATGATGTACTCGACTACAGCTACACCATGCACTAGATCTCTCCCCAAGTTGCTTAAATTTTTTCCTAATTTTTTTTAAACAAATTTGATTAACGGCAAAATTGAATACAGAATAACAATTTGTAAGTTATATGAAAATGTATAAGCCAGTTGTTTACAAAATGTCCAGATGAACTATTTTCCGTATGGTTACATAGATTTAATAATTGACTTGATATATTATAATGGTATTGATCTAAACAATTAGAACCTGCTCTTTAGGTTTCCCCGCGGCATAATAAACTGCGTCGAAGTCTCATCATTGTCAGTTATATTGCAAACGGTTATTTGTTTACATGAGTAAACTGCTTCAAGCATAATAGAGGAGGTCTCAAATCATACGTAGTCGTGACACAGACGAGCCTCCCCGCCACACGCCAGAAGTCTAACTATCTGACAGCAAACTGAACCGTTAAAAAATTTTCAGTATTATTACGCGAAAGCCAATAATAAATATCTGTCTAACATTCCAGCTTATGAATTAACGAAGATAAATCAAGTTTTTATAGTCCAAGGGGTTTTGAAATGTTTAGAAAACGAAAATAAAATCGATTCAGTTTAACAAATTGTATTTCAATTGATATTTGATCTAAAATTCAAAATTAATTTTGAATTCATATTGTACGTTTATATGAAATTTGATTTGTGATTGAGTTTAGAAAGAATAAATTCCGATTTGTGATTAGTAATTGGATTAGACTTTGTTATATCGAAATGAATTTAAATATTCAAATTGCATATTTGAAATTCAAGAATAAATTCAAATTTGTAATCAGTATAAGTAATCGGAAATTAATAATCAAAAGTGAATTCAAATTTTTAGTTGTAGTTTAAATTTCAAATTCAGCAGTAACCTTCAATTAAAATTAGAAATTGTAATTTGATATTTACAAATTAATTTAAATTTTTAACTGCCTCTAAAATTGAATTCTGTAATTGTATTAAGAATGAATGAAATCATAATAGCAATATAATTTAAAAATAATATTTTATTTTAAACTGTTTGATTGCTAATTTTAGTCGATCGTGTTTTTTATATATTAAATTTACGTTAAGTGTATCAAATGATACATCAAATTCGGCTTACGATCAGCAAAGTGTTTTTTATTTTATTGTTTAAATATTTTGGTCAAATTCAGTGTGTCACGCACTAGGATGACGCGTTTCGAACTCCATGACGAGACGAAGGGGTCTGAAGATGAACTCGTCATTTAAATTATATTGCTATTATGATTTCATTCATTCTTAATACAATTACATAATTCAATTTTAGAGGCAATTAAAATTTTAAATTAATTTGTGAATATCAAATTACAAATTCTAATTTTAATTGAAGGTTACTGCTGAATTTGATATTTAAACTACAACTAAAAATTTGAATTCACTTTTAATTATTAATTTCCGATTACTTATACTGATTACAAATTTGAATTTATTCTTGAATTTCAAAAATGCAATTTGAATATTTAAATTCATTTCGATATAACAAATTCTAATCCAATTACTAATCACAAATCGGAATTTATTCTTTCTAAACTCAATCACAAATCAAATTTCATATAAACGTACAATATGAATTCAAAATTTATTTTGAATTTTAGATCAAATATCAATTGAAATACAATTTGTTAAACTGAATCGATTTTATTTTCGTTTTCTAAACATTTCAAAACCCCTTGGACTATAAAAACTTGATTTATCTTCGTTAATTCATAAGCTGGAATGTGAGACAGATATTTATTATTGGCTTTCGCGTAATAATACTGCAAATTTTTTAACGGTTCAGTTTGCTGTCAGATAGTTAGACTTCTGGCGTGTGGCGGGGAGGCTCGTCTGTGTCACGGCTACGTATGATTTGAGACCTCCTCTATTATGCTTGAAGCAGTTTACTCCTGTAAACAAATAACCGTTTGCAATATAACTGACAATGATGAGACTTCGACGCAGTTTATTATGCCGCGGGGAAACCTAAAGATCAGGTTCTAAATGTTTAGATCAATACCATTATTATATATCAAGTCAATTATTAAATCTATGTAACCATACGGAAAATAGTTCATCTGGACATTTTGTAAACAACTGGCTTATACATTTTCATATAACTTACAAATTGTTATTCTGTATTCAATTTTGCCGTTAATCAAATTTGTTTAAAAAAAAATTAGAAAAAAATTTAAGGAACTTGGGGAGAGATCTAGTGCATGGTGTAGCTATAGTCGAGTACATCATGATTATTGTTAACCAAAGAATCTTGTTAAGACTAATATCGGGTCTTTCATCACTAATGAGCTAATAACTCAGTTAGTTCTAAACCAATTTTGAATTTATTTAAATCTGAGACCTTTCCAACGATATGTAAATATATATACTTTAGTATAGATAACTTACCACATTTGTCTGATTTTGCCCCCCAATTTTAAACTTTTTTTATTTTGTTCACTATTTTTGAAGTTTGAAGAAGTTTTTAGCCACTAATTTATTACATTACCCTAATGTTTGTTGAATTATTCAGAAAGTGCGTTAAGTCATTTGAAAAACGCAGATTTGTTTGTAAAAATTGGTGAACAAATGGTTAAGTTATTAATGTTTTTCGAGGAACGCAATCTTTAAATCCAAATTCAAAATTAACAACAACACTACAACAAAATATTTTCTTTAACTGTTTGATTTCATTTCAAACCTCTTAGACTATAAAAATTTGATTTTATCTTCGTTAGTTCATATATTGTAATGTTAGACAGATATTTATTATTGGCATGATCTAGATAAATTTAATTCTTGGCTTTCGCGTAATAATACTGCAAATTATTTTAATAGTTCATTTTGCTGTCAGATAGTTAGACTTGCAGCGTGTGGCGGGGAGGCTCGTCTGTGTCACGGCTACGTATAATTTGATACCTCCTCTATTATGCTTGAAGCAGTTTACTCATGTAAACAAATAACCGTTTGGAATATAACTGACAATGATGAGACTTTGACGCAGTTTATTATGCCGCGGGAAAACCTAAAGAGCAGGTTCTAATTGTTTAGATCAATACCTTTATTATATATCAAGTCAAATATTAAATCTATGTTACCATACGTTAAATAGTTCATGTGGACATTTTGTAGACAACTTGCTTCTAAATTTTCTTTTGACTTACAAATTTGTATTTTAGAGTCAACTTTGCCGTTCGCCAAATTTGATTTAGAGAAAAACACAATTCAATAATTGAGTTTAAGATTTTCATTTGAATAAAAACCTCCACGCGGCATATTATTTTTATTTGCTAATGGAATTTGATTTATAGCATTCTTTTAAAATAATTTTATCTAATGAATAATATAATATAATATTCGAATATATAATTAATATTATAAACCCCAATCCCTCCTCAACTTTCTGAGCATGTTGGCCAAACATTAACTTTAAATCCTTTACCTAAAATTTGAAGGCAGCTAAGTCGTATTTTGCAGCGATGACGTACAATTTGCTGACATTTATATATCTGCAGTTGGAAGTATACCACTCATTAGTATTATTTATGTAAAATAATTGTATTTTAAAATGAATAACTACTTGTACGCATGCGTGTTCTAGCATCAGACATGAACACGGCATTTCTGCAATATCAGTCAATTGCAAAAACAATTTATTAATAATAATAAAATAAAAGTTACTTATTTTGACAGCCATTTCTTTCTTTTAAATTATTTAGAAGCTTATATAACGTAATTATTAAAAAAAAAAACTTAAAGCTAGTTAAGAGAAATGCAAGTACAGTATTTTTCGGTTAATTGCACATCAAAATTTGCACAACTTTTTGTTCAATTAACCGGGGAACCAATTAGCCGATACCCGCTTAATTGAATAATTCGTTCAATAACAAGAATGCGTTTAATTGAACAGATTGTTCAATTACAGAAGTCACGCATAATTGGAACTACTAATGAATTAAAAGAAATCGCATATGTGCACTAAGTTTTTTTAAATAATTTTTTTTTACCTTAAACGAAAAAAATACAAGTAACAGAAAAAAATGTACATATATGTGTATACTAGGGTGGGGCGATTTGAACATCTTAATGGGCGCTTCGCGTTTCTGATTCTTGGGATTTTACTGAGCAAAAAAGTCCACTAGACCATAGGTCTACGGTGAAAATCGAGCTTCCCAGTTTGGACTTGAAGTTTTTTCTCAAACATTATTTTTTTCGAAAATTTGCAAATTTTCTTGGGCTCATATTTCGTAAACTATTTGAAATTTTGACTTATTTTCAAAAGTAAGGTTATAGCTATTGTCTCGCACTACAATTTCTCTGAACATATTACTTAGAAAAAACTTCGTTTTCATGGCCAAAAAGTCGAAAATTCATCACTTTTTGTCACGTTTTTTAAAGATATTTTTGCCTATAACAGCCAAACCATTGAGATTTTCGATCCAATACGAACACAAAATTGTAACCAAGACCATAGTTAAGAACTCTCTAGTACATCGCACAAGCATTGGAATGCTTCTTCAGGCAGTTTTGGCCTTGTGAAAGTGCATATTTTTCGTGAAACTACTGATAAATTACAAATTAATTTAAATTTTTAATTGCCTCTAAAATTGAATTCTGTAATTGTATTAAGAATGAATGAAATCATAATAGCAATATAATTTAAAAATAATATTTTATTTTAAACAGTTTGATTGTTAATTTTAGTCGATCGTGATTTTTATATATTAAATTTACGTTAAGTGTATCAAATGATACATCAAATTCGGCTTACGATCAGCAAAGTGTTTTTTATTTTATTGTTTAAATATATTGGTCAAATTCAGTGTGTCACGCACTAGGATGACGCGTTTCGAACTCCATGACGAGACGAAGGGGTCTGAAGATGAACTCGTCATGGAGTTCGAAACGCGTCATCCTAGTGCGTGACACACTGAATTTGACCAAAATATTTAAACAATAAAATAAAAAACACTTTCCTGATCGTAAGCCGAATTTGATGTATCATTTGATACACTTAACGTTAATTTAATAATATATTATTTAAAATTTTATATTCTGATTTCGAATTGTCATTCATTCTGCAATTTTAATTTCAGAGAAAATTTTGAATTTGCAATTGATTGATTTGATTTTCAAAACTTAATTTTATATTTAAATTTATTTTTAATTTTAACTCAGATACTGACTGCATATTTCAAATTATAATTAGAAATTACATATTTTTCCAGTATTTAATTATTCAAGCTCGAGGACCTCGAGCTTGAATAATTAAATACTGGATTACAGAAAACAGGTCGAAAAATAACCAAAGTATTATTACATATTTTTATTTAAATTCCAATTACAAATTGGAATTACATAATTCTAAAATTTAAAATCTTAATTTAAATGACACCTCTAAAGTTTAATATGAAATTTATGTACAATTTGGAATTCATTTAATTAATTAATTAATTTTTTAATACCAAATTCAAATTACAAATTTAAATTCAATATTCAATAACAAATTATAAACTATTCTACACTTTTAGTTTATAACTTTTTGTAATTAATAGTTTTATTTAAAAATTTAAATTTTAAAATACATTTGTAATTTTTGAAATTTGAATTTAAATTATTATTAGTGTTAGAAATTGGAGTTTTGTATTCAGAAATTTATTCAAATTTGCAATTGACACTTGTGGAAAGAATCAAAAATTAAATGAACTTTAATATTTAAAAACGAATTCGAATTTAAATGACAATAATGAATTTGAATTAATTTTTTCACACTAAATTCCAATTACTAATTGCAAGTCAATTTGGATTTTACTATACAATTTGTAACATAAATTTTTGCACACACATACGACATACGCGTAATTCTTTAATAACAAGCGCCATACAATTTGAATTTCTTTAGTAACATTAATTGTAATGTTGAATTCATTACATATTATTGATTTTGCAATTGGAGCTTCTAATGAAATTCAAATTGCTTTGTTATTTTCGCCGGTCACACACACAACACCGTTGAACGAATACACAATTGTACTTACCCATTTTTTCTATTGAAAACACCTCGGGTGAGAACACCACCGCAAAGACTTTTTCGCCAACAATCTTCTTAAATTATTCACATCTAAAATTGATAATTAAGGTTCTTATTATCACTTACCTTTTACAAAGTCTCCGAAAAACACTTTTTCTCTATTTAATTTCTTTTACACTTACATGACACTCCAAATAAACACTTTACTCCTAAACCTCTTCAACAAAACTGTTCTAAACGCAACAAATACCAGCTTGTATGCGCACACACACACACAAATCACATAGTTCGATCGGTGTCGAATGTTTGTCTCTTTTTGTTTCACAGTTGTTGAATGGTTTCATAGAGTTTATCTCTTTCACTCACAGTTTGTGTGTACTATTGAGAACACAGAGCTGTATTTCTGGGAATGAACTTAATTTGAGTGCACAGTGAACTAGAATTAATTACAAATGTATTCAACTTTAGTTTGGCACTTCTCATATTTACAACTATATCCCTCAACTTGTATACCCTTTTTATACCATCACCCTTAGGGATGAGGGTATATATCATTTGATACGACCTAAAAGTGTAACACATAGCAGGAGGGACTTTAGACCCTAGGTTTCTTTGAACCAAATTCGATTCATAACTTTTTAAGCCGTTTGAGCCATGTCCGTCTGTCTGTCTGTCCGTCTGTCTGGCTGTCCGGCTGGTTCGCACGATAACTTTCGAAAGACGCAACCAAATGTTTTGAAATTTTGCATGAGTTAATATTTCCCCAAAACTACTTACGGTATTGCAAATGGGCTACATGGCGCCGCCCCTTCTGGTACCTCCAATACAAATGTACCTTTCCGCCCACTTAAGAGATGGATTAATTATTTCAATACACGCAACGCGATCGTGCCCAAATTCTGTATTTGGTACAGCTATAACAGGATAAAGTTTTGGAGAAAAATTCTGGGAGTCTAGGCACGCCCCTTCTGGTACCTCCCATACAAATGTACCTTTCCGCCCACATAAGAGATGGAGTAATAATATCAATACACTCGACACGATCGGGCCCGAATTCTGTATTTTGTTAAGTAATAACAGGATAAAGTTTTGGAGAAAAAAATCTGGAAGTCTAGACACGCCCCTTCTGGTACCTCCCATACAAATGTACCTTTCCGCCCACTTTAGAGATGGAGTAATAATATCAATACACTCGACACAATCGGGCCCAAATTCTGTATTTTGTTAAGTTATAACAGGATAAAGTATTGGAGAAAAAATCTGGAAGTCTAGACACGCCCCTTCTGGTGGCTCCCATACAAATGTGCCTTTCCGCCCACTTTAGAGATGGAGTAATAATATCAATACACGCAACGCGACCGTGCCCAAATTCTGTATTTAGTACAGCTATAACAGGATAAAGTTTTGGAGTTTTGATAATATCAATATAATAGATTTTTTTTGTTTTACTGAGGGTGATGGTATATGTAAGTCGGGTTGCCCGACGGAAACTTTCTTACTGGTTGACAACAAATTTGGCACATAGCTAAAGACTTTTTTACTTCAAATATGTATTTTTATACCATCACCCTTAGGGATGAGGGTATATATCATTTGATACGACCCAAAAGTGTAACACATAGAAGGAGTCACTTTTGACCCTAGGTTTCTTTGAACCAAATTCGATTCATGACTTTTTATGTTGTTTGAGCCATGTCCGTCTGTCCGGCTGGTTCGCACGATAACTTTCGAAAGACGTAACCAAATTTTTTTTTGCACGAGTTATTATTTCCTCAATACTACTTACGGTATTGCAAATGGGCTACATGGCCCCGCCCCTTCTAGTATCTCCCATACAAATACATCATTCCGCCTACTTTAGAAATCGAGTAATAATATTAATACACCCAATGGGATCGTACCCAAATTCTGTATTTGGTAAAGCTATAACAGGGTAATGTTTTGGAAAAAATTTTGAAAGCCTTCTGGTACCTCCCATACAAATCAATCCTATCCGCCCACCATAGAGACGGAGGAATAATATCAATAAATCAAACGTGATCGTACCCAAATTCTATTTTTAGTAAAGCTATAACAGGATAAAGTTTTGAAGAAAAAAATTTTAAGTCCATCCACGCCCCATCTGGTATCTCCCATACACATCTGGTACCACCCACTTTAGAAATCTATTAATATTATTAAAAGACCTAACGCGATCGTGCCCAAATTCTGTATTTGGTAAAATTCAAGCAGGATAAAGTTTTGGAGAAAAGATCTGGAAGTCTAGACACGTTCCTTCTGGTACTTTCCATACAAATGTACCACTCCGCCCACTTAATAAATAGGGTAATAATATCAATATACTCGATACGATCGTGCCCAAATTCTGAATTTTGTTATGTTATAATAGGACAAAGTTTTGGAGAAAAATTTAGAAGTCTAGACACGCCCCTTATAGTACCTCCCATACAAATGTACCTTTCCGCCCACTTTAGGGATGTAGTAATAATATCAATACTCCTACCGCAATGGTGCCCAAATTCTGTATTTAGTAAAGCTATAACAGGATAAAGTTATGGAGAATAAATCTGGAAGCCTAGACACGCCCCTTCTCGTACCTCCAATACAAATGTACCACTTCGCCCACTTTAGAAATCAAGTAATAATATCAATATAATAGAAAATTATTTGTTTTACTGAGGGTGAGGTTATATGTAAGTCGGGTTGCCCGACTGAAACTTTCTAACTGGTTTTTATTATAAATCGGTTAATTTTAATAACTCAAGACTTAAACAATATCTTATAGTGGCTGATGGTATTTATTAGTCAGTTTATCTGACTGAAATTTTTGTACTGGTTTTACAATTGTTTATTCAAAATGAACTCAAGTTTAGATTAATGTCTTATTTTTAAGTAAATGTTTACCTAATTTGAGTACATGTTTACTATATTTGATTATTTTTCGAACTACCATTGGGTAATATTCTCTTTTAATATAAGTTGAGCATACTATAATTAAGTTTTTCGTCGCCAAATTCTAGTTTATTTTGAATAAAAATTTCTGTTACAAATGTATTATTTTTACGTAGTTTGCTTGTCCATTTTAAGTCTACAATATCTTATATCTTATTATTTGCAACCTAAAATTTAGTTAAATCGTACTCAATTTAAGTACAATATTCCTGAAGATAATCTTCCTTTATTTTAGTACACCGTAACACAAAATTACTACAGCTATACTTGAAACCATTATACATGTGTACTCTGTTCTACAACTTCTTTGAACTCAATTTAAATATCTGGAGTAAATTGAAGTACAATGCGAACTTAACTTACATTCTTCCATACAATTTTATTTCCAACACTTTGCAAACCTAAATATTTACATGTTATACTTCAAACGAATAATATTTTCCTTAATGCAAGTAAAATTTTACTCATATTAAAGAATACAATTTGAGTATAATTTCGTACTTATATGAAGTATGCACTATTTCAACGCATACTCAAATCATGTACAACATATTCGATCTGAGTATAATTTATTCATTCTAAGTACAAATTTACTAGTTTTGAGTAAATTTTGCAGACTCAAATCTAGTATGTTTTGTACTCAAATTTAGTACGGACTTTTTTCTGAGTGCATGTCCCTTGTAAGACAACAACTTTTGTCTGAATATGTCTTTCAATCCATAGAATAGCATTTCATACACACTGGCGATCCTCTCATGGGAGGTCTACGGGAAGCGGGTGTGAAAAGTTTTAAGTCCCATTTGAAGAAAATATCGCACTCTCAGAAATTTATTTTCGAAGAGTTCTCAACATTTCTTCCCGTATCGAAACTTGCCTAAATTCTAGGCCACTGACCTCTATGAGCGAAAATCCCGCATAGATCTGTGCATTGACACCGGGTCATTTTCTAATTGGATCCCCTCTATTAACACCGGCAGAGCCTGTTGTCTCAAAACATTCGATAAGTTATGCGAATCGATGACAGAAATTGCAAATTCTTCACCTCCAATTTGCGTTACGGTGGAAAGAAGAATACCTGAAAGAATTGCATAAACGTACCAAATGGAAGTATCCACAAAGAAATCTCGCTGTAGGACACCTTGTTGTTATCAGACAGAATAACTTTCCACCTAACCAATGGCTACTGGGCCGAGTAGAAAAAGTTTTCTTAGGATCTGATCAAAAAATAAGAGCGGCAGAAGTGCGCACTCGTAATGACATTTTCACCGTCTCACCCATCCCAATGATTGCCGATACTGTCAATAGAACCATCCTTTGAGAAAGTTCTTCCGTTTTCTACGACTAACGCCAAAGGAACGTATCAAAATCGTTCACCAATATCGGTATAGTACCAATTGCCTGGCGCATTCTCATACCCTTCGCAACTGCCACAGTCGTGAACGCTGCATAATTTGTAAGGCAGAACATCATACCATGCACCACCAAGACAATACGCGGTCCCGTTCTAGGGAAACCAAGAAACTTAAACGATCTCACCAAAACCAGCCTCAGGCTGTTCAACTACAGAATGTATACTCCCACATGAAAACACCAAAGGGTGTTTCCCTCTTAGGCTCCAACTATATTCTTCAACTTTTTTTTTTATTTTACATTATTATACAATTTCATAGAAAAAAGTGCCTCAGCGCCATATGACATTATAGAGGCTAGTTGGCAAGAATAAATAACAAATAGTCTAGTATAATAAGTATAAATAAAACAAAATAAAATAGAAATTAAATTTAATTAATTTAAATAAAAAATGCATCTAAATTTCTTAACAAAATGTTTTTAAGTTCTGATTTAAACAAAAATATTTTCTAATTCTTTTAAATATTTTGGCAAAACATTTAATTCACTACTACCAGAGTGTTTAACGTGTTGTTTAGTTGTTCGAGATCGACACATAACTTAATTTCCCTTTGCACCCCATGAATGAGGTATGGGATAGCTTCTCGCGTTGTTGTGAATTAACACGCTTTCTATTTTTAGATTCACAACTAACGGCACCTACTTGTTTATCGACGAATGCGAACGTCACTGTTTGAAAAGCTCTTATTAGACACGTCGATTGACTCGACACTAAAACTGCGAAGTTGCTGTCGACAACATTCGAGTGGAGCCGACAATGAAAGAAATTTTTTTATTTTTTTTAAGATGTCTGGAACCAGGAGTTGAACCTGGGATCTCCCGCAAGGTAGTCGCGTGTTCTAACCACTATGCCACGGCCGGTCCCGGAGATCGACACATAGCTACTCTTTAACTACTGTTATTTCTGGTATTGAATATATATTGATTCTGTGATAAGTTTATAGGCTGATGTCCTATTTTACGCAAACATTTTAAAACAGAAATAAGCAATTGAAATCTGTAATACCCATATATGGCCAATACAATAGGAAAAACATCTCTGTATAAAGATACTATTGAGTGCAAAATAGGCAAGTTTGCGATAGCTTTCAACGCTTTATTCCGTTGTCTTTAAAGCGATTTAATGCACAACTGTTTTTGCATCCATATATTATAGCTATGTAATTGAAGTGACTTTAAACATGAAACATTAAAAATTATGTGTTTTTGTCACAAAAATTCCATACTTCACCAAACACATCGCACACCACGCCATACACTTTCAGCTTTTATAATAATACTAGCTGACCCGGCAAACGTTGTTCTGCCATACAACTTCTGACTCGGCGAACTTCGTCTCGCTCCAAGTTAACGCCTTCATATAAGCTCCAGAGTAATATTAAAATACATATAGTTCAAATTTTAATGTGACATTTGAATTTAATCGAAATCAGTGAAGAGCGGTCTGATAAAAAATGTTTTTCCATTTCCGGCGCTAAAACAAAAAATGAAGACAGTTTGATTACACGCGAAAAACTGAGAAATTCGAGGTTGATCCCACAAACTTCCAATGATTGGCCTTGTGATTTATTGATTGTCATCGCAAAAACCAATCTAATGGTTAATTGAATTCGCTAGAATTGGTAGGTAAAATCGGTTGGAGTAATAGAAATTCGAGGGATAAGGACTTCCTCTTCTTTGAAAAAATTTTACAGGAATGTCATCAATCCAGTTAGGTAGGTAAAATCGGTTGGAGTAATAGAAATTCGAGGGATAAGGACTTTCTTGAAAACGTCAAGAGGAATTTGGCCATTACAAAACGCCAGTATATATTTTGAAAATGCAGTAGTCGATGGGAAGTTTTGCAACGTGACTCTTATGCTCGTAGTTAATTTCAGCTTCTTGTCATTCCGCCACAAAGACATTAATTTCATCAGCAGCAGTAGATTTTGGGATGGGGGGAAACGTTTGACCAAAATCTTCCGACAGAAATATCATAGCCCCACCAAATCGTTTCGAATCACCTCACAAATCCTTCATCTTTCGGTCAACTGCTTGGTTGATGCGCTATCGTGCAATCATCCCAAATGATAATTTTGCATTCTTGCAACAATTTCGCTGTCGCCGAACTTTGGGATATTGTGCCCAATGGCTTGTCAACTGTGAAAAAATTCATCGGCAACTTCAAAGCGGAGTGTGCAGTTCGACTGCTTTTCAACAAAGTGGCAGCATATAGTGCAACACCTAACGCAATTTCCTATCGATACGCATAAAAGTTATTTTAGCTAACCTTTTTATTCGTTTCTTTTTCTGATGACTTGTAAACAAACCTATCGTTGTATTGACCATCTTTAAATTGTGGTCATATTCACCCTCTCCACGGCAGAACATCAACGGGTATTGAAGTGTATCATATGACCGATGAGTCTCCCAACGCTTGAGAACAATATCGTGTGATTCCACATTCTCACCCTGTGAAGCTAATAAAAATGTTCGATCGCAAAAAGGATACAGTTGGGATCTCATCTTAAAATAGATTGAGATCTCACCTCGAAATGAGTAGCACGCCGTTGATATTCATATGGAATGGTAAAAAGGTGGTTAACATGTATGTGATCAAATCGATACCTGAATACTAAACCTATGTATGTGTAAAATGAAAAGATTGCACTTAAATGTTAAGTTAAAATATCCTAAATCTACTAAATCATGTATTCGAAAACCGAATTATTGGAAAAATGCATTTTTCTAATAAACTGGAAACCGGTTTTCTGAAAAATTCAAGTATTTGAACACAATACAGAAAATTTTGTAATTGTTCGATTTTGTAATTGTTTATCGAAGTGAAAATTGCACAACGTTGATCTAGTTCTATTGACGAATCACCAACGAAATAGATCTAATGGAACTTACAATCTTTGTTTGGTGGTGGTGACAAAGCGCCATCTCGATGATGTATTTGCCCTTGAATCTGAATGCGTGGAAGCAATTTCGAGCAAAATGGGAGGAATTGTTTTCAATAATAACACTGACACAAAATCAAACTTTTTCGGAAACACTCGAACCTTAGTTTACACTTTGCTTAAGATATTCCTAGAATATTTAATTTCATTAAATATTATGTTTTCGTTTTTTAAGCAACGAAAAGAAATAAAATGTTTTTGCGACCTATTTGAAAAAAATGAAAAAAATATCAAGCGAGGTAATTCAAAATTTTGCAGAAAATTTTTCGTGTTTTTCGGAATTTTCCGAGTTTTGCACCGAGAATTTGTCTATTTTTCCGTTCGGAAAATCATGTCGGAATAATTATCTAAATTTTACAGTTACATCGTCCAAAACTACCAAATCATACGACAAAAATCTAAATTTCTTTGACAAAAAAAATAAAAAAGTTTCAAATTTTTTCGGAATTTTCCGAATTTTCCAACAAACCTTTTTCTATTTTTCCATTCGAAAAGTCATTCGCAATTACTGCACACAAAATTCCATACAAAAAAGCAATTTACGGTTTTTCCGATTTTCCGGCTTTTTCGGAGGATTTTCCCAAAATTTTCTTTTACATAAACCTTCGCCTGGCTATTACGAACAACTGAAACAAAATTTCAGCAAAATCGGTGCGGCCGTTCTCAATTGATGAATTACTATACATTTTTGTCACCATTTTTATATATATAGATATCGTGATCAATAAGAAATGCTTTGGATAAATCATAAATTTGTAAAGGATGTCCATTATCTAATACTTAACAAATAAAATTCTGCACATTGACAGTAGCCTCCTCAGTCCCACATCCTTTCCTGAATCCAAATTGAAATTAAGTAAATTAGAATCCTGAAGATTTGTAAAAAATTGTGATGTAAAGGGTCCGCACACTAACTTTTATTTTTTTGGAAAATGCTATAAAAAGGACTTCTGAATATTTTCTCAAATTTCTTTTTTTATTTGAAAGTACAATCCTTCCGGTTAATAATAACAAATAATTTCATTTAAATGGCTGCATCGACTAGCCATGCAGTAGCCTACACGATCGGTCCAATTTTAAAGCACATTATCGATTGTGTGCAGCTGTATTTCACCAATGGCTTCACGAATATTGTCCTTTAAAGCGTCAATTGTCTCTGACTTGTTGGCGTAACACTTATCTTTGAGGGCACCCCACAAATTATAGTCCAACGGTGTCAAATCGCAGCTCCGAGGTGGCCAAACGACATCAGCTCTGCGGCTGATAATGCGATCTTCAAAAACAGGACGCAAATCATCGAGTGTAGCTCCGGTTGTGTGGCACGTAGCGCCGTCCTGTTGAAACCAAATGTTGCCAATATCCTCCTCTTCAATTTTTGTGAACAAAAATTCGTTGAACATGGCCCGATAACGATAGCCATTGGCTGTAACGGCCACTCCTTGCTCATTTTCGAAAAAAATGGCCCAATTATGCCTTTGGACCAAAATTCGAACCAAACAGTGACTCGTTTTGGGTGCATTGGCTTTTCAATGTATGCGTGCGGGTTTTCTGTGCACCAAATGCTGCTGTGTGTGTTCTCCAGTTAGTCCTACCAGATGGTGGCACGTCGCCTACCACTTGGTCCTTCCAACGGAGTTTGGGTCTCCCTGCTTTGCGTCGTCCTTCAGGTTCGCCTTCAAACACCTTTCTCGCTGGAGCATTTACATTCATTCTGGCAACATGTCCCAGCCATCGTAGTCGTTGGATTCTGACTCTTTTAGCTGCATCGATGTCATGGTAAAGCTCATACAGCTCATGGTTCATCCGACAGCGAAAGATAGGTCCACAGGTCGACACAGATAGGTCCATATATTTTTCGGAGTACTTTTCTCTCGAATACTCCCAGGTTTTGTATGTTATTTGTCGTAAGTACCGATGATTCGGCAGCATACAAAAGAATGGGTAAGATTAGCACCTGGTAAAACTGTTTCTTAGTATTCCGAGATAAGGTGGTGTTACTAAAGTGCTGCCGAAGTCCGTAGAAACATCTATTGGCGAGCACCATTCTTCGCCTAATTTCTTGGCTGACATTATTTTTCTTATTGACGGAAGATCCGAGGTAGGTAAACTCATCTACTACCTCAAAACTATAATTTTCAACGTTGACGCTGCGTCCCCATCGAGAGGACTCTTTGTTCGTTGAAATCATTATTTTTGTTTTGTCCTCGTTGACCGCTAAACCCATTTTTGCCGACTCTTTTTCTAGTGATGAGAAAACTGCAGTAACATCCCCCAGATATCGGTCAATGATGTCTATATCATCGGCATAGGCTAGTGGCATGTGGCTCTTGTGGAATATTGTGCCAGACATGTTGACACCAGCCTTTCTCATCACCTTCTCCATAACTATATTAAATAATGTACAGGACAGGCTATCACACTGCCTGAGACCTCTTTCTGGTTCAGAGTACTCCTTACTAATCTTAGGTAAGGAGGATTTGGTGTTTTCCAAGGTACATCTGCAAAGTCAAATTAGCTTTGCAGGAATACCAAACTCAGACATGCCCTCATAAAGCCTGTTCCTTATTGGAGAGTCGAAGGCAGCTTTGTATTCGACAAAGAGGTGGTAGGTGTCGATCTGCTTTTCATTAGTTTTTTCCAGGATTTATCGTAGAGTGAATATTTGATCCGTCGTAGATTTGCCAGGTCTAAAGCCTAACTGATATGGTCCAATTAGTTTTTCTACAATTGACTTTAGACGTTCACACAATATGCTTGAAAGGACCTTGTATGCAATTGGTAATAGGCTTATTCCACGATAGTTCTTACATTCACTACGATCTTCTTTCATGTATATGGGACATAACAGACTAAGACTCCAATCCCCGGGCATACTCTCTTCTAGCCAGATGTTCTCCATGAGCTGATGCATGCTCCTAATCAGCTTCTCACCGCCAGCCTTAAGCAATTCAGCAGGGAGTCCATGGGCTCCAGCAGCTTTGTTGTTTTTAAGGCGGGAGATGGCCATACGTATCTCGCTCTGGCTCGGAGGTGGACAGTTAATACCATCGTCGTTTAATGGAGTGGGGTCTTCTGGAGTGGTATCCGTATCCAGTAAATTTCTGAAATGATCTCTCCATATTTTCAGACCGTTATCCGGGTCCTTCACTAGCTGATCATCACTGTCCTTGCAGAAGGGCAACCCTGTTCCACTCATTCTCGCCTTAACTCTCTTGTAGAATTGTTGGGCTTCCCCTCTACTTCGGAGCAACTCTGTGCACTTATCTAGCTTCTTCTTCAGCTCCTTCTTTTTCCGTCTAAAAAGACGAGTTGCCTCTCGTCTCTTCTCCCTGTGCCGTTCACGAACAGCTCGCGTTCCCATTGGCTGCAGTTTGCTCTGTATGCAGCATCCGTGGCATTGCGACATTCATCATCGTACCAGGCATCTTCATGAGACGGCTTTGAGTACCCAAGTACGCCTTTCGCAGCCCGTTCTAAGGAGTCGGCTATATTTTGCCACTGCGAGGTTATATTGTCAGGGGTTGAAGCATTCCGCAGCAGTTGAGTTAGGTGGTTGGAGTAGGCGTTTGCTACCTCTGTGGTCCGCAGTTTACCGATGTCCAGCTTTCGTTGTGCCTGGTTACGTACGTTATTCGCCATGCTTAGCCTTGTGCGTACATTAACTGCGGTAAGGAAGTGATCGGAGTCAATGTTCGCACCCCTAATCATTCGTACGTCCAGAACACTCGATGCGTGCCTTCCATCGACTACCACATGATGAATCTGATTCCTCGTCAATTGATCTGGAGATAACCATGTTGCCTTATGAATATTTTTATGGTCAAATCTAGTGCTGCTAACTACCATATTTCTTGCCGCAGAGAAATCAATCAGTCTGACGCCATTGTTCGACGTTTCGGTGTGCAGACTGAATTTTCCGATGGTAGGCTCAAATGTGGTTTCCCTGCCTATTTTAGCATTAAAATCGCCTAGTACAATTTTAATGTCATGGCTCGGGCTACGGTCATATACATTTTCTAGGCTCTCGTAGAACTCATCTTTACCTCATCGCTTTTCTCTTCTGTCGGAGCATGGGCACATATAAGTGTTATGTGGAAAAACTTTGTTTTGACTCTTATGGTGGCTATACGTTCACACACCGGGTTGAACCTTGAGACTAGGTGTCGCAGTCTCTTGCCAACCACAAATCCACATCCAAACTCGTGCTTGTCCGCATGACCACTATAGTAGATGTCGCACGTCTTCATGCGCGAGCACCCGTGTCCCGTCCACCGGATTTCCTGTAAAGCGGTTATGTCAGCCTTGTATTCTTCGAGGACTTCCGCCAGTTGGATGGAGGCACCTGGTCTATACAGTGTTCTAACATTCCAGGTGCATATCCTTAAATCATGGTCCTTAATTCGTTTGCGGTGGTCGTCAACATTTTGGGAGGTCCATTTTATTCTTCTTACTTCTTTTCATTGCAATTGTTGAAGTGCAATTGGCAAGGATCACTCTTAGTTTTCCATGTTAAACCGATCAGAAGCTTTACCTTGCATCACACTCTTGACGCCTTTGTTTACATATCCGCCGAGATCAAAATGAACTTCATCTGAAAAGATGTTTTTTTTTGGCAAAATCGGCATCTTCTGTAAGTCGATCGCAGGCCCACTTAGCGAAGCGAAAACTCATTGGATGGTCAGTTGGCTTCAACTCCAAAGGTCTTTATGCTAAACTCGTCTCAATGAAGTCTCCGAAATGTTCAATCGTTGAGAACGACGGTGAATTGATGTTGATGGCGCTTCACGCACACTTTTTGCCACGGCAGCAATATTCTCAGGTATACGCACTGTTTTTGGCTTTTCACGCTTTGGTTTATCGATGAGGATGCCAGTTTCTTTAATTTTTTTCACAAGATAACGAACATACGGAGCTGACGGTGCTTCTCTCTTCCAAAATCCGTAGGCAATTTTCCCACAAATTCTGCAACATTACCATGATTTTCAAGGTCGCAATATTTCCCAGCGTTGTTCAAGCGTATACACAACCATATTCGTTCAGCGGCAGGATAAAACTAATTATCTGTCAAATCAGGCATGAGCCATTCACGAAATAAGCACTAGTTAAAAAAAAAAACTTTAGATGGCGGACCCGTTATAATGCGTTCAAAAACGTTATCCATAACTGAAAGCACCGATATTGGCCGGAATCTATAAACGGTTTCAGAAATTTTTTCCTAAGGTATTGAAATAATTTTATGAATTTTTAAAATTGCAGGGTAAAATAATTTATTTATAATTTCATTTAAGATTTTGACTAAATGAGGCGATATACTATCAAACCATTTAATAAGAACCTTAGGCGAAATGTTATCATGTCCACAACTTTTTCCTGGTATTAACTTATATACAACACTTTTCATTTCATCAGGGTTGGTAAGTCTCAGTTGAAACCTAGTTGTACAGTTTGTTACTGTTTTCAAAGAATTGAACGTGTCTAAAGAAAAATGTTCAATACGCCGTTTTAAGTAATGAACTGAATCTAAAAAATGAGCATTTAACAGTTCAGCTTTTTGAATATCATTTTCTACAATCTCACCATTGGAATTTCTTATACAAATTTGCTTATCCGATGTTCTCCCAAGTGTTTCATTGAGGAAACTCCATGATTTTTTAGGATAATTTTTCATGGTAGAAAGGTTATCAACATAAAAATTATTTAAAGAATAATTGTATTCATTTTTAATGACTATGCTAATCACTTTAAGTTTGGCTTCAATATCTCTATTGCATTTTTTCCTTCTTTGCTTTAACAGAAGTTCCTTATAGAGCAATTCCATATAAAAGCGATCACCTTTTGGACGACCCCTCTCCGATTTTATAATAAATAGTCTCAATCGATTGCCCAGCAAAAAATAATGTACCTACATATTTTTTTTTTTTATAGTGACTGGTTTAGTGGTGGTGTACACCACTGTCATGAGACAACATTGAAGAATTCTTCATAAGGGACCTCATTGAAAGTTGTTTTAAAAAAAACTACTAAAGCGATCGCAACGAGTGATAGCTCGTTGAAAAGGTATTGAATCAGGCCTTAATTGAAAAATAAAATTTTCCTAATTTTTCTCAAAAATTTACCTTTTTCCCATGAAAATTAAATTTTCCGATTTTCCACAGAAGCTCCTAAATTTTCCGGCTAATGTTATTTTTTTTGGATTCCTCATAATTTTTGCTTTAAGAATCAGCAATAAAAAAATGGGCCCCGACTCCTTGTTTGGACAGGAGAAGAGCATTTAAGAGACCACTTTGTTCTCATTGTTTTTATATTTTTTATAATTGAATTATTTTTAATTATTGAACATTATTTTATTTTATTATTTAAAATACATTTTAAAAATTATTTTACAGTTAAAAATACATTTATGAAGAAAAAATCAATTTTTTTTTAGAGCCCCAAGTTGAGTGTGTAGTGAATATGGTCTGCCTGCCTTCACAAGATCGGCCATAAATCCATGGATAATAGCAGCAGTGGCATGTAATGGCACACCAAACCCGACTGAGGCTACAGGTCATAAAATGTTTTGTAAATTAAATTACCAGGTAATAAATATTTCGCCTAAAATGACACGTGCAGAAACAAGTCATAAAACACGGATTTTCCATAAATATGGCGAAATATTTATTACCTGGTAATTTAAAAAATGTACAAAACATTTTATGACCTGTGGTCGGCTTATTGGCAGTAACCAATTAAGTCCCTCTTTAAAAAACATTTTATGACCAGTAGTTCACGCAAATTTTCCTATTAAAGAAAAGCAAATATCGCTTATTTTTTTTTTTTTTTACCTATTTGTTACCAAAAAATAAATATAAATACTTTACACACTCTGAGTCAAATTTCAGTTGAATACTAAACGTGAAAGTGTTAAAGTGTTTTTTTGTAAAGTCAAGAGTGAAGCTGTAAAGACAATTTAAAGTAAAATGAATAAATTTTGCTGCAATCCGTTTAACAAGAGTGGACATCGTTCGAAGGTGAAACGCCTATTAGAAAAAGAAAGTTGCGAAGTGAAAAATACAGGAAAGAGCAAAAAGGCAAGGTTATCTGTGCTGCCTCAATCATGGTCTATACGCAAGATTTCTGAACAGTTTCAAACATCTTTTTACATCGCGAGAAGAAGCAAAGAATTAGTTCGACAGAAGGGCATATTGGCGACTCCCACCAAGAAATTTGGCTCAAGGACCCTCAGCGAAGCAACGGTGAAATTGATTCAAGATTTTTACTGCAATGATGACAACAGCCGCGCCTGCCCAGGTACACGTGACTATGTTATCACACGTGAAGATGGAGAAAAAGTACACAAGCAGCGCAGATTATTATTATGTAATCTATCCGAAGTATACCATCAGTTCAAAGAGAAATACCCAGCAGAAAAAGTGGGATTTTCTAAGTTTGCCATCCTACGACCAAAAGAATGCGTGCTGGCATTAGACAGGCACGGAACGCATTCAGTCTGCGTTTGCATGTTTCATCAAAACATCAAATTAATGTTCTTTCCATACAAGAAATTGAAAGTATTTCACGGTGAAATTGAAACATATAGGGACCTCCTGTCGAAGTCGTTGTGCGTATACCCCACGGAAAATTGTCATCTGTCCAAATGCGACAATTGTCCGAAGATTGACGAGCTTTAGCAATATTTGGCGGAAAAGTTTGAACAGCTGTTCATTCAGGAGGTGCATTTCAAACAGTGGATAATTAGCAGCGCCAGATGTTCCCTTGAGACCGTGGTAAAGCAGATTCCGGAATTCATCGAGGAATTCGGATTCAAGTTGAATGAATACATTGTGATAAGCGACTTTGCCGAGAATTACACTTTTCTCGTTCAGGATGAAATTCAGGCTTATCACTGGGCAAACGACCAGTGCACGGTGCATCCTTTTTGCATTTATTTCAAAAACGAAGATAACGAACTACAGACCGTAAATCTTGTTGTTGTCGCGGAGAGTTTAGCTCATAATTATGTGTCCGTTTATTTATTTCAAATGAAACTGTTTGAATTCTTAAGATCAAAGTTCGATGCAATCGACAAAGTAACGTTTTTCTCAGACGGCGCGGCTTCTCAGTACAAGAATAAAAAAAATTTTTACAATCTTTGCATAATTGAAGAAGAACAAAACTGCAAGGTGGAGTGGCACTTTTTTGCGACGTCCCACGGTAAGGGCCCATGCGATGCGTTAGGGGGAACCCTAAAACGCATGGCGACTAAGGCAAGTTTGCAAAGGCCATATACTGACCAGATCTTAAATGTACAACATTTGTTTCCTGGATTCAAAGCAAGGAAATTGCCATTAACACAGTTTTATGCACTCAAAAAGAACACGATACCATGGAGTGACGAATTCAAAACAGATATAATAATGTCAAAACTATAACTGGAACGCAAAAGTTTCATTGCTTCATACCAAATATTTCTGATATGTCAATTAATGTAAAGCGGTACTCTTCGTCTGCCGACGTGCTAAATTTAAAGTTACTTTAATTTTATAATGATGCCAAGACAATTGAAATTTTTAATAAATATTGTAATTAAGTATAAGCAACAAAATAAGAAAAATTTTTTCACTTCACCAAACACATCGCACTTTTATACACCACGCCATACACTTTCAGCTTTTATAATAATACTAGCTGACCCGGCAAACGTTGTTCTGCCATACAACTTCTGACTCGGCGAACTTCGTCTCGCTCCAAGTTAACGCCTTCATATAAGCTCCAGAGTAATATTAAAATACATATAGTTCAAATTTTAATGTGACATTTGAATTTAATCGAAATCAGTGAAGAGCGGTCTGATAAAAAATGTTTTTCCATTTCCGGCGCTAAAACAAAAAATGAAGACAGTTTGATTACACGCGAAAAACTGAGAAATTCGAGGTTGATCCCACAAACTTCCAATGATTGGCCTTTTGATTTATTGATTGTCATCGCAAAAACCAATCTAATGGGGAATTGAATTCGCTAGAATTGGTAGGTAAAATCGGTTGGAGTAATAGAAATTCGAGGGATAAGGACTTCCTCTTCTTTGAAAAAATTTTACAGGAATGTCATCAGTCCAGTTAGGTAGGTAAAATCGGTTGGAGTAATAGAAATTCGAGGGATAAGGACTTCCTTGAAAACGTCAAGAGGAATTTGGCCATTACAAAACGCCAGTATATATTTTGAAAATGCAGTAGTCGATGGGAAGTTTTGCAACGTGACTCTTATGCTCGTAGTTAATTTCAGCTCCTTGTCATTCCGCCACAAAGACATTAATTTCATCAGCAGCAGTAGATTTTGGGATGGGGGGAAACGTTTGACCAAAATCTTCCGACAGAAATATCATAGCCCCACCAAATCGTTTCGAATCACCTCACAAATCCTTCATCTTTCGGTCAACTGCTTATAAGGTTGGTTGATGCGCTATCGTGCAATCATCCCAAATGATAATTTTGCATTCTTGCATCAATTTCGCTGTCGCCGAACTTTGGGATATTGTGCCCAATGGCTTGTCAACTGTGAAAAAATTCATCGGCAACTTCAAAGCGGAGTGTGCAGTTCGACTGCTTTTCAACAAAGTGGCAGCATATAGTGCAACACCTAACGCAATTTCCTATCGATACGCATAAAAGTTATTTTAGCTAACCTTTTTATTCGTTTCTTTTTCTGATGACTTGTAAACAAACCTGTGGTTGTATTGACCATCTTTAAATTGTGGTCATATTCACCCTCTCCACGGCAGAACATCAACGGGTATTGAAGTGTATCATATGACCGATGAGTCTCCCAACGCTTGAGAACAATATCGTGTGATTCCACATTCTCACCCTGTGAAGCTAATAAAAATGTTCGATCGCAAAAAGGATACAGTTGGGATCTCATCTTAAAATAGATTGAGATCTCACCTCGAAATGAGTAGCACGCCGTTGATATTCATATGGAATGGTAAAAAGGTGGTTAACATGTATGTGATCAAATCGATACCTGAATACTAAACCTATGTATGTGTAAAATGAAAAGATTGCACTTAAATGTTAAGTTAAAATATCCTAAATCTACTAAATCATGTGTTCGAAAACCGAATTATTGGAAAAATGCATTTTTCTAATAAACTGAAAACCGGTTTTCTGAAAAATTCAAGTATTTGAACACAATACAGAAAATTTTGTAATTGTTCGATTTTGTAATTGTTTATCGAAGTGAAAATTGCACAACGTTGATCTAGTTCTATTGACGAATCACCAACGAAATAGATCTAATGGAACTTACAATCTTTGTTTGGTGGTGGTGACAAAGCGCCAGCTCGATGATGTATTTGCCCTTGAATCTGAATGCGTGGAAGCAATTTCGAGCAAAATGGGAGGAATTGTTTTCAATAATAACACTGACACAAAATCAAACTTTTTCGGAAACACTCGAACCTTAGTTTACACTTTGCTTAAGATATTCCTAGAATATTTAATTTCATTAAATATTATGTTTTCGTTTTTTAAGCAACGAAAAGAAATAAAATGTTTTCGCGACCTATTTGAAAAAAATGAAAAAAATATCAAGCGAGGTAATTCAAAATTTTGCAGAAAATTTTTCGTGTTTTTCGGAATTTTCCGAGTTTTGCACCGAGAATTTGTCTATTTTGTCATGTCGGAATAATTATCTAAATTTTACAGTTACATCGTCCAAAACTACCAAATCATACGACAAAAATCTAAATTTCTTTGACAAAAATAAATAAAAAAGTTTCAAATTTTTTCGGAATTTTCCGAATTTTCCAACAAACCTTTTTCTATTTTTCCATTCGAAAAGTCATTCGCAATTACTGCACACAAAATTCCATACAAAAAAGCAATTTACGGTTTTTCCGATTTTCCGGCTTTTTCGGAGGATTTTCCCAAAATTTTCTTTTACATAAACCTTCGCCTGGCTATTACGAACAACTGAAACAAAATTTCAGCAAAATCGGTGCGGCCGTTCTCAATTGATGAATTACTATACATTTTTGTCACCATTTTTATATATATAGATATCGTGATCAATAAGAAATGCTTTGGATAAATCATAAATTTGTAAAGGATTACACAATGTCCATTATCTAATACTTAACAAATAAAATTCTGCACATTGACAGTAGCCTCCTCAGTCCCACATCCTTTCCTGAATCCAAATTGAAATTAAGTAAATTAGAATCCTGAAGATTTGTAAAAAATTGTGATGTAAAGGGTCCGCACACTAACTTTTATTTTTTTGGAAAATGCTATAAAAAGGACTTCTGAATATTTTCTCAAATTTCTTTTTTTATTTGAAAGTACAATCCTTCCGGTTAATAATAACAAATAATTTCATTTAAATGGCTGCATCGACTAGCCATGCAGTAGCCTACACGATCGGTCCAATTTTAAAGCACATTATCGATTGTGTGCAGCTGTATTTCACCAATGGCTTCACGAATATTGTCCTTTAAAGCGTCAATTGTCTCTGACTTGTTGGCGTAACACTTATCTTTGAGGGCACCCCACAAATTATAGTCCAACGGTGTCAAATCGCAGCTCCGAGGTGGCCAAACGACATCAGCTCTGCGGCTGATAATGCGATCTTCAAAAACAGGACGCAAATCATCGAGTGTAGCTCCGGTTGTGTGGCACGTAGCGCCGTCCTGTTGAAACCAAATGTTGCCAATATCCTCCTCTTCAATTTTTGTGAACAAAAATTCGTTCAAAATGGCCCGATAACGATAGCCATTGGCTGTAACGGCCACCCCTTGCTCATTTTCGAAAAAAATGGCCCAATTATGCCTTTGGACCAAAATTCGAACCAACCAGTGACTCGTTTTGGGTGCATTGGCTTTTCAATGTATGCGTGCGGGTTTTCTGTGCACCAAATGCTGCTGTGTGTGTTCTCCAGTTAGTCCTACCAGATGGTGGCACGTCGCCTACCACTTGGTCCTTCCAACGGAGTTTGGGTCTCCCTGCTTTGCGTCGTCCTTCAGGTTCGCCTTCAAACACCTTTCTCGCTGGAGCATTTACATTCATTCTGGCAACATGTCCCAGCCATCGTAGTCGTTGGATTCTGACTCTTTTAGCTGCGTCGATGTCACGGTAAAGCTCATACAGCTCATGGTTCATCCGATAGCGAAAGATAGGTCCACAGGTCGACACAGATAGGTCCATATATTTTTCGGAGTACTTTTCTCTCGAATACTCCCAGGTTTTGTATGTTATTTGTCGTAAGTACCCATGATTCGGCAGCATACAAAAGAACGGGTAATATTAGCACCTGGTAAAACTGTTTCTTAGTATTCCGAGATAAGGTGGTGTTACTAAAGTGCTGCCGAAGTCCGTAGAAACATCTATTGGCGAGCACCATTCTTCGCTTAATTTCTTGGCTGACATTATTTTTCTTATTGACGGAAGATCCGAGGTAGGTAAACTCATCTACTACCTCAAAACTATAATTTTCAACGTTGACGCTGCGTCCCCATCGAGAGGACTCTTTGTTCGTTGAAATCATTATTTTTATTTTGTCCTCGTTGACCGCTAAACCCATTTTTGCCGACTCTTTTTCTAGTGATGAGGAAACTGCAGTAACATCCCCCAGATATCGGTCAATGATGTCTATATCATCGGCATAGGCTAGTGGCATGTGGCTCTTGTGGAATATTGTGCCAGACATGTTGACACCAGCCTTTCTCATCACCTTCTCCATAACTATATTAAATAGTGTACAGGACAGGCTATCACACTGCCTGAGACCTCTTTCTGGTTCAGAGTACTCCTTACTAATCTTAGGTAAGGAGGATTTGGTGTTTTCCAAGGTACATCTGCAAAGTCAAATTAGCTTTGCAGGAATACCAAACTCAGACATGTTCTCATAAAGCCTGTTCCTTATTGGAGAGTCGAAGGCAGCTTTGTATTCGACAAAGAGGTGGTAGGTGTCGATCTGCTTTTCATTAGTTTTTTCCAGGATTTATCGTAGAGTGAATATTTGATCCGTCGTAGATTTGCCAGGTCTAAAGCCTAACTGATATGGTCCAATTAGTTTTTCTACAATTGACTTTAGACGTTCACACAATATGCTTGAAAGGACCTTGTATGCAATTGGTAATAGGCTTATTCCACGATAGTTCTTACATTCACTACGATCTCCTTTCTTGTATATGGGACATAACAGACTAAGACTCCAATCCCCGGGCATACTCTCTTCTAGCCAGATGTTCTCCATGAGCTGATGCATGCTCCTAATCAGCTTCTCACCGCCAGCCTTAAGCAATTCAGCAGGGAGTCCATGGGCTCCAGCAGCTTTGTTGTTTTTAAGGCGGGAGATGGCCATACGTATCTCGCTCTGGCTCGGAGGTGGACAGTTAATACCATCGTCGTTGAATGGAGTGGGGTCTTCTGGAGTGGTATCCGTATCCAGTAAATTTCTGAAATGATCTCTCCATATTTTCAGACCGTTATCCGGGTCCTTCACTAGCTGACCATCACTGTCCTTGCAGAAGGGCAACCCTGTTCCACTCATTCTCGCCTTAACTCTCTTGTAGAATTTTTGGGCTTCCCCTCTACTTCGGAGCAACTCGGTGCACTAATCTAGCTTCTTCTTCAGCTCCTTCTTTTTCCGTCTAAAAAGACGAGTTGCCTCTCGTCTCTTCTCCCTGTACCGTTCACGAACAGCTCGCGTTCCCATTGGCTGCAGTTTGCTCTGTATGCAGCATCCGTGGCATTGCGACATTCATCATCGTACCAGGCATCTTCATGAGACGGCTTTGAGTACCCAAGTACGCCTTTCGCAGCCCGTTCTAAGGAGTCGGCTATATTTTGCCACTGCAAGGTTATATTGTCAGGGGTTGAAGCATTCCGCAGCAGTTGAGTTAGGTGGTTGGAGTAGGCGTTTGCTACCTCTGTGGTCCGCAGTTTACCGATGTCCAGCTTTCGTTGTGCCTGGTTACGTACGTTTTTCGCCATGCTTAGCCTTGTGCGTACATTAACTGCGGTAAGGAAGTGATCGGAGTCAATGTTCGCACCCCTAATCATTCGTACGTCCAGAACACTCGATGCGTGCCTTCCATCGACTACCACATGATGAATCTGATTCCTCGTCAATTGATCTGGAGATAACCATGTTGCCTTATGAATATTTTTATGGTCAAATCTAGTGCTGCTAACTACCAGAGAAATCAATCAGTCTGATGCCATTGTTCGACGTTTCGGTGTGCAGACTGAATTTTCCGATGGTAGGCTCAAATGCGGTTTCCCTGCCTATTTTAGCATTAAAATCGCCTAGTACAATTTTAATGTCATGGCTCGGGCTACGGTCATATACATTTTCTAGGCTCTCGTAGAACTCATCTACCTCATCGCTTTTCTCTTCTGTCGGAGCATGGACACATATAAGTGTTATGTGGAAAAACTTTGTTTTGACTCTTATGGTGGCTATACGTTCACACACCAGGTTGAACCTTGAGACTAGGTGTCGCAGTCTCTTGTCATCCACAAATCCACATCCAAATTCGTGCTTGTCCGCATGACCACTATAGTAGATGTCGCACGTCTTCATGCGCGAGCACCCGTGTCCCGTCCACCGGATTTCCTGTAAAGCGGTTATGTCAGCCTTGTATTCTTCGAGGACTTCCGCCAGTTGGATGGAGGCACCTGGTCTATACAGTGTTCTAACATTCCAGGTGCATATCCTTAAATCATGGTCCTTAATTCGTTTTCGGTGGTCGTCAACATTTTGGGAGGTCCATTTTATTCTTCTTACTTCTTTTCATTGCAATTGTTGAAGTGCAATTGGCAAGGATCACTCTTAGTTTTCCATGTTAAACCGATCAGAAGCTTTACCTTGCATCACACTCTTGACGCCTTTGTTTACATATCCGCCGAGATCAAAATGAACTTCATCTGAAAAGATGTTTTTTTTTGGCAAAATCGGCATCTTCTGTAAGTCGATCGCAGGCCCACTTAGCGAAGCGAAAACTCATTGGATGGTCAGTTGGCTTCAACTCCAAAGGTCTTTATGCTAAACTCGTCTCAATGAAGTCTCCGAAATGTTCAATCGTTGAGAACGACGGTGAATTGATGTTGATGGCGCTTCACGCACACTTTCTGCCACGGCAGCAATATTCTCAGGTATACGCACTGTTTTTGGCTTTTCACGCTTTGGTTTATCGATGAGGATGCCAGTTTCTTTAATTTTTTTCACAAGATAACGAACATACGGAGCTGACGGTGCTTCTCTCTTCCAAAATCCGTAGGCAATTTTCCCACAAATTCTGCAACATTACCATGATTTTCAAGGTCGCAATATTTCCCAGCGTTGTTCAAGCGTATACACAACCATATTCGTTCAGCGGCAGGATAAAACTAATTATCTGTCAAATCAGGCATGAGCCATTCACGAAATAAGCACTAGTTAAAAAAAAAAACTTTAGATGGCGGACCCGTTATAATGCGTTCAAAAACGTTATCCATAACTGAAAGCACCGATATTGGCCGGAATCTATAAACGGTTTCAGAAATTTTTTCCTAAGGTATTGAAATAATTTTATGAATTTTTAAAATTGCAGGGTAAAATAATTTATTTATAATTTCATTTAAGATTTTGACTAAATGAGGCGATATACTATCAAACCATTTAATAAGAACCTTAGGCGAAATGTTATCATGTCCACAACTTTTTCCTGGTATTAACTTATATACAACACTTTTCATTTCATCAGGGTTGGTAAGTCTCAGTTGAAACCTAGTTGTACAGTTTGTTACTGTTTTCAAAGAATTGAACGTGTCTAAAGAAAAATGTTCAATACGCCGTTTTAAGTAATGAACTGAATCTAAAAAATGAGCATTTAACAGTTCAGCTTTTTGAATATCATTTTCTACAATCTCACCATTGGAATTTCTTATACAAATTTGCTTATCCGATGTTCTCCCAAGTGTTTCATTGAGGAAACTCCATGATTTTTTAGGATAATTTTTCATGGTAGAAAGGTTATCAACATAAAAATTATTTAAAGAATAATTGTATTCATTTTTAATGACTATGCTAATCACTTTAAGTTTGGCTTCAATATCTCTATTGCATTTTTTCCTTCTTTGCTTTAACAGAAGTTCCTTATAGAGCAATTCCATATAAAAGCGATCACCTTTTGGACGACCCCTCTCCGATTTTAAAATAAATAGTCTCAATCGATTGCCCAGCAAAAAATAATGTACCTACATATTTTTTTTTTTATAGTGACTGGTTTAGTGGTGGTGTACACCACTGTCATGAGACAACATTGAAGAATTCTTCATAAGGGACCTCATTGAAAGTTGTTTTAAAAAAAACTACTAAAGCGATCGCAACGAGTGATAGCTCGTTGAAAAGGTATTGAATCAGGCCTTAATTGAAAAATAAAATTTTCCTAATTTTTCTCAGAAATTTACCTTTTTCCCATGAAAATTAAATTTTCCCATGAAAATTAAATTTTCCGATTTTCCACAGAAGCTCCTAAATTTTCCGGCTAATGTTATTTTTTTTGGATTCCTCATAATTTTTGCTTTAAGAATCAGCAATAAAAAAATGGGCCCCGACTCCTTGTTTGGACAGGAGAAGAGCATTTAAGAGACCACTTTGTTCTCATTGTTTTTATATTTTTTATAATTGAATTATTTTTAATTATTGAACATTATTTTATTTTATTATTTAAAATACATTTTAAAAATTATTTTACAGTTAAAAATACATTTATGAAGAAAAAATCAATTTTTTTTTTAGAGCCCCAAGTTGAGTGTGTAGTGAATATGGTCTGCCTGCCTTCACAAGATCGGCCATAAATCCATGGATAATAGCAGCAGTGGCATGTAATGGCACACCAAACCCGACTGAGGCTACAGGTCATAAAATGTTTTGTAAATTAAATTACCAGGTAATAAATATTTCGCCTAAAATGACACGTGCAGAAACAAGTCATAAAACACGGATTTTCCATAAATATGGCGAAATATTTATTACCTGGTAATTTAAAAAATGTACAAAACATTTTATGACCTGTGGTCGGCTTATTGGCAGTAACCAATTAAGTCCCTCTTTAAAAAACATTTTATGACCAGTAGTTCACGCAAATTTTCCTATTAAAGAAAAGCAAATATCGCTTATTTTTTTTTTTTTTACCTATTTGTTACCAAAAAATAAATATAAATACTTTACACACTCTGAGTCAAATTTCAGTTGAATACTAAACGTGAAAGTGTTAAAGTGTTTTTTTGTAAAGTAAAGAGTGAAGCTGTAAAGACAATTTAAAGTAAAATGAATAAATTTTGCTGCAATCCGTTTAACAAGAGTGGACATCGTTCGAAGGTGAAACGCCTATTAGAAAAAGAAAGTTGCGAAGTGAAAAATACAGGAAAGAGAAAAAAGGCAAGGTTATCTGTGCTGCCTCAATCATGGTCTATACGCAAGATTTCTGAACAGTTTCAAACATCTTTTTACATCGCGAGAAGAAGCAAAGAATTAGTTCGACAGAAGGGCATATTGGCGACTCCCACCAAGAAATTTGGCTCAAGGACCCTCAGCGAAGCAACGGTGAAATTGATTCAAGATTTTTACTGCAATGATGACAACAGCCGCGCCTGCCCAGGTACACGTGACTATGTTATCACACGTGAAGATGGAGAAAAAGTACACAAGCAGCGCAGATTATTATTATGTAATCTATCCGAAGTATACCATCAGTTCAAAGAGAAATACCCAGCAGAAAAAGTGGGATTTTCTAAGTTTGCCATCCTACGACCAAAAGAATGCGTGCTGGCATTAGACAGGCACGGAACGCATTCAGTCTGCGTTTGCATGTTTCATCAAAACATCAAATTAATGTTCTTTCCATACAAGAAATTGAAAGTATTTCACGGTGAAATTGAAACATATAGGGACCTCCTGTCGAAGTCGTTGTGCGTATACCCCACGGAAAATTGTCATCTGTCCAAATGCGACAATTGTCCGAAGATTGACGAGCTATAGCAATATTTGGCGGAAAAGTTTGAACAGCTGTTCATTCAGGAGGTGCATTTCAAACAGTGGATAATTAGCAGCGCCAGATGTTCCCTTGAGACCGTGGTAAAGCAGATTCCGGAATTCATCGAGGAATTCGGATTCAAGTTGAATGAACTGAAGGAATGAATACATTGTGATAAGCGACTTTGCCGAGAATTACACTTTTCTCGTTCAGGATGAAATTCAGGCTTATCACTGGGCAAACGACCAGTGCACGGTGCATCCTTTTTGCATTTATTTCAAAAACGAAGATAACGAACTACAGACCGTAAATCTTGTTGTTGTCGCGGAGAGTTTAGCTCATAATTATGTGTCCGTTTATTTATTTCAAATGAAACTGTTTGAATTCTTAAGATCAAAGTTCGATGCAATCGACAAAGTAACGTTTTTCTCAGACGGCGCGGCTTCTCAGTACAAGAATAAAAAAAATTTTTACAATCTTTGCATAATTGAAGAAGAACAAAACTGCAAGGTGGAGTGGCACTTTTTTGCGACGTCCCACGGTAAGGGCCCATGCGATGCGTTAGGGGGAACCCTAAAACGCATGGCGACTAAGGCAAGTTTGCAAAGGCCATATACTGACCAGATCTTAAATGTACAACATTTGTTTCCTGGATTCAAAGCAAGGAAATTGCCATTAACACAGTTTTATGCACTCAAAAAGAACACGATACCATGGAGTGACGAATTCAAAACAGATATAATAATGTCAAAACTATAACTGGAACGCAAAAGTTTCATTGCTTCATACCAAATATTTCTGATATGTCAATTAATGTAAAGCGGTACTCTTCGTCTGCCGACGTGCTAAATTTAAAGTTACTTTAATTTTATAATGATGCCAAGACAATTGAAATTTTTAATAAATATTGTAATTAAGTATAAGCAACAAAATAAGAAAAATTTTTTCACTTCACCAAACACATCGCACTTTTATACACCACGCCATACACTTTCAGCTTTTATAATAATACTAGCTGACCCGGCAAACGTTGTTCTGCCATACAACTTCTGACTCGGCGAACTTCGTCTCGCTCCAAGTTAACGCCTTCATATAAGCTCCAGAGTAATATTAAAATACATATAGTTCAAATTTTAATGTGACATTTGAATTTAATCGAAATCAGTGAAGAGCGGTCTGATAAAAAATGTTTTTCCATTTCCGGCGCTAAAACAAAAAATGAAGACAGTTTGATTACACGCGAAAAACTGAGAAATTCGAGGTTGATCCCACAAACTTCCAATGATTGGCCTTTTGATTTATTGATTGTCATCGCAAAAACCAATCTAATGGGGAATTGAATTCGCTAGAATTGGTAGGTAAAATCGGTTGGAGTAATAGAAATTCGAGGGATAAGGACTTCCTCTTCTTTGAAAAAATTTTACAGGAATGTCATCAGTCCAGTTAGGTAGGTAAAATCGGTTGGAGTAATAGAAATTCGAGGGATAAGGACTTCCTTGAAAACGTCAAGAGGAATTTGGCCATTACAAAACGCCAGTATATATTTTGAAAATGCAGTAGTCGATGGGAAGTTTTGCAACGTGACTCTTATGCTCGTAGTTAATTTCAGCTCCTTGTCATTCCGCCACAAAGACATTAATTTCATCAGCAGCAGTAGATTTTGGGATGGGGGGAAACGTTTGACCAAAATCTTCCGACAGAAATATCATAGCCCCACCAAATCGTTTCGAATCACCTCACAAATCCTTCATCTTTCGGTCAACTGCTTATAAGGTTGGTTGATGCGCTATCGTGCAATCATCCCAAATGATAATTTTGCATTCTTGCATCAATTTCGCTGTCGCCGAACTTTGGGATATTGTGCCCAATGGCTTGTCAACTGTGAAAAAATTCATCGGCAACTTCAAAGCGGAGTGTGCAGTTCGACTGCTTTTCAACAAAGTGGCAGCATATAGTGCAACACCTAACGCAATTTCCTATCGATACGCATAAAAGTTATTTTAGCTAACATTTTTATTCGTTTCTTTTTCTGATGACTTGTAAACAAACCTGTGGTTGTATTGACCATCTTTAAATTGTGGTCATATTCACCCTCTCCACGGCAGAACATCAACGGGTATTGAAGTGTATCATATGACCGATGAGTCTCCCAACGCTTGAGAACAATATCGTGTGATTCCACATTCTCACCCTGTGAAGCTAATAAAAATGTTCGATCGCAAAAAGGATACAGTTGGGATCTCATCTTAAAATAGATTGAGATCTCACCTCGAAATGAGTAGCACGCCGTTGATATTCATATGGAATGGTAAAAAGGTGGTTAACATGTATGTGATCAAATCGATACCTGAATACTAAACCTATGTATGTGTAAAATGAAAAGATTGCACTTAAATGTTAAGTTAAAATATCCTAAATCTACTAAATCATGTATTCGAAAACCGAATTATTGGAAAAATGCATTTTTCTAATAAACTGAAAACCGGTTTTCTGAAAAATTCAAGTATTTGAACACAATACAGAAAATTTTGTAATTGTTCGATTTTGTAATTGTTTATCGAAGTGAAAATTGCACAACGTTGATCTAGTTCTATTGACGAATCACCAACGAAATAGATCTAATGGAACTTACAATCTTTGTTTGGTGGTGGTGACAAAGCGCCAGCTCGATGATGTATTTGCCCTTGAATCTGAATGCGTGGAAGCAATTTCGAGCAAAATGGGAGGAATTGTTTTCAATAATAACACTGACACAAAATCAAACTTTTTCGGAAACACTCGAACCTTAGTTTACACTTTGCTTAAGATATTCCTAGAATATTTAATTTCATTAAATATTATGTTTTCGTTTTTTAAGCAACGAAAAGAAATAAAATGTTTTTGCGACCTATTTGAAAAAAATGAAAAAAATATCAAGCGAGGTAATTCAAAATTTTGCAGAAAATTTTTCGTGTTTTTCGGAATTTTCCGAGTTTTGCACCGAGAATTTGTCTATTTTGTCATGTCGGAATAATTATCTAAATTTTACAGTTACATCGTCCAAAACTACCAAATCATACGACAAAAATCTAAATTTCTTTGACAAAAATAAATAAAAAAGTTTCAAATTTTTTCGGAATTTTCCGAATTTTCCAACAAACCTTTTTCTATTTTTCCATTCGAAAAGTCATTCGCAATTACTGCACACAAAATTCCATACAAAAAAGCAATTTACGGTTTTTCCGATTTTCCGGCTTTTTCGGAGGATTTTCCCAAAATTTTCTTTTACATAAACCTTCGCCTGGCTATTACGAACAACTGAAACAAAATTTCAGCAAAATCGGTGCGGCCGTTCTCAATTGATGAATTACTATACATTTTTGTCACCATTTTTATATATATAGATATCGTGATCAATAAGAAATGCTTTGGATAAATCATAAATTTGTAAAGGATTACACAATGTCCATTATCTAATACTTAACAAATAAAATTCTGCACATTGACAGTAGCCTCCTCAGTCCCACATCCTTTCCTGAATCCAAATTGAAATTAAGTAAATTAGAATCCTGAAGATTTGTAAAAAATTGTGATGTAAAGGGTCCGCACACTAACTTTTATTTTTTTGGAAAATGCTATAAAAAGGACTTCTGAATATTTTCTCAAATTTCTTTTTTTATTTGAAAGTACAATCCTTCCGGTTAATAATAACAAATAATTTCATTTAAATGGCTGCATCGACTAGCCATGCAGTAGCCTACACGATCGGTCCAATTTTAAAGCACATTATCGATTGTGTGCAGCTGTATTTCACCAATGGCTTCACGAATATTGTCCTTTAAAGCGTCAATTGTCTCTGACTTGTTGGCGTAACACTTATCTTTGAGGGCACCCCACAAATTATAGTCCAACGGTGTCAAATCGCAGCTCCGAGGTGGCCAAACGACATCAGCTCTGCGGCTGATAATGCGATCTTCAAAAACAGGACGCAAATCATCGAGTGTAGCTCCGGTTGTGTGGCACGTAGCGCCGTCCTGTTGAAACCAAATGTTGCCAATATCCTCCTCTTCAATTTTTGTGAACAAAAATTCGTTCAAAATGGCCCGATAACGATAGCCATTGGCTGTAACGGCCACCCCTTGCTCATTTTCGAAAAAAATGGCCCAATTATGCCTTTGGACCAAAATTCGAACCAAACAGTGACTCGTTTTGGGTGCATTGGCTTTTCAATGTATGCGTGCGGGTTTTCTGTGCACCAAATGCTGCTGTGTGTGTTCTCCAGTTAGTCCTACCAGATGGTGGCACGTCGCCTACCACTTGGTCCTTCCAACGGAGTTTGGGTCTCCCTGCTTTGCGTCGTCCTTCAGGTTCGCCTTCAAACACCTTTCTCGCTGGAGCATTTACATTCATTCTGGCAACATGTCCCAGCCATCGTAGTCGTTGGATTCTGACTCTTTTAGCTGCGTCGATGTCACGGTAAAGCTCATACAGCTCATGGTTCATCCGATAGCGAAAGATAGGTCCACAGGTCGACACAGATAGGTCCATATATTTTTCGGAGTACTTTTCTCTCGAATACTCCCAGGTTTTGTATGTTATTTGTCGTAAGTACCCATGATTCGGCAGCATACAAAAGAACGGGTAAGATTAGCACCTGGTAAAACTGTTTCTTAGTATTCCGAGATAAGGTGGTGTTACTAAAGTGCTGCCGAAGTCCGTAGAAACATCTATTGGCGAGCACCATTCTTCGCTTAATTTCTTGGCTGACATTATTTTTCTTATTGACGGAAGATCCGAGGTAGGTAAACTCATCTACTACCTCAAAACTATAATTTTCAACGTTGACGCTGCGTCCCCATCGAGAGGACTCTTTGTTCGTTGAAATCATTATTTTTATTTTGTCCTCGTTGACCGCTAAACCCATTTTTGCCGACTCTTTTTCTAGTGATGAGGAAACTGCAGTAACATCCCCCAGATATCGGTCAATGATGTCTATATCATCGGCATAGGCTAGTGGCATGTGGCTCTTGTGGAATATTGTGCCAGACATGTTGACACCAGCCTTTCTCATCACCTTCTCCATAACTATATTAAATAGTGTACAGGACAGGCTATCACACTGCCTGAGACCTCTTTCTGGTTCAGAGTACTCCTTACTAATCTTAGGTAAGGAGGATTTGGTGTTTTCCAAGGTACATCTGCAAAGTCAAATTAGCTTTGCAGGAATACCAAACTCAGACATGTTCTCATAAAGCCTGTTCCTTATTGGAGAGTCGAAGGCAGCTTTGTATTCGACAAAGAGGTGGTAGGTGTCGATCTGCTTTTCATTAGTTTTTTCCAGGATTTATCGTAGAGTGAATATTTGATCCGTCGTAGATTTGCCAGGTCTAAAGCCTAACTGATATGGTCCAATTAGTTTTTCTACAATTGACTTTAGACGTTCACACAATATGCTTGAAAGGACCTTGTATGCAATTGGTAATAGGCTTATTCCACGATAGTTCTTACATTCACTACGATCTCCTTTCTTGTATATGGGACATAACAGACTAAGACTCCAATCCCCGGGCATACTCTCTTCTAGCCAGATGTTCTCCATGAGCTGATGCATGCTCCTAATCAGCTTCTCACCGCCAGCCTTAAGCAATTCAGCAGGGAGTCCATGGGCTCCAGCAGCTTTGTTGTTTTTAAGGCGGGAGATGGCCATACGTATCTCGCTCTGGCTCGGAGGTGGACAGTTAATACCATCGTCGTTGAATGGAGTGGGGTCTTCTGGAGTGGTATCCGTATCCAGTAAATTTCTGAAATGATCTCTCCATATTTTCAGACCGTTATCCGGGTCCTTCACTAGCTGATCATCACTGTCCTTGCAGAAGGGCAACCCTGTTCCACTCATTCTCGCCTTAACTCTCTTGTAGAATTGTTGGGCTTCCCCTCTACTTCGGAGCAACTCTGTGCACTTATCTAGCTTCTTCTTCAGCTCCTTCTTTTTCCGTCTAAAAAGACGAGTTGCCTCTCGTCTCTTCTCCCTGTGCCGTTCACGAACAGCTCGCGTTCCCATTGGCTGCAGTTTGCTCTGTATGCAGCATCCGTGGCATTGCGACATTCATCATCGTACCAGGCATCTTCATGAGACGGCTTTGAGTACCCAAGTACGCCTTTCGCAGCCCGTTCTAAGGAGTCGGCTATATTTTGCCACTGCGAGGTTATATTGTCAGGGGTTGAAGCATTCCGCAGCAGTTGAGTTAGGTGGTTGGAGTAGGCGTTTGCTACCTCTGTGGTCCGCAGTTTACCGATGTCCAGCTTTCGTTGTGCCTGGTTACGTACGTTATTCGCCATGCTTAGCCTTGTGCGTACATTAACTGCGGTAAGGAAGTGATCGGAGTCAATGTTCGCACCCCTAATCATTCGTACGTCCAGAACACTCGATGCGTGCCTTCCATCGACTACCACATGATGAATCTGATTCCTCGTCAATTGATCTGGAGATAACCATGTTGCCTTATGAATATTTTTATGGTCAAATCTAGTGCTGCTAACTACCATATTTCTTGCCGCAGAGAAATCAATCAGTCTGACGCCATTGTTCGACGTTTCGGTGTGCAGACTGAATTTTCCGATGGTAGGCTCAAATGTGGTTTCCCTGCCTATTTTAGCATTAAAATCGCCTAGTACAATTTTAATGTCATGGCTCGGGCTACGGTCATATACATTTTCTAGGCTCTCGTAGAACTCATCTTTACCTCATCGCTTTTCTCTTCTGTCGGAGCATGGGCACATATAAGTGTTATGTGGAAAAACTTTGTTTTGACTCTTATGGTGGCTATACGTTCACACACCGGGTTGAACCTTGAGACTAGGTGTCGCAGTCTCTTGCCAACCACAAATCCACATCCAAACTCGTGCTTGTCCGCATGACCACTATAGTAGATGTCGCACGTCTTCATGCGCGAGCACCCGTGTCCCGTCCACCGGATTTCCTGTAAAGCGGTTATGTCAGCCTTGTATTCTTCGAGGACTTCCGCCAGTTGGATGGAGGCACCTGGTCTATACAGTGTTCTAACATTCCAGGTGCATATCCTTAAATCATGGTCCTTAATTCGTTTGCGGTGGTCGTCAACATTTTGGGAGGTCCATTTTATTCTTCTTACTTCTTTTCATTGCAATTGTTGAAGTGCAATTGGCAAGGATCACTCTTAGTTTTCCATGTTAAACCGATCAGAAGCTTTACCTTGCATCACACTCTTGACGCCTTTGTTTACATATCCGCCGAGATCAAAATGAACTTCATCTGAAAAGATGTTTTTTTTGGCAAAATCGGCATCTTCTGTAAGTCGATCGCAGGCCCACTTAGCGAAGCGAAAACGCATTGGATGGTCAGTTGGCTTCAACTCCTGAACCAATTGGACTTTGTATGGCGTCATAGCAAAGGTCTTTATGCAAAACTCGTCTCAATGAAGTCTCCGAAATGTTCAATCGTTGAGAACGACGGTGAATTGATGTTGATGGCGCTTCACGCACACTTTCTGCCACGGCAGCAATATTCTCAGGTATACGCACTGTTTTTGGCTTTTCACGCTTTGGTTTATCGATGAGGATGCCAGTTTCTTTAATTTTTTTCACAAAACAACGAACATACGGAGCTGACGGTGCTTCTCTCTTCCAAAATCCGTAGGCAATTTTCCCACAAATTCTGCAACATTACCATGATTTTCAAGGTCGCAATATTTCCCAGCGTTGTTCAAGCGTATACACAACCATATTCGTTCAGCGGCAGGATAAAACTAATTATCTGTCAAATCAGGCATGAGCCATTCACGAAATAAGCACTAGTTAAAAAAAAAACTTTAGATGGCGGACCCGTTATAATGCGTTCAAAAACGTTATCCATAACTGAAAGCACCGATATTGGCCGGAATCTATAAACGGTTTCAGAAATTTTTTCCTAAGGTATTGAAATAATTTTATGAATTTTTAAAATTGCAGGGTAAAATAATTTATTTATAATTTCATTTAAGATTTTGACTAAATGAGGCGATATACTATCAAACCATTTAATAAGAACCTTAGGCGAAATGTTATCATGTCCACAACTTTTTCCTGGTATTAACTTATATACAACACTTTTCATTTCATCAGGGTTGGTAAGTCTCAGTTGAAACCTAGTTGTACAGTTTGTTACTGTTTTCAAAGAATTGAACGTGTCTAAAGAAAAATGTTCAATACGCCGTTTTAAGTAATGAACTGAATCTAAAAAATGAACATTTAACAGTTCAGCTTTTTGAATATCATTTTCTACAATCTCACCATTGGAATTTCTTATACAAATTTGCTTATCCGATGTTCTCCCAAGTGTTTCATTGAGGAAACTCCATGATTTTTTAGGATAATTTTTCATGGTAGAAAGGTTATCAACATAAAAATTATTTAAAGAATAATTGTATTCATTTTTAATGACTATGCTAATCACTTTAAGTTTGGCTTCAATATCTCTATTGCATTTTTTTCCTTCTTTGCTTTAACAGAAGTTCCTTATAGAGCAATTCCATATAAAACGATCACCTTTTGGACGACCCCTCTCCGATTTTAAAATAAATAGTCTCAATCGATTGCCCAGCAAAAAATAATGTACCTACATATTTTTTTTTTTTATAGTGACTGGTTTAGTGGTGGTGTACACCACTGTCATGAGACAACATTGAAGAATTCTGCATAAGGGACCTCATTGAAAGTTGTTTTAAAAAAAAACTACTAAAGCGATCGCAACGAGTGATAGCTCGTTGGAAAGGTATTGAATCAGGCCTTAATTGAAAAATAAAATTTTCCTAATTTTTCTCAGAAATTTACCTTTTCTCATGAAAATTAAATTTTCCGATTTTCCACAGAAGCTCCTAAATTTTCCGGCTAATTTTATTTTTTTTTTGGATTCCTCATAATTTTTATTTTAAGAATCAGCAATAAAAAAATGGGCCCCGACTCCTTGTTTGGACAGGAGAAGAGCATTTAAGAGACCACTTTGTTCTCATTGTTTTTATATTTTTTATAATTGAATTATTTTTAATTATTGAACATTATTTTATTTTATTATTTAAAATACATTTTAAAAATTATTTTACAGTTAAAAATACATTTATGAAGAAAAAATCAATTTTTTTTAAGAGCCCCAAGTTGAGTGTGTAGTGAATATGGTCTGCCTGCCTTCACAAGTAGTAATAATAACAATAAAAAGCAGCAAAAACATATGAATATTGCATTAAAAATCAAATTTATAACTTAAAAAATAAGTTTGCTTAAAATATTTATGCAATAAGAGAAATTTTTAGTACACATGAGACTAAAACATTATTATGGAGTCGTTACTTATAAATAAATCTTACAAGCCCATAGACTCTTTAATTAAGTTATTTATGATTTATAAATCCCTATACACAGGAATGAGAGACAAATTACGAAAAATTTCTCTTATTGCATAAACATATCCAGCAAAACTATTTTTAAAGTTATATATTTGATTTTTAATGCAATATTCATATGTTTTTGCTGCTTTTTATTGTTATTTTTACCATTTTTAACAAATTTTGAACAAAATTTGTATAATCTCTGTAACATCGAAGAGGAAATATATAATTTAATACGGGAAGAAGTTAAGCCCATCAGTGCATATAACTGAGACCCTAGATTCCTTCAGAATAAATAAGTTTCGGGGCTTCTTAACCCAATAAAGCTATGTCCGTCTGGCAGGCTGGGTAAATAGTTACGACGATAAATGGAGTAGTTCTTAATGAATTTCAATAGAAATTTACCAGTGGCATAAAATTTACTAGTCGCGATGTTGGTTGGAAAATGGGCGAAATAGCCACGCCCCCTCAAGTACCTCCCATACAAAATTACCTATTTCACTAAAACCACTATATTGTCACTAACTTCCTGATGGAGGGCTCTACGAAGCTAAAATTTGGATGGTATTATTATTTGACAGCGTGTAGTATATACTGAAATAATGGGTCCACTTGCCCCGCCCCTTCTGGTACCTCCCATACAAATTAGCATAACCTCTCATACATTATTGTAGCCAAAAACAACATTTTTGTTCTGGTGTTAACAAAACTTTGCACATCTTAGTTTTTTTACGGCTCCACGAAAAGCCCCCCAATGAAATAACGCCCAGGAAATAACGCCCAATGAAATAAACCCCAAAAAATAGGAAATAACACCCAAAAACAGTGAATGAAATAACATCCAAAAATAAATGAAATAAACCCCAAAACGAAAACGAAACAACCCCCAATATTTGGGAGTTATTTCATATGAAATAACACCCAATGATGAAAATGAAATAACCCCCAATGAAATAAACCCCATCAGCAACAAAAATGAAATTATGCCCAAAATTCATAAAAGAGTCAGTTTCACTAAGAATTTCATGAAGTCAATATGGACCAACAGCAAAGTCGCAAAATTATTGAAATGAATCTTGTGGATCGTAGATCGTTGTAGCCCTGCTCTACTTTTGCAGTTCGGAAGACAATTTGCCTTTTACGTTTGGCCTTTACACAACCTCCTCCACTGTTCACAAGCAAATCAAACTCTCTGCTTTAATTGAATTCCTCCTTCTGAAGAACTCTTACAAATTAAAAAAATTTCCATTCTTAGATATCATTCTCAAAATGAAGAAATGTTCGTAGCATATTGTTGATTTTCTATCCGTCAATATGAACACAAATGGAAATATCTGTAATCATTCAAAAGATATTGTAATATATTCACAGGCTAAAAGTTTTCTTGTAAAAGGCCTCTTTTTATATAATTATATAATTATAACCCCTAAAAACGAACAGCTTTAAAAATGAAATAACCCCCGAATAAAAAATGAAATAACACCCAAATTATTCACGATATGAAACAATCCCCAAATTTAAAAAATTGGTTGGGTGTTATTTCATTGGAGATTATTTCATTATTTGAAAACCCCAAATGAGGAATGAAAAAATACCCAAAGAAAAATGAAAAACGGCCCCAAAAAAATTGGGAGTTATTTCATATGAAATAACACCCAAAAATGTATGAAAAAAATTTGGGGAATATTTCATTTCTCGTTTGGGCGTTATTTCATTGGGGGGCTTTTCGTGGAGCCTTTTTTACACTATTATGATGTGGTAACAAAACTAAACATATCGGTTCCGATTTAGATATAGCCCCCATATATATGTGTGTTTCACGATATATACTTTTATTACGGAGGTAGTGAAGTTTGATTATAATTATAAAGAATAAATAAACTCTTGACACACAAGTATTGCATATCAATGGAAAGGGAATTACATAAAGTTTAATAATTTACAAAAATTAATTAAAAGCACATTTTATTTTGGACATAATTCTGAGTCAAATATAAAATTTGGTCAAAACTTATTTTTTGGAGAAATAATATCTTATATGAAAAATAGCGTAAAATCCAAACGGACTGAAATATCTTAACGACATTTTGGAATAATGTACATAAAATTGTCCTTAAAAAAACGAATAACAATATGTTGCCATATCTTACATCAAACTACCCAAATTCCCAAAACGGGGAAAATATGTTCCAAAATTCCGAATTTTTTACTAAAATGGCCACACTGTCTTTGTTTATGGCAGGGATGTTGAAATACGTTACGTGGTCAAAAAAATATATAATGAGCTTTCTCGTTGGCGCTTTGCGATTTGAGAATTTTCAAAAACAAAATTTTTTTTTTTTCAAAAATGGGGTATTTTTGGCTTCCCTTGCCGGGGAACCATTTTGCTGAACTGATTCAAATTTAGCATTAAATGCATCTGCATCAACATTTCTATGAGGAATAAAAAAGAAATTGCCACTTCCCGGAAGAAATATTTTTTTTACAAACGAAAGAATGTAGTCGCCTTTTTGCAAAAAACAGTAAAAATATGCCTTTTTTTGGAAACTTTTACTTGCGATGCTTATAACTTTTGATTGGAACAAAATATTAGAATTATTTTTTCAGCAATTTCATTCAGAATTTTATAAGCAAACTAACGATATAAATATCTTTAAAATCAAGGAAAAACTGAGTTCACACCCTAAAAATACTAAATCAACCTCGTCCAAAAATGACACAATTTTTGTTATTTTCTCAAATATCTCTTGACCTAAATGAGATAACATGTGCGTGTAAGCATGTTTTTTGAAGGTTTTTCGAAGCAAAAAAAAAAATGGGCCCCGACTCCTTGTTTGGACAGGAGAATAGCATTTAAGAGACCACCTTGTTCTCATTGTTTTTATATTTTTTATAATTGAATTATTTTTAATTATTTAACATTATTTTTTTTATTTTATTTTATCCTCGAATCCAACAATACCATCGTACATACAGGGACCAGATGGTACATGGACCACTAGCAGCCTCGAAACTCTGGAAGTGCTGATGGAAGCACACTTCCCAGGTTGTCGGGAAAGTGACTACCAGTTTATAGAAAACTCGGTCGGCCATAACTATGATATCTCAGACATACCGATTACCGAACATCGAATTCAATGGGCTATCAAAAGTTTCCACCCTTTTAAATCACCGGGACCCGATGGTATCATTCCCGCGGATCTACAAAAGAATATCGAAGTATTGACGCCCTGGCTTTTAACTATCTTTAAAGCATGTCTGAAACTGTCGTATATTCCAGCGAGGTGGACAACCTACAAAATTGTATTTATCCCTAAGGGGGGTAAGGCATCCCACACTAAAGCCAAGGATTTTAGACCAATCAGTCTATCTTCCTTCCTACTCAAAACTATGGAGAGAATAATTGATGTATATATCAGATCATCTCTTAAACCAGATGTCCTGTCCAGGGCTCAGCATGCCTACACGAAGGGCAAATCCACGGAAACTGCTTTACATTCGATAACCAGCCTCATCGAAAGATCCCTGAACTACAAGGAATACGCTCTTGCTGCCTTCCTGGACATTGAGGGAGCTTTTAATAATGTCAAACCTGAATCTGTAATTGACTCAATGGAACAGCTGGAGATTAACCCAGTGGTAATCGCCTTGGTTGATAAACTACTAAAATTTAGGCGCATTGGATCCAGTCTGGGAGCGTCAAATATTTCTAAGGTGGCGGTTCGCGGTACTCCACAAGGAGGAGTACTCTCTCCACTACTATGGAATCTTAACATCAACACTCTCCTGAGAAAGTTGGAACAAACTTGCTGCACAACCGTCGCATATGCGGATGACGTGGCACTAATAGTTACAGGTAAGGATCCAAAACTACTCTCTGAGCTACTGGAATCTGCACTGAAACTTCTTGTGAAATGGTGTCATGAATGTGGACTGGGTGTAAATCCGAGTAAAACAGAACTGATGCTATTCACACGGAGATACAAAATCCCTCAATTTGCCAAACCAAGATTAAATGGAGTCGCACTTACACTCTCCGATAGTGCCAAATACCTCGGGCTAACATTGGACAGTAAACTGAATTGGAATCTGAACACTCAGACCAGGATTAGCAAAGCGGCAACGGTTCTATACTGCTGCAAAAGGGCAATCGGCCTCAATTGGGGAATTAGCCCCAAGAACTTAAACTGGTTATACGAATCAGTTATTAAACCCATCTTATTCTACGGATCAGCAGTCTGGTGGCCGGCGCTAGATAAAGCGTCCCAAAGGCTGAAATTCGAACGCATTATGAGATTGGTGGCGATCATGATAACAGGGGCACTTAGAACCACTCCAACTAAGGCACTTTTCACGATCCTAAACTGGTTACCACCGGACATTGAGGCGAAGAGGATAGCAGCGAATACCGCAATGCGTTTAGACGCCACAAAAGCATGGATGCACAGGAACTATGGCCATGCCAAAATCCTGAACCTAATTAATGTGATCTGCAATACGGATTACACCATACCTGAACCTCTATTCGATCCGGGTTTTATAAGGAACATCCCGGATAGGTCCTACTATGATGATAATGATAATGCCCTGAACTTTGGAGAGAATGTCATCCTAATTTTCACGGATGGTTCAAAATCAAAAGAAAGAGCTGGCTGTGGAATCTTTTCGGAAGAGTTGAATCTGAGTCTATCAATCAGGCTACCAGATCACTGTAGCATAATTCAGGCCGAAATAGCGGCCATTAGAATAGCCGTAGAGAAAATTCAGTATCTTGGGATATTGGACGGCAATATTCATATTCTTACTGATAGTAAAGCGGCTATCAGATCCCTGGAGAACGTGTACACCACTTCGAGAAATGTTCGAGAATGCCGGTCGTCTCTGGAGGAGATAGCGAGACATTCGACGGTTACCCTAACATGGGTTCCAGGACATGGGGACATATATGGAAACCAAAGGGCCGACACGCTAGCAAGGGCCGCCACAACTGGGAACTCGGTCGAAGTTTATGGTCTCATTGGGATCCCTCTTACAAGGGGGAAACAACTCATTGCGAGAAATCTGGACCTTATTGCTAAAGAGAGATGGGCAAGAGAACCCACCTGCACGGCGACTAAACAGATTTGGCCTACAATGGATATACAGAGGACACGATTTGTGCTAAACTTATCCAGAGTCCACTTGAGGAATATCATAGCTGTGATAACTGGTCATTGGCCGGTTGGTAAACACGCTAAGAGGCTGAAACTACCCTACAACGATTTTTGTAGAAGCTGCAATGATGAAGAAGAAGAGGAGACCACGGAGCATCTTCTATGTCACTGCCCTGCTTTAGGTGACCTGCGATACGAAAAACTTGGTCATCGGACACTTTTAGACAATACCTGTCTATCAGCAGGCGATATGCGGAACATCCATGCCTTCATAAGGGCAACGAAATGGCTTGACAGCGACGTTGACCGATTAGAATAGGAACATTTGGTGCGGAAATCTTAAAATGGTATCACAACGGGACTCATACTAGGACCCAAGTGAGCTGTGTTCAACGTGGCTGCCGAATTAACCTAACCTAACCTAACCTAACATTATTTTATTTTATTATTTAAAATACATTTTAAAAATTATTTTACAGTTAAAAATACATTTATGAAGAAAAAATCAATTTTTTTTAAGAGCCCCAAGTTGAGTGTGTAGTGAATATGGTCTGCCTGCCTTCACAAGTAGTAATAATAACAATAAAAAGCAGCAAAAACATATGAATATTGCATTAAAAATCAAATTTATAACTTAAAAAATAAGTTTGCTTAAAATATTTATGCAATAAGAGAAATTTTTAGTACACATGAGACTAAAACATTATTATGGAGTCGTTACTTATAAATAAATCTTACAAGCCCATAGACTCTTTAATTAAGTTATTTATGATTTATAAATCCCTATACACAGGAATGAGAGACAAATTACGAAAAATTTCTCTTATTGCATAAACATATCCAGCAAAACTATTTTTAAAGTTATATATTTGATTTTTAATGCAATATTCATATGTTTTTGCTGCTTTTTATTGTTATTTTTACCATTTTTAACAAATTTTGAACAAAATTTGTATAATCTCAGTAACATCGAAGAGGAAATATATAATTTAATACGGGAAGAAGTTAAGCCCATCAGTGCATATAACTGAGACCCTAGATTCCTTCAGAATAAATAAGTTTCGGGGCTTCTTAACCCAATAAAGCTATGTCCGTCTGGCCGGCTGGGTAAATAGTTACGACGATAAATGGAGTAGTTCTTAATGAATTTCAATAGAAATTTACCAGTGGCATAAAATTTACTAGTCGCGATGTTGGTTGGAAAATGGGCGAAATAGCCACGCCCCCTCAAGTACCTCCCATACAAAATTACCTATTTCACTAAAACCACTATATTGTCACTAACTTCCTGATGGAGGGCTCTACGAAGCTAAAATTTGGATGGTATTATTATTTGACAGCGTGTAGTATATACTGAAATAATGGGTCCACTTGCCCCGCCCCTTCTGGTACCTCCCATACAAATTAGCATAACCTCTCATACATTATTGTAGCCAAAAACAACATTTTTGTTCTGGTGTTAACAAATCTTTGCACATCTTAGTTTTTTTACACTATTATGATGTGGTAACAAAACTAAACATATCGGTTCCGATTTAGATATAGCCCCCATATATATGTGTGTTTCACGATATATACTTTTATTACGGAGGTAGTGAAGTTTGATTATAATTATAAAGAATAAATAAACTCTTGACACACAAGTATTGCATATCAATGGAAAGGGAATTACATAAAGTTTAATAATTTACAAAAATTAATTAAAAGCACATTTTATTTTGGACATAATTCTGAGTCAAATATAAAATTTGGTCAAAACTTATTTTTTGGAGAAATAATATCTTATATGAAAAATAGCGTAAAATCCAAACGGACTGAAATATCTTAACGACATTTTGGAATAATGTACATAAAATTGTCCTTAAAAAAACGAATAACAATATGTTGCCATATCTTACATCAAACTACCCAAATTCCCAAAACGGGGAAAATATGTTCCAAAATTCCGAATTTTTTACTAAAATGGCCACACTGTCTTTGTTTATGGCAGGGATGTTGAAATACGTTACGTGGTCAAAAAAATATATAATGAGCTTTCTCGTTGGCGCTTTGCGATTTGAGAATTTTCAAAAACAAAAATTTTTTTTTTTCAAAAATGGGGTATTTTTGGCTTCCCTTGCCGGGGAACCATTTTGCTGAACTGATTCAAATTTAGCATTAAATGCATCTGCATCAACATTTCTATGAGGAATAAAAAAGAAATTGCCACTTCCCGGAAGAAATATTTTTTTTACAAACGAAAGAATGTAGTCGCCTTTTTGCAAAAAACAGTAAAAATATGCCTTTTTTTGGAAACTTTTACTTGCGATGCTTATAACTTTTGATTGGAACAAAATATTAGAATTATTTTTTCAGCAATTTCATTCAGAATTTTATAAGCAAACTAACGATATAAATATCTTTAAAATCAAGGAAAAACTGAGTTCACACCCTAAAAATACTAAATCAACCTCGTCCAAAAATGACACAATTTTTGTTATTTTCTCAAATATCTCTTGACCTAAATGAGATAACATGTGCGTGTAAGCATGTTTTTTGAAGGTTTTTCGAAGCACAAAATCTTTTAAATCGGTTCATATATGCACATTCCTCAAGCATTTGAAATTTTTAAACACCGAGGTGACCAACTTTGGAGGGCCACGCAGTGGCCCCCACACCACCTCGGGAGCCGAATATTTCTAAATCATCTCGAAAACACCTCAGCTTTAACTATTATAAATTTCATCAAGATAGCATTATCCGTTCAAAAGTTACAGAATTAATTCCAACAAAAACCAAAAAGGAACCACTGTGCACTGTACATTTGGCTGGTCGCAATTTTTTTTGTAATTTAATTGTGTGCGCTGCTTAAAATATGAGCTTTGGTGTAAGAAATCATGTCTTAATTGTTCAGATCAATCCGACAGTGCCTAGTGGGGCCCAAAGTTCCCCATATTATAAAAACACCTATTTAATCATATCTTTTTGGACATAATTCTGAGTCAAATATAAAATTTGGTCAAAACTTATTTTTTGGAGAAATAATATCTTATATGAAAAATAGCGTAAAATCCAAACGGACTGAAATATCTTAACGACATTTTGGAATAATGTACATAAAATTGTCCTTAAAAAAACGAATAACAATATGTTGCCATATCTTACATCAAACTACCCAAATTCCCAAAACGGGGAAAATATGTTCCAAAATTCCGAATTTTTTACTAAAATGGCCACACTGTCTTTGTTTATGGCAGGGATGTTGAAATACGTTACGTGGTCAAAAAAATATATAATGAGCTTTCTCGTTGGCGCTTTGCGATTTGAGAATTTTCAAAAACAAAAATTTTTTTTTTTCAAAAATGGGGTATTTTTGGCTTCCCTTGCCGGGGAACCATTTTGCTGAACTGATTCAAATTTAGCATTAAATGCATCTGCATCAACATTTCTATGAGGAATAAAAAAGAAATTGCCACTTCCCGGAAGAAATATTTTTTTTACAAACGAAAGAATGTAGTCGCCTTTTTGCAAAAAACAGTAAAAATATGCCTTTTTTTGGAAACTTTTACTTGCGATGCTTATAACTTTTGATTGGAACAAAATATTAGAATTATTTTTTCAGCAATTTCATTCAGAATTTTATAAGCAAACTAACGATATAAATATCTTTAAAATCAAGGAAAAACTGAGTTCACACCCTAAAAATACTAAATCAACCTCGTCCAAAAATGACACAATTTTTGTTATTTTCTCAAATATCTCTTGACCTAAATGAGATAACATGTGCGTGTAAGCATGTTTTTTGAAGGTTTTTCGAAGCACAAAATCTTTTAAATCGGTTCATATATGCACATTCCTCAAGCATTTGAAATTTTTAAACACCGAGGTGACCAACTTTGGAGGGCCACGCAGTGGCCCCCACACCACCTCGGGAGCCGAATATTTCTAAATCATCTCGAAAACACCTCAGCTTTAACTATTATAAATTTCATCAAGATAGCATTATCCGTTCAAAAGTTACAGAATTAATTCCAACAAAAACCAAAAAGGAACCACTGTGCACTGTACATTTGGCTGGTCGCAATTTTTTTTGTAATTTAATTGTGTGCGCTGCTTAAAATATGAGCTTTGGTGTAAGAAATCATGTCTTAATTGTTCAGATCAATCCGACAGTGCCTAGTGGGGCCCAAAGTTCCCCATATTATAAAAACACCTATTTAATCATATCTTTTTAGTTATACTAGTTGAAAAGCCGGTCCCATAGACAGAAAATCAAAAATCTGGCTCCGTTACGATCTTACGCAGAGAAAGTACTTTAAGTATGACAAATTTCAGCTTCCTATGTCATCAGATGGTTTCAGAAAGTTGCGGAAAGAATAGGACATACATACAAACATCAGGACATACTAGAAATTATCTTATAAATGGAAATGAATTGTTGTTCGTTGGTAAGGTTATCACTCTAGCTCAAAAATATGTCCTGGCTCGCCCACTCCGCCCATTTAATCAAAAATTTAAAAAATATATAACCTATTATATTTTTAAAATAAAACATTATAGAGCTAAATCTGTAGAGAAATTTAATTTTTAGAGCGTTTTATTGGAATTTTAGATATATTAAAAAAGTGGGCGTAGAAATGGGCGTGGCCAAATTTTTGTATATAAAAAGCATTATGGCCTTTTACGAACATTGTGACAAAAAATTAGTCGAATCGGTCCGTGCGTTCTCAAGTGATGGCCTTACAAACGAACAGCAATTCATTTTTATATATAAGATAATTTCTTAGTATGTCCTGATGTTTGTATGTATGTCCTATTCTTTCCGCAACTTTCTGAAGACAAATAAAGCTAAAATTTGTCATACTTAAAGTACTTTCTCTGCGCAAGATCGTAACGGAGCCAGATTTTTTATTTTCGGTCTATGGGACCGGTTTTTTAACTAGTATAACCAAAAAGATCTGTTTAAATAGGTGTTTTTATAATATGGGGAACTTTGGACCCCAATGGCACGACTAGGCACCGTCGGATTGAGCTGAAAAATTAGGAAATGATTTCTTACACCAAACCTCATATTTTAAGCAGCGCACACAATCAAATTAAAAAAAAAAAAAATATCCCGTACAAAATGCGACCAGTCTACTGTACATGGTCAATACATATTCTACTGGAGGATCGAGTAACTAGACGATGACAGTTAACAAAGTCATAATTTGACAAAAGATTCAGAAGCTTAGCAGATGAGTTATTGTTATTTTCCAACAAACAAATTTTCAATTTTGTAAAAAGAAATTATGTTTATACGTTTTCCATTTAAGCGAACATCCTTCAAATTTAGCACAATCGAATCAATTTAATCTTCGCTCAAGCATTGCTAAGTAGTAAAATTAATGTTATTTTTTACCATAGTTGTCAAACCTGCAACAATGTATTGCTTTGGAGCCTGGTATGTTATAAATTTGAACACGGTCTTGCCTAAACCACGTTTCTTGAACAGCTATAATCATTGGAAGTTGCGAAAAACGAGAACTTATTGTTTTAAATTGATTAAATTTCGAAATTGAAGATATACTTTTAATATTTACAGAAATAATATTAGAAAAAAATATCATTTACGCTATTATAATGATATTTAAAAGCTTCAAAAGTTTGAAAGTGCTGATTCATAAAAGAAAAAAAATTAAATATAAATAAATGCTGATTTAAAATGTAAAGGAAATAAATTATATATTTAAATATTTACTTCGGTGATAAATAACACAGTGATACAAATGTGAAGAAAAAAATTATACAGGGGTTCTCATGTAGCATTTCTGTTAGACTGAAGTCCATAGAGTAAAGTGATACTTTTAGTTTTTCTCGGTCACTTCGTTAAGTAATGTTTTTATAGCAAATTAAGTGAAATGGCGATATTCCTAAAATTATAAGTTCCAAAATTCATAAGTCTTCTCTTTGTAAACAGATTTCCAAAACCTTACATCTGTTGTCAAGCTATGACTTTCACCTTTTATTAAAAAAAGAATTTTGAAAATCGGTAAAAAATTGTGAAACGGCGGCTGTTTAAGCAAAACAACCCCGAAAAAAAATTGCGAATTTTCATTTTCCCAACGCTCTCAGTTGATCATGAAGCAGCGCAATGTATATTTTTTATTTTTGTATTATGCTATATTAAAGTAGCTTTCTTAAATAGGTAAGTTTATAAGAATCGGTGGAAAAATGAATGAGTTATGCTAATTTTTGTAACATATTTTTCGACATTCTTTGGAATATGCAGTACGCATTACTTGTTGTGATACGTATACGTCATGCGTATTTGTACAAAGTGACACACACACTCAAAGGAAAAACAACGAAATGACGCGAACATGTAATTACAAAATGTAGCATAACTCATTCATTTTTCAACCGTTTCTTACAAACTTACCTATTTTAGAAAGCTACATTAATATAATAATATAATTTTTTTTCGGGGTTGTTTTGCTTAAACAGCCGCCGTTTCACTATTTTTTAACCGATTTTCAAAATTCTTTTTTTTAATAAAAGGTGAAAGTCATAGCTTGACAACATATGTAAGGTTTTGGAAATCTGTTTACAAAGAGAAGACTTATGAATTTTGGAACTTGTAATTTTAGGAATATCGCCATTTCACTTAATTTGCTATAAAAACATTACTTAACGAAGTGACCGAGAAAAACTAAAAGTATCACTTTACTTTATGGACTCCAGTCTAACAGAAATGCTACATGAGAACCCCTGTATATTTTGTGTGTAGCACAGTGTAATAATCAGAATCATCATTTATCTCAGCTTGTTGTAAACGTCGATTTCTTGAGTAGTTTCCTCCAATAATAATTCATCTTCTTTTGCAGCACATCTGACTATCCTTGACTTAGATAGTTCACTCCTTTTTATAAAAATGTGACCATTGGCTGCATAAACTGCTCTGTATCCCACAGATTTCAACGAATTTGCGTAATTTAATAAACTCATTGTTTCTCTGCCCAAAAAGACTTTAAGGTATATCTTTTTGTTTCTTTTTTTTCATGCAATTTCGGTTTAATTGATATCAGTTTATGTTTAGACTTTTTTGAGTTGAATTTAACAACAACCGTAGACATCACTTATTGTCTCAGCTGTCATAACAACACCAACATTGCTTGTAAACTTCAAAACAGCATCTACAGCTGACTCACCCTCACTTGCCTTTATTTCAGTTACAACACAGCCATTTTCACTCTCTGGTCATTGAGCAAAATTTGACAGATCTTTTTAACTCAGTTATTTCTGCTCTCAGAGCCTTATTCTCCTTTTGAACCACTTCCAATTTCTTCTTGTTTTCAGCTACTGCCTTTAGTACAGTGGTGTTCATTTCATAGAACAATTGTCCCCGCTCAACTCACATGTATTCTTACTCTCTTGCTTTCAGTCGTCACTGAAACAGCGACGAATGAACATGTGCAGCGGGTGTACGTCGATGTTTTTTTTTAATGCACAAAAAAAACACAACTATATTAATAATTCAATTTTTAAACTATTTTATATAGAATTAAAAAAGTCCCCCTAATGTATAAATGTATATATTATGTATATGCATATACATTAAAACTGCTCTTTACCCATTTAACATTTCTTACAGTGCAATTCTCTTTTTCTCACCAACACAATTACATTTTCACTTTTGAACAGCACTGCTTTAGTATATCATCATACTGCTTTGACATGAAATTCATTGTCTCATGCATGGCAGACAGCTGATTCAGTTTTATTACTTCCTTTTTGATCCCACATAGATCATTTTTAATCGAAGAGTCGTTGTTATTGTTGTTGTCGCAGAGGTGACATACATCCCGCTTGTTCTGGTAAGCATTACGTTTGTAATGATACCATCGATGACCAGGAATGACACAGTACTTCCTCGTCAATATACCCGCCATACGTTTTATTGACGAATTTAACATGGGGATGCCATAGGAGGTATACAATCGCCACCCTCTCGCTTATCATCCATTGACGAAAACACTAATGGTAATTCATAATAACGTTTGACGATACCAATTACACAGTGCAACAGTGAAAAAAACACCCGAACGAGACTATATAGGTTCGATAGTACAACCGGAGCTGAGTAAAACCCTAGCTCAGTTTGGCTAGATTGGCTACCAAATTTTTTTTTTTGGCCCCCTAAACTTTTTGAAATCCTTGGACCCCTTGAAAAAAGGTGACATCAATTGTTGGCTAACAGTTTCTACAGTTTTTAATCTAGCTCCTTCTCTTCTTCAACAAAGTTTTAGCTAATAGTCCGCTTAAGAAACTGATATAATAAAATTTCCCAAAAAAATTAGACTTCCCTCGTTTATTTTCAAAAAACTTCGATACAAATTTTAATTTTTTCACTTTTTTTAATATAAGTCGTAGGGAATCCAGATTTTTTGCATACTACATTCAGTGAAATTGTAGTTTAGGTAACACCGAATAACTTTTCTGAACAAACCTATGCAATCTGAACAAGTCTAGGGATATTAAATAGCTCTCAAAACACACTATCTACTTTAAACAAATCAGTTTTTTAGGAGTTTTGGGCCATTGTGCAATGTTATTACTTGCTATCTTTACCAAAAAGGTACTTATTGTAGAACTGAATAACTTCTGTAAACAACCAATATGATCGGAATACTCCACCCCTTAATTGTTCACAAAGAGCTTTAGGGTGTTCCTTATACGGCATTTTTTTCGAATTTCGTTAAAAATATGTATTAACGGCGATGTTGGTCATCTGTCTTCACCTTACGTTTCTTTTTGCCAATATTAGGAATATATTGTGAGAAATATTGTATCGATAGTTGGACATTAGGGTGTGCCGCAATGAGGTTAAAGTATAAATTTGTGCTGAAATCAGTTTATTGCCGCTGTGTATTTTTCTTTCGTATATAGACTAAGTAGTAACAAGCCGTTCAATAGCTTAAATAAAGACCTAAAATAATATGTGTTTGCTTTTACCATATCTCTTATAGACGCCGAGATATTTGATATAGAAGTGGGGGTATTTTTAAAAAAATAATTAAAAATGTTGAAATTGAATTTCGATGTAGATTATTATGGGCAAATATTTATTTCAACTTTTAAAGGTTAATCAAGTTAAAATCTATATGTTTAAAAAGTATATGTGTATATTATCACAATCTCTATCAATTCACGACATATCAGGGGCTTAAAAAGCATAGCAATGACCACTTAACTTTTGTTTCACCTGTATATCCATTGTGTATGCTTACATATGTCACCAAAACCATTAATATCTAATGGTCTTTTGAGGAGACTTTTTATTTTTATCTATATATATCGTTATTGGTAAGTAGACACAATGGGTATTCAGATGGAACAAAAGTTCATTAGACATACAGTCAAAAATTTCGTTTTTTAACGCCTGATCTCTCGAGATCTCTTGATAATATATACATATATTTTTTAAACATATAGATTTTAACTTGATTAACCTTAAAAAGTCCAAATATAAAATTGCCCATGATAATCTACATCGGAATTCAATTTCAACATTTTTAATAATTTTTTTAAAAATACCCCAACTTCTTTATCAAATATCTCGGCGTCTATAAGAGATATGGTAAAAGCAAATACATACTATTTTAGGTCTTCACTTCAGCTATTGAACGGCTTATTACTACTTAGTCTGGTTACAAAAGAAAAATACTCAGCGGCAATAAACTGATTTGATTACAAATTCGAACTTTAACCTCATTGAGGCACACCCTAATGCCTGACGATCGATACAAAATTTTTCACAATATATTCGTAATTTTGTCAAAAATAAATATAAGGTTAAGCTGGATCATCAACATCGCGATTAATACACATTTTTAACGAAATTCGAAAAAATGTCATATAAGAAACACCCTAATACTCTTTGTGAACAATTAAAGGGGTGGAGTATTCCGATCAAATTGGTTGTTCACAGAAGTTGTTCAGTTATACAATAAGTACGTTTTTGGTAAAGAATGCAAGTAAAAACTTTGCACAATGACCCAAAACTCCTAAAAAATTGATTTGTTTAAAGTAGATAGTGTATTTTGAGTGCCATTTAATATCTCTAGACTTGTTCAGATTGCATGGGTTTGTTCAGAGAAATTTTTCGGTGATACCTATACTACAATTTTACTGAATAGAGTAAGCAAAAAATCTGGATTCCCTACGACTTATATTCAAAAAAGTGAAAAAAGTTTAATTTTTTTTCGAAGTTTTTTGAGAAAAAACGAGGGAAGTCTAATTTTTTTGGGAAATTTTATTATATCAATTTCTTAAGCGGACTATTAGCTACAACTTTGCTTAAGAAGAGAAAGAGCTAGATTAAACACTGTACAAACTGTTGGCCAAAAACTGAGGTCACCTTTTTTCAAGGGATCCAAGGGATTTCAAAAAGTTACGAGGGCCGAAAAAAAATTTTGGTAGCCAATCTAGCCAAACTGAGCTAGGGTTTTACTCAGCTCCACTTGTACTATCGAACCTATATAGTCACGTTCGGGTGTTTTTCAAAAAGTTTGATTTTGTGTCATAGTGTTATATGATGAAATAGATAATGAAGTGGAGTGAACTAGTTCGTTAATAATATCGTCGGCTAGCCTGCAAGTAGTGTCATGTGTAATTTTGGAATTTTTTTTTATTGTACCATTGTGAAGCTCTACTGGTTATACATAAGCCTACCAAGACGTTTTGCGATATCTTAATGGATTTAGAAGATAGCAAAAAGTGATATGTGTAACCCATATACGAAATATTCCTGCAATAGGTGTTATGTGTTTTTTTATATGGTAATTATTATTTTTCTATATAGTAATTTTTTTAAAAAGTTACAAAAAGGTTGTGCTTATATCGGATGGATGAACCTACCAAAATAAAAATAAGGTACTGTGTAGCGCTTTAGCAAACCTTTCTGTAGCTACTGCACAAGAGTTGGAGCAAATTATATTATAAAGAGGCCATACAATGATGGAAGTCGACAGTGTTCATTCAACGTTAGAAAATTTGTTTACAGCTCCAATATATTCGCCACTAGGTTATGTTAGTCGCATGAGACAGGCAAGACCAACACATCCATACACAGTAAAATACTTAGAGTATACTTTTTTTAAAGGATTACGAACACGTTCCTGGCAACTTTACATCAATCAGACCTGGTGAACGTATAGGTGATGCAAAAGTAAACAACATCCGTGGATTGCTTATTAAAGACAATGAAGTTTATTTCAAGCTGCGCCACACCGATAATTGGGAATTGATGAGCCAAAAAAAGCGAACAAGGGTTCTTAAAATAAATGAACCAAGTAACTTATATGAATCTCCATAAAAAATTGATGAATCCAAATACAAGATCCTCCAGTCATTAAAGCAATATATGCACAAAGATTACCATTCCGTTTATGATAATCTTCAACATTAAAAATGTATTTGTTAAAGATTTTTTTGTTTAATTATCTAAGTTTCTAAAATTTTTTTCTTTTAATAAAATGTTAATGATTTTCATCATACATATTGTACCACCAATTTTGCCAGCGTTTGGCGTCTTTTAATTGTAAAAATACTTAAATATAATAAAATACAAAATCTAAACAAAAAGTGTTATGTGTACGAATTCATATGAATATATTTTAAAAAAAGTTCCTACAAAAAGTGTTATGTGTAGTTTTTCTTAAAAAACCTATAGCACTCCGTAACAGAGATAAATATCTGATATCTTTTAATGCAGTACTCTGGTATTTGTGGTAGATATTCAGTTAAGCCTATGGTTAACAAAAAATATCTTTAATGGACAAAATAAATCAGTTTTTTGCCTCTCCTGAAAACCTGTTCAAAAACACATAACACTACTTGCAGGCTTGCCGACGATATACTACTACATAATGGAAAAATTTGAAGTAACTTGGGAAGTGACATAGTGTATGGTGTAGGTCTGGTCGAGTACAATATGAATATGTATACCAAAATTTCCCTAACACCTCCAAAATCTCGACTTACGGTTAAAAAACCGGGGTTTCAGGTTTTTTTGTTTGATTTGTTGACGGTTTTAGGAAGAAGAATCTTAGAAATTTCCAACGAAATATATTTATATATAGATATCTTCCTATAACTGTCTTTTTAAGCGCCAATAATTCATAGTTTTAAAATTTTTTCACTATTTTTTAAGTTTGAAGATGTTTTAAGCCACAATTTTATTAGAATACCCTAACGTTGGTTTTGTTATTTAGAAAGAGTTTGCTTTTACGACAAAAGCGCATATTTGTTTGTAAAAATCGGTTAACAAGTGGTAAAGTTATTCATGCATTTTGAGGAACGCTACTTTCATATCCCATACTAAACAAAAGCCGGGAGAACTTTGCATTCAAACACGAAAAACTTTTAACACTGTTGTTGACTTTACATTTCCAGATCAAACACTGAATGGAATTTTTCAACCACCGTTTAACATACCGATCATTAAATTATTTTTTTTATTTGCTACAAACACATCAGAGAATAACGGCACTTAAAAAAGAGAAGAGTAAAAAAAATATGAAAATGAATATGTCTGTTTATTCTACTATCCCCTAGTAATGCGCATTGGAGTCAATTGACGCAACGCTTGCTTACTTTGGATTAATGAAATAAGTATATACACAGTTAAACGAAATCGTTAATGATGTATACTATGAAAAGTATAAATTAGTAAATACTGAGTGTTATAATCGACGAAATCATTACAGAAAAGGTGTCTATTGTAGTTTTGCCGAACAAGCGGGATATTCTTCACTCTCATGCATTACCAAGTATTCGAACCGGCATTTATCCACCGTGGTGCAAACAAAAGGCATGTTGTTGTTGCATTCGCACTTTATGCTTTCCTCCTTTTCTTCGACCTCCAATATGCATTGCGCACAGATAACTTTAAGGCTTTAAATACTGCGTCTGATTTTCGTTGCCATATTTCAAAACTATCAGTTAATCTTTAACTTGTTTAACCGAATTAACTGTGTTTAAATGCGCAGAAAACTATTTATTTTTTATAAAATAAAATTTGACTCGCGAACTCCAAAATTTTTGACGTCCTCACAGATAGGGCTACCAACTCGGCCCATAATTTCGGCTGTTCCCCCTAACAATGCATTGTAAAAAAAAAACATATTAACAATGGAATTGCTTAAATACTGAATTATAAAAATTCGTCCAACTTAACCCTTATTTTATGTTCAACACTGTATCATGCGTATTTCCAAAAACCGTGTGCAAATATAACCTCCCTCCCCCCAAATCAGCCATTGCTTAAAATACATTGTGCTTTTTTCCTCTCTTGCATCCTCTTGAACTAATATTTTCCTTTGTCTTTATTGCTTCTAATTACTGTTTTATTTCATAAAATATTTAAAAAAATTGCAAACATAAGGTCTAACACTTATTAAATAAGTTCAGGTAGTTGAAGACGCTTTTTAAATTAATTGACAATCTACCGTATTCCGATATTAATTTAATATTAAAAAACTTTAATCAAATTACAACAAAAAACGTTGGCTTGGAAGTAGTAAAAAGTATTAGTAAAGAATTGTGTGGATCTGCACCAACATTATCATCAATATACTATGTTAAGGAAATACTTTCCCTTAAATTCGCTCCAAGTACAACAGTGGATATTGAAAAATCATGCACAAAAACATTTTACATCATAATAGACAACATATTTTGTTCGATAATTGATCTTGATTTTTTGTAGTTTATTGCAGCAACAATCTTAATTAAATTGGCTTCCATACAATTTTTAGGAAAATAGGATTAAGATTTTTTCATATTTTTAATTTAAATGAATTCAAGTCATTTATTTTTTTGCATTTTTTCTTTAATAATAATACTAAATTTAAATATTTTATTTTAACCGATTTTAAAAATGATTTTTTCAATACAAAGTGAAAATCACACCTTTAAAACAAATGTAACCTTTTTAGAAAGAGAAGACTTATGATGTTTGGCACTTGTAAATTTATGAATATCGTCATTTGACTATATTTGCTATAAATCCATTACTTAACGAAGTGACCGAATAAACCTATAAGTATCATTGTACTCTATGGACTCCAGCCTAACAGAATTGCTTTATAACAACTCCAGCATATTTTGTGTGTAGCACTGTATTATTTTCAATTTTTTCAATATTTTTAGTGTTTAATATATTATATATACACTATTTTTGGTATTTAATATATATAATTTTTATATGTTTCATTGATATTGTTGGAGATTTATTTATTTTATTGTATTATTTTTATTTATTTATTATTACTTTATCATTTATATTTATTGGTTTCGAATTTATTTTGTTTATTATTTATACGTATAATGTGAGATAGGTACTTCAATGTTATTTGTATGTTATTATGTTAGTTCGTTGAAATAGGCACCTTGATTTTGTATAAGGCTTTGTCCGTTTGGCAAAGTGTTCAGTATTGTAATAGCTGTTGGACCGTGTGGTCGTGTTTTTTATTGTTTAATATTTTTGTTTACTGTTATTTTGTTTACTTAAATTTTTGTTTTCGTGCTTTTTTTCTTATTTTGTTCTTGGTGGCTCGAAAGCCAATATTGTTGAAACATTTTATGGTGCCGAAACCTGGGAGGGAAAACAATTTATTGTTTCCCTTGTATAGTCAATGTTACTCGTTGTGTGCAATTTTGTGAACAATTTTAAAATAATTTTGAAATAGGTGCTTGTGGCTCGTAAAATTAAAGAAAATTAGAGAAATCACTATCGTTGGGCCACTGGTTGTACATAGACATAACCTTGGTTAAAATAGTATTTGTAGTTCAAATTGTTAAAAAATTGGGGATTTCTCGCGCGCCATTGAAGACCAACATTGGTTATTTAGTAAGCTCAAACAAATTTTGCAAAGTTTTAATAATAGTTCAAATGAATTGAAAACTCAAGGAGCCGCTCAAAGTCATTTAGATGAAATAAATGGAATAAAGATACGGTTCGATGATAATCAAGATCAGCTCTATGATTTAATACTCGTTAAATCCATTTCGGTAGATCACGTCCCTTACTTGAAAGAAAATATAAGTGGCTCGTTTCTTCAGTATTATTTAACAGGAAAAGGTCAGCTCTTAGACATTATATCTGAAAGTCGTTACCCAAATTCGCCCAATTTTCATTCGAGCACGTTTCATGCTACTACTCATAGAAATGATAGCGTATCAGTTGAGGCCCGTCTTCCTAAAATAGATATCCCTACATTTTCAGGAGATTATTTGGAGTGGATTTCATATTGTGATTTATTCGTGTCCCTAGTTCACAATAATCAAAGTTTGTCAAAAATTCAGAAATATTATTTCCTCCGTAGCTCTTGTAAGGAAACGCCATTAACAATTGTTAATGAATACCCCGCATCGGAAACAAGCTACGAATTAGCATGGTCGGCCCTTAACTCGAGGTATCATAATAAACGTAAAATAGCGGATACAGTGTTTCGAAAGCTTTTTGATATCCCGAAATCAAGTGGCTCTTGTGAGGATATTAAAAGAATTCTTGATACAACAAGAAATAGTTTGGCTCTCTTGGGCACTTTAGACATAAAATGTGAAAATTGGGACCCCATTTTAATTCACATTACGGTGAGCAAGCTGGATATTCAGACTTGCAAAGAATGGGAGCAGTCTTTAAAAGCTTCAACTGAAATTCCGAAAATAAAAGAGTTGTTCACATTTTTGGAAACAACTTTCCGTGCACTTGATTGCATAAATGACTACTCGTTGTCCTTAGCTAATAACTCTAAATACACATCTCGTTCCAAAAATAGTCAAGCCTGTCGCATACACCCTGTAGCTATTAATGAATCTGTTATACTTACATCTGTTTTCTTAATATTCTGTTTCTGTTTTCTGTTTTCTTAATATTCTGTTATACGTATATCTGTGGTTTCTGTCTTTGCTATTTTACTTACAAGTATTGCCATATCTAAATTTCTGTGTTGCCAATTTTTCTTAATTATGAATTGTTTAAGCGATTTTTGTAATGTTACGGGTACCGAACGAATGGTAACCTGCTGGTTATGCATTGGGAATTGTCATTTGAAATGCAGTGGACTTAAAAATCGTGATGCTGACGCACTTGCTGATAGTAGTAAATTCCTCCAATGGACATGTCCTAAGTGTAGAGCGATTGATATAGAATTTTACAAATTCTTTAAAAGTTCCAAAGGCGATTTCGAACAACTTACTAGAGATTTTTTATCCTTGCAAAATAAACTTTTTGCTTTTGGCGAGCTATTTAATAAATTCCCGATTTTAGATAAGTTTGTCAATTTGCAACAACCTTCGTCTCCGAAACGAAAAAAACCAGCAAATCAAAATCATAATCAACCTCCGAATATTCCCATCAATAACGTCATAAATTCAACTGATCTTGCTGCTGCATCTACTCTGCCGCTAACTATTACAAATGAGCCAGCTATTTCTGATGCTTCTGATTCTACAAATACAATTAATCCATTTTCTTCTTCTGCTCTTCCGTCTTCATCTGGTAACGCTAATCCTAGTACTCCAAACACTGCTATTGTTCAAAAAATGGATGTTTTAAATCCCGCTAAAAACGTTCCTTCTCCATTAAATATTGCTTCTAATTCTTCAAATAAATTCTTTTCAACATTAAATAGTCCAATTTATCAAAAATCCGATAATATTCCTAAGAATTTAAAGGTGGTTTCTAAGAAGAAAACTATTTTTGCTGCGCGTTTTGCTGTAGAAACAACTGAACATGATGTTGCATATTATGTAAAAGAAAAACTTGGTGTTGATGTTGAAATAAATGTTTTTAAATTTAGATACTCTGAAAAGCGAAGCAAAGCATCATTTAAAGTTATTGTTCCGGAAGAGGTGTTTGAAACTGTTGTGAATCCTAATTTTTGGCCTGCTAAAGCTATAATTCATGAGTACCTTTATAGAGAAACTGTTCAATCAAATATAGTTCATTTACCAGCTCGTTCAAGTGATGCTTCAAAAAACTGAATTCTTTGCCGTCTGTTGATCAGCTTTCTGTAATTTATCAGAATGTCAGAGGCTTGAATACTAAATTATCCACACTATATGTCAACAGTTTTAACTTTAATTACCACATTATTGTATTTACTGAAACTTGGCTTCATGAAAATGTTAACAACTGTGAAATTTTATCTCCTAAATATCTGTATCTGATAAATTTTCTTCCGAACTAATTATTTGTAACAATTATACGGATATTGAATTTGTTGCAGTAAAAATTTGTGTTAAAAATAAATCACTTTTTGTAACATGTTCATACATTCCTCCAAATTTCGCTGATGATATTTACTCTAAACATGCATCTGCTATCAATTTTGCTTTCCAATCTTCTAAGTCCTGTGATGTACTGGCTGTACTTGGCGATTTTAACTTACCATCTATTTTGTGGAGTCGATCAACTGAATCTAATGCATTAGTTCCCGTAATTGAGAATGGTTGTAATAATGAATTTGTTGATACACTGCTTGGTTATGGATTATTTCAAATTAATAACATATTTAATATGCATAATAAGCTTCTGGACCTTATTTTTGTAAATCAACCGTCCGAAATGTCTTTGAGTTCATCATATCCTGTTACTCTTCCTGAGGATCGTTTTCACCCAACTACAGAGCTAAATATTATTCTACCATCAATTGCCCCAAAACATACAAATCCCTCAAAAATATATTGTTTTTCTAAAACTGACTATGTAAAACTGAATAGGCTTTTATCATCTGTTAAATGGAACGATGTAATTTCTAAAAATGATTTAAATGAAATGATTAACTGCTTTTATTACTCAGTGAATGCTTGCATTGCTAAATCAGTCCCTTATATTTATAATCGCGATAATATTGGTCCACCGTGGAATAATGATCGCTTAGCAAAATCTAAAAATAAAAAGAATAAAATGTTCAAAAAATATAAGAAAACTGGTTCACCCACTGACTTTTGTAATTACTCCATTGCGAGATCACAATATAATATGGCTAACACCGTGGCGTACAAGAATTATATAAATCGTATGAAAATCCAATTGAAAAAAAATCCGAAATCCTTTTACAAGTTTGTAAATTCCAAACGTCGCTCGTGTGAATTTCCTAGCTCCTTAAAACTTGGCAACGTTATAGCGAACGATGATTTATCAATCTGTAATATATTTGCAGACTTTTTTGCATCAACTTACTACACATACAGTTATGATTCAAGTATGCCCTATCCTTTTACTATTCAAGACACATCATCAATAAATTTTTCATTTGTAAGCAGCAGTACAGTTTTGACAAATTTAAAAGCGTTAAAAAATTCGTTTATTCCTGGTCCTGATGGCGTTCCTAGCAATATTCTTAAACATTGTGCTGCTTCCTTGTCCGTTCCCCTTACAAAAATGTTTAGTGAGTCATTGCGTACAGGATATTTACCACCCCTATGGAAAGAATCATTTATTGTGGCATTGTTCAAATCTGGTAGTAAAATTAATGTGACCAACTACAGAGGGATTGCTCAATTAAGCGCCATTCCTAAACTTTTTGAGAAAATAATAACTGATATGCTGAAACATCAAGTCACATCCTTATTATCATCATGCCAGCACGGATTTCGTAAATCCAGGTCCACTACGACTAACATTTTGGAACTTACCACAATCATAAACAACGGTATTAAAAACCGATGGCAAACAGATGTTATCTATACCGATTTTAGTAAGGCCTTTGATAAAGTGAATCATAACTTATTGTTGTACAAATTGGATGCCATGGGTTTTAGTAGTTACTTGTTATTGTGGTTAAGAAGCTACTTAGAAGATCGAACACAACGGGTTAAATTTAAAAATGCTCTTTCCAAAAAAATTAAGGTATCGTCGGGTGTTTCACAGGGAAGTCACTTGGGTCCTGTGCTCTTCACCCTGTTCATTAATGACCTTCCGTCTGTTATAAAAAATTCGCATGTTCTTATGTATGCTGATGACGTAAAAATATTCCGTACGTTAATAAATCCTGACGATGACTATTTACTACAATCCGATCTTGATAGCTTTTCCAAATGGTGTAAAATTAATTTGATGGAGCTTAACATTAAAAAGTGTAAACATATGTCTTTTTATAGAGTAAATCATATCCATACCAACTACTTCTTAAATAATACTGAACTCGATTATGTTATAACCTTTACAGATCTTGGTATCCTTCTAGATCATAGTTTAACATTCCGTCCACATATTTCCCTAACAGTGAATAAGGCTTATGGTGTCCTGGGGTTCATGAAACGTTGGAGTAAAGAGTTTGCTGATCCCTGTGTTACAAAACAATTGTACATTTCATTGGTTCGTCCTATTCTGGAATATGGTTCAGTCATATGGGACCCATGTTACTCGATCCATATTAATCTCGTTGAATCAGTTCAGAATCAATTTCTTCTTTTTTGCCTACGTGGACGTGGTTGGAACCCACATAACTTGCCATCCTACGAGTATAGACTTAATCAAATAAAGTTACCAACATTGAAAAGTCGGCGTACTATGCTTAATATTTCGTTTTTGTTAAACATAATACGTGGTGATACTGATTCAAACTTTTTATTAAGTAAAATTCAAATAAATGTTCCTGTTAGATTAACCAGAAATTTCCAACTTCTACTTATAAACCACTTCAATTCTAATTATGCTAATAATGATCCGTTCCGACGTTTATGTGTTCAGTTCAATAAATATTACAATATCATTGATTTGTCCGAAAACAGAACTGCATTAAAGCGGAATATAATTTTACATTTAAATAATTTATTTTAAGAATATTTTTTTTATAATTGTATATATGTAAAAATGTTTAGTCTGTAAGGATTTTTGTTAGTCCATAGACTTAAATAAATAAAAAAAAAAAAAAAAAATTGTCCATGTTGTGGAAAACGTCACTTGTTGTACAAGTGTTTCAAAATCGCTGCAATGTCATCTGCTGCCAAACGCGATTTAATGTATAACAAAAGAATATGTAGAAATTGTTTAAACCCTGGCCATTTTGCTAATAATTGCTCTATGCAAATGCGGTGTAAGATTTGTAAAGCTTCACATAATACTGTGGTTCATAATGAATTTGCTCTTGCGGATAGTAATTTTGATAAATCTATAGTTTCTACTAAAATTACACAAGCTAATCGTAATTCCGAATCCGAGGCTCCAAGTACTTCTGCAGTGGTGCAAAATATGAACTCGTCAAACGTTAATTGTAATTTGTCCTTATTAAGTGCAACTGTCATGCCTAACGCTCGTATATTTTTTTTGGACAAAAACAGTACATTTCACTGAATTTTTTTAAAAAAGCAGTGCATCGATTTGGAAAAACAGTACTTTTCGGAGTACATATTCACATAGCATGTATATTTTATTCAATATGTAAAAAAAATTAACTTTTGTGGATGTTTTGTATTTGTCGTTTGAAGCAATTTGAATAAGCAATTTCGGCTTCGTTTTGAGGTAATTGTAGAAATCAACGCATTTGTACTTCATATTACATTTGACGGTCAGAATCGGCTTCAATGTTTGCACATCTAATCGGGTTTAGTCTGACGACCAAGTTTTGTTCACTGCAGAGAAGATTCGCTCCACTGATGCTGACGATCGTGGCCATTTCTTTGAATTCGCAATCATCGAAACAGTGCAATGGAGAGAAGGCCATTGAATAATTTTGTCGCTCGTTTTTGAAATATCTAAATTGGGTGTGCAAATATATCGCATTTTCATTGGCTTGTACAAATTGTATTCCCTCAACTTGTTCAAGACGGCTTCGACTTCATTCCATTAGTATAAAAGCATTCAAATCAAAGCAGGCAAAATTACCGAAAAAATCAATGCGTAAAGCAGCCATCTCAATCGAATTGTATCCATTGTCAATAAGATTTTGCTTTTCTGCTACTACAGCTGGGAATACAAAATCAGTGTTTCTTCGAGCTTATTTTTGGAGTAAACAATATTATTGCATGAATTTGCTGTTCGCCGTTTATATTTCTATTATGTATCGAAAAACAGTACTTTCAGGGAGAAAAGCAGTACGCAGTTTTTGATGTCGAAAAACAGTACTGTACTGCGAAAAACTGTACAGATACGAGCCTTAGTCATGCCCCAAGTGTTACTCGCGACTATTAGAGTTATAGTTAAAACAGATTTTGGTCATTTTACATTGAGAGCTCTTCTGGATCAAGGCGCTCAGGCCACTTTGATTACTGAAAATGCGGCTCAAATATTGAGGCTACGAAAATTTAATACTTTTGCTAAAATCAATGGAATTGGCAACAAAACAATAGTTGTTCGCAAATGCGTTAAGGTACGGTCAGACTAGTCAAATATTTGACCAAAACATGTTTTCCCCTATTTACCCAAAATATTGTCAAAGCAATACAGAGTTGATTTTGTGTGCACACTAGGCGCATTTGTTTGCCACCTTTTGTTTGATCAAACACGTGTCAAACTGTGTCAGATGGACATTTGGGAAAACATATTTGCCCTGCGGTCACACTTGAACGAATATTTGCAACAAATTGTTGTTTGCCGGCAAATAAATTTTGTTTTCTCAGAAACCTTCAGCAAGCCAACAGAAAATATTTATTTTTTCTGAAATTTTTTTTAACAGTTTGATACAAAATGAAAATATTTTGGTTAACTGTGATGCGTATTTTCTTTTATCCTCATATTCTCTTCAACTTCAACATAATTGGCGACGGTTTGTTTGTGATTTCAATGTATTTATTCTTTGTTTTGTCTTTCGAACCGGTTTTGTCTTTCAAAATATAGGTTTAGAATTTTTTGGCCGAATCTAGTTTAGGTTCCAACGACTGTTTTGGTAGGGTAAAACACATTTTTTAAGAAAAAAAAAATTAAAATATATGTTTCGAAATTCGAACTATTGGATGCTAATTTAAATGTTAATTAATTAATAACCAATTGTATTTAGAAATAATAGCGGCGAGTTTTTTGCCTGTGGCACTTAGAGCTTCGAACAACGTTTTTTATATTATTTAGGTGTAATAGGGTCATTGGGACCAGAGAACAGAATGAATGCATTTATTTTCATTGGGTATTCATAATTTTATTGCTTTTGCCATGCATTCTGGCATTCAACAACAGTAACTTATGCCGTTGCTATTTATATGCATCTGTCAAGTTTTTAAGTGCTCCAACTAGTAGTGTTGCAGTTTAGTGCCGCTGGTCGGCTCTATTAGAAAGAAGTTCTAGTTTACATGCAATAAATACTGAAACAATTTTATTCTGCCACAATTTATCCGTGTTGAAGGCCTTTTTTTATAACTGAATAATTTTTTTGTTTCGTTTTGCTTTATCTCATTTATTTTAGAAATAAATAATAAGTTTTTTTTTAATAATAAAGAGTAGTATAATTTGTAAAAGCTTTTAACATTCGGCTTCGGCCAAAAAAAAAATTCCTACGGTCATGTTTTTTTTATAATAATGTCAAGCATAGTTTTCGTCAAACTCACAATATCTATGACATGTTTTACTGAAATTATGTGGATTGACAACAATAGGTATATTTTTTGTGAGTGCACTCAAAGCATAAAATAAGGAACTCAAACCGTTCCCTGATTGGGACCTGTATGTTCTTGAATTACTGCTGGATTAGTCTCAAAAATTTGTTTCATTTGAATACACCCACATAGAGGATATAGAACCCCTTTATGACACACATGAGCCCCGGAGCGGGGGTTGTGGTTTTTTGACTCCCATATTCTACAATTTATCACCTTTAATACGGGCTTTCCAGAGTGTAAACTGCCTGACAACCGATATTCGTTGGATTTGCTTTTCACGGTTAAACTATAGCCAATTTATCTTTATTATACCATAATTAGTCGCAGCTTACCCGGTTTACAGTCGATTTGAGATAATTAACAAAGCTAGAATTTTTCCCTTTTAATTATGCATAAAATTTTGTAACAGTTCCACAATATTACCAAAATATATTTTATATTCACCATTCCTTCCTTTTATTTTATTTATTATTATTTAAATTGGCGATATTTTTTTCACTTTGTTAATTTCTGTCGGTTAGCTGACAACACCGCTGATAACAGCTGTTATTTACCCTTGTTTGCTCTTACAAAACTTTTGTAAGATCAAATAAATGTTTGCCCAAAAAAGAGGAAAATATTTGCTCTTTGGTGGTCACACTTTGGTCACATTGAGCATATTTTTTTTTGAAGACAAATAATTTTGTTTGACCAAAATCAGCTGTTTTGTTGTTTGCCACACAAAAATGTGTTGTGGTCAGACTGCGGCAAAGAAATATTTGACGGTTTTCGTCAAATATTTGCCTAATCTGACCGTACCTTTAGTTTCGTTCTATTTTCTGCAGCTGAAAGTGAATTTAAATTGGAGAGTAGTGCTTTTGTTCTTCCTTCACTAACTTCTTACTGTCCCGGTCCAATAGAAAGAAGTCAGTTACCCAATTTAACTGAACTCCGTCTGGCTGATCCACAATTTACCAATAATGATCAAATAGATTTGCTGATAGGCGGTGATATTTATGGAGATATTTTGTTGCCCCCAACAAAAGAAATTCGATAAGGGCATAGAAGAGAATTTATGTGATGTGTACTTCAGAAAACCAGTACAGAAATTTCAGTCAGTTGAACTGACTGATAAATACCATCACCCAATATAAGATATTGTTTAAGTCTTGAGATATTGAAATTAACCGATTTGTAATTAAAACCAGTTAGAAAGTTTCAGTCGGGCAACCCAACTTACATATACCCTTACTCTCAGTAAAACAAATAATTTTCTATTATATTGATATTAGGCTTCCAGATTTGTTCTCCATTACTTTATCCTGTTATAGCTTTACTAATTACAAAATTTGGGCACGATTGCCTTGGGTGTACTGATATTATTAGTACATCCCTAAAGTGGGCGGATAGGTACATTTGTATGGGAGGTACCATAAGGGGCGTGTCTAGACTTCCAATTTTTTCTCCAAAACTTTGCCCTGTTATAGCTTTACTAAAAATAGAATTTGGGTACGATCACGTTTAATTCATTGATATTATTTCTCCATCTCTATAGTGGGCGGAAAGGTAGATTTGTATGGGAGGTACCAAAAGGGGCGTGAATAGACTTCCAATTTTTTTCTCCAAAACTTTATACTGTTATAGCTTTACTAAATACAGAATTTGGGGACGATCCCGTGGGGTGTATTGATATCATTACTCGATTTCTAAAGTGGGCGGAATGATGTATTTGTATGGGAGGTACCAGAAGGGGCGGGGCCATGTAGCCCATTTGCAATACCGTAAGTAGTTTTGAGAAAATAATAACTCGTGCAAAATTTCAAAACATTTGGTTGCGGCTTTCGAAAGTTATCGTGCGAACCAGCCGGACAGCCACCGGACAGACAGACAGACAGACGGACATGGCTCAAACGACTTAAAAAGTCATGAACCGAATTTGGTTCAAAGAAACCTAGGGTCTAAAGTCACTCCTTCTATGTGTTACACTTTTGGCTCGTATCAAATGATATATACCTTCATCCCTAAGGGTGATGGTATAAACATATTGCCGTGGTTCTGATGGACGTTATACAAAGGCACTGCCTTTTCGCTCGCAATTGGTTGGAAAATGTTCCCCAAACTTCCGCAATACTGATTATAATGCTCTGAAAAGGTTAAAAAAACATGGAAGTTCGTTTCTTAAGAGATCCACAGTTAGCATTAGAATATAAAAAGTTTATGCTCGAATATGAGTCCTTGGGTCATATGGTAAAAGTGGGCGTGTACCCCGATGCCATTCACTCCCAAGGGTATTTTCTGCCACATCATGGTGTTTTGAGAGAAAGTAGCTCTACAACGAAGCTTCGTGTCGTATTTGATGGTAGTTGTAAGAGGCCCCCTTATCCATCTTTAAATGGCGAGTTGTCCCCAGGTCCAGCTTTACAAAATGATTTGCCATCAATCGTAACTCGCTGGCGTCGCACACTGGGGTATTGAGTATCAAAACTGTAGATTAATTAAACCAGTACAGAAATTTCAGTCAGTTAAACTGACTGATAAATACCATCACCCAATATAAGATATTGTTTAAGTCTTGAGTTATTGAAATTAACCGATTTGTAATTAAAACCAGTTAGAAAGTTTCAGTCGGGCAACCCAACTTACATTTACCCTTACCCTCAGTAAAACAAATAATTTTCTATTATATTGATATTATTACTCGATTTCTAAAGTGGGCGGAGTAGTACATTTGTATGGGAGGTACCATAAGGGGAGTCGGTAGACTTCCAATTTTTTCTCCTAAATTTTGTCCTGTTATAACATAACAAAATACAGAATTTGGGCACGATCGTGTCAAGTGTATTGATATTATTACCCTATTTCTAAAGTGGGCGGAGTGGTACATTTGTATGGGAGGTACCAGAAGGGGCGTGTCTAGACTTCCAGATTTTTTCTCCAAAACTTTATCTTGCTTAAACTCTACCAAATGCAGAATTTGGGCACGATCGCGTTAGGTCTTTTAATAATATTTATCGATTTCTAAAGTGGGCGGTACCAGATGTGTATGGGAGGTACCAGATGGGGCGTGAGTAGACTTCCAATTTTTTTCTCCAAAACTTTATCCTGTTATAGCTTTACTAAAAATAGAATTTGGATACGATCACGTTTAATTTATTGATATTATTTCTCCATCTCTATAGTGGGCGGAAAGGTAGATTTGTATGGGAGGTACCAGAAGGGGCGTGGCTAGGCTTTCAAAATTTTTTCCAAAACTTTATCCTGTTATAGCTTTACTAAATACAGAATTTGGGGACGATCCCGTAGGGTGTATTGATATTATTACTCGATTTCTAAAGTGGGCGGAATGATGTATTTGTATGGGAGGTACCAGAAGGGGCGGGGCCATGTAGCCCATTTGCAATACCGTAAGTAGTTTTGAGAAAATAATAACTCGTGCAAAATTTCAAAACATTTTGTTGCGTCTTTCGAAAGTTATCGTGCGAACCAGCCGGACAGCCACCAGACAGACAGACAGACAGACGGACATGGCTCAAACGACTTAAAAAGTCATGAATCGAATTTGGTTCTAAGAATCCTAGGGTCTAAAGTCACTCCTTCTATGTGTTACACTTTTGGCTCGTATCAAATGATATATACCTTCATCCCTAAGGGTGATGGTATAAAAATTATTTTTGAAATTACACTCGAATACTTAATACCCATTTAAAGTAGACATAATTCTGCATCACTAACCGAAATAATAACGGTTCTTAATTGTAAAGTGTAGCTGCATTGTGTTTTTGAATTTACATTTTCATTCTCTGTTGAACTTGAAGTAAAATTAAAATCTGAGTATGGAGCCTTCAACATCAGATATTAAACTAATTTTTAGAAAAAAAATTTTAGCAAAAAAAGTGATATAATATTAAAATATTTTTTTTTTTTGTAAATAGTCCACAAAATTTGCCTGTCTTGAATATATAGATGGACATATAGTTCATTGTAGGGCTAGATAGGGCTCTAAATTTTTCTTTTTATAATTTTGTGGATCGTAGACAATATTCCTGCAAAAAATTGAGGTGCCCTTTTGTGCCTTTTTTGATTAATCCCACTTTTTGTTCCTAAAATCAATGGACAAAAATGCTCAATTTAGTGTTTCTGTTTTGTTTTGTTCTTGGTATTTATTATTTGTTGTTGTTGTATTACTGATTTGTGATGTAGTTGCTGAGAGTTTATTATTTGTTTTGTGTTGTTGTTTCCGAGTGTTTGCCTTCTTCATTAGTCGTATAAACTGCAAACTGTTGAAAAAACTAAAGCAGAAATTCAAAATAATTTAAAGAGAGGACTGGGTTAATTGTTGATCATCCAAAACTCGGATTCGGTAACTCTAACGATGGAAATACGGCCAGGCGTTTTTTTCAGAATGCGAAACTCTCAGCGGAAATTACGAATATTAACGTTAATTTAATAGTAAGAATGCATAAAATACTAATTGTTGTTTTTTGTGGTCATGAAGTAATTGAAGATAACTTTCGGGAGTTTGCACATCAAACGGCTAGAATATTTGTAGAAAAGTATCCATGGTACTATATGCCTCCAACATTGCACAAATTTTTTATTCACGGACCTGAAATAATAGCATACGCATTATTACCGATTGGCCAATTACCGGAAGAAGAGCAGGAAACTCAAAACAAAGATTTCAAAAATATCGATAGAGTTATTCTAGAAAAATGAGTCGGGAAAATCCAATCAAGACGTTTTTAATTTAATGCTGATTACCTCTGATCCAATAATATCAAGCAGGAGAAAATTGCCTAACAAAAAATTGCAAAGCCTACCAAAAATGGCTTTGGATCTGTTACAATCTCCATCCTTAAATTTGGCAAAAGCTCATGTCAGATACAATAATAGTGCTCATGGCACTGATTCCGACGAGGATATTTCTGCTCATTTTTGGGTATTGTACAGAAAACTTGCATCGTCGATATATCGATAGCTAAGCGAGTTATCGATAGCTGCATTTACATTTTCCGCCCAATTTCGAAAGTTTGACAAAACAAAATTATCTGGTCTAGTAAAATGTTAAACAGTTATTTAGTTTTTTAAAACTTCAACCTCCGATACCTCGATAGCTAAGCATGTTATCGATAATTTTTATTTAATTTTTTCGGCTTATTTTTTTAATGTGCTCCAAAAAAATAAAACGGTAAAAAGTTATCGATGTTTTAAAACTTCAACCCCCGAAATCTCGATAACTATGCGAGTTATCGATAATTTTTTTTAAATATTTTTGGCTTATTTTGAGATTTGCTAACAAAAAATTATCAGTTTGAGGGGTCTGCGAATTAATCGACAGTTTTGCTACCAAATACCCCACTGTGCGTCGCTTCAAAATAGGTTTTCACTCCGACTCAGAGAAAATGTTTAGACAAATTGGTGTTTCTGATAGTCAACAGCATTATCAACAGATTCTTTGGCGAAGTTCTATAGATTCTGAAATTTACGTTTACAAACTTCAAACCGTTACGTACGGTACAAGTCCAGCCCCATATTTGTCAATCAGGGTTTTACATCAGTTAGCTCAAGATGAACAAAATTCATACCCCGAAGCCAGTGAAGTTCTTAAAAGCGATACGTATGTCGATGATGTCATTTCCGGCGCAGATTTACAAAAGGACTTAATGAAGTTGCTAGCTGCTGGCGGTTTCAACTTAAGAAAATGGTCAAACTCTACAGAACTTATGTCCACTATCCCTATTGAGTTTTGTGAGAAGGATAATAAAATAGACTTTGATGAGGCAAATATTGTTAAGGCTCTTGGTTCAGCATGGAACACGCAAGAAGATACATTTTCGTTCTCTGTGAACTTCGTAGCTCAAGATGAGGTTACAAAAAGTAGTTTGTAATCGGACGCAGCTAAGTTGTATGATCCGTTAGGCTGGTTAGCCCCTGTTACAATTAATGCTAAAATAACCTTTCAAAAATTGTGGCTCGAGGGCATAGGTTGGAAGGACAGTGTATCACCTCTTATAAAGACTAAATGGCATAATTATCTCACGGAACGGAAAAATTTGGAGCAAATTAAAATCCCGCGCTGGTTCGGATCATTTAAAAGTAGCCTGATTGAACTACATGGGTTTTGCGATGCTTCGCAATCTGCGTATGCAGCTGTTGTTTATTTAAAAGAATTAAATTCTGGTAATGTAAGTCTTATAAAAGCAAAAACGAAGGTGGCTCCGTTGAAAGTACTTACCATTCCCAAGCTGGAATTATGTGGCGCTATGCTTCTGGCAAAGCTGATGTCTAAAGTTAAGGATCAATTGGATCGCGAAATTTCTAAAATCTATTTTTGGACTGATAGTATTAGTGTTCTTTATTGGCTCAGAGGATAGTCGTCAAAATGGAGTGTGTACGTTGGAAATCGTGTTGCAGAAGTCCAACGGTGGTTAACTGTGTCTCAGTGGCGTTATATATCTACGAAGGAAAATCCGGCTGACTGTGCGTCCCGTGGTATAAGTTCATCTGAACTTGTTAATCACCCACTCTGGTGGTCTGGCCCTGATTGGCTACGTTGTCCTACAAACTTGTGGCCTGAACAACCAGAAAATTCTTATAATACGCAACTTGAATTACGGAAATCAAAAATAACTGTTAATGTGAATATTTGCCGGACCGGCCGTGGCATAGTGGTTAGAACACGCGACTACCATGCGGGAGATCGCAGGTTCAAACCTGGCTCCAGTCATCTTAAAAGAAAAAAATAAATACAATTTTCTTTCATTGTCGGCTCCCCTCGAATGTTGTTTGACAGCAACTTCGCAGTATTAAGCGTCGATTCAATCGTCGTGTCTAGTAAGAGCTTCTCAAAACAGTGACGTTCGCATTCGTCGATAAATAAGTAGGTGCCGTTAGTTGTGAATCTAAAAATAGAAAGCGTGTTAATTCACAACAACGCGAGAAGCTATCCCATACCTCATTCATGGGGTGCAAAGGGAAATTAAGTAAGTTTTAAGTGAATATTTGCTCTGAATACCTTGATATTTTCCACAGGTTTTCCTCTTTAACAAAGTTGGTTCGAGTCACGGCATACATCAAGAGGTTTTTTCACAACGCTAAAATTCGTGACCCCCTAAAACGCAAATCTGGCTGCTTAAAAACTGATGAATTACGAGGTTCCCTACAAACACTGATCATAGTGTCCCAAAAGGTTGATTTTCAAGACGAATTGGTTTAACTTTTGAAGCAAAAGTGTGTTCATCCAAGCAGCAGACTATCACAACTTTGCCCCTTTGTTGACGAAACTGGTACACTTCGTGTTGGGGGCAGATTACAAAAAGCTAAGTTTGATTATGAATTAAAACACCCAGTATTATTGTCGAAAAATAATCCTATGTCTCAGCTAATACTTGTAGATGCTCACAAGAAGACTTTACATGGTGGCTTGACTCAAATGGTGGCATATGTAATGAGACGGTACTGGATTTTGTCGGCACGAAATTTGGCAAAAAAGGTGCAAAGGAAGTGTATTCTTTGCTTCAAATATAACGCAACTTCGGCTCAACAAATTATGGGAGAACTTCCAGCTGTTCGTTTGCAGCCCAGTCGCCCTTTTAAATACAGCGGAGTCGATTATGCTGGTCCCATAACCATCAAGCAGTCTACGGCTAGAAATTCTGTCACTACTAAAGGGTATATATGCCTATTCGTTTGCATGGTCTCCAAGGCTCTACATCTTGAGGCCGTCACCAGTCTGTCCACCGATGCATTTATAGCGGCTTTTCGCAGATTTACAGCTCGTCGCACACTGGGGTATTGAACACCCAAAACGGAGATTAATTCAAGGAAGAGTCCGATCTTAGCCAAATTTGGCACAGATGATCCTTTTGCTATAAGATCGATTGGTTTAAAGTTTTTAAGAAATCGGTCCATATTTACATATAGTCCCCATATATATACTTATATGTATATATACTGTAGTAGAATCAAACCTTTATAAAAGCTACGGTTTGTGTCCAACCTCTTTGAAATTTGATATTGATTTATGTTTTAAATGTTTTAAATATATATATAAATGCTTATGCATATGTATACACACTTATATATTTATGTACAGGGTGGACCAAAAGGCTGTATACATTTGAATAAGTATCTGCATATAGCATTCTCGGCGGGGTGAGGCGGAGGCGTTGGGAAAGGAAAGATCTGCCAATGGGAAATCATCATTACAGCTTCATTTAAAGTTGTTGCAAATCTAATGTAAAGCGTGCACAGAATGCTAACGGTGTCTAATCGACTGGTTGGTATCTTTATTAACGGTCTCCGCTACAGGCACAACATTCTCCTCTCTGTAGAATGGAAGTGGTAATTTTGGTTGCGTATTATCCAATAACGTACACTGAAGCTTAAATTTGAGGTTGATATTGACAAAAGTGCTCTCAGATAGTGGATTATGCACACTACGTGTTGAGCGAAGGGCTATTTTAAAAAAAATAATTTTTGGAGACGCTGTTTCCATTTCATTTACTTAATGACAAAATGTCATACAATATTAAATACCAGTCAAATAACAATTCGCAATCAGTCACTTGTGTTTTGCAAATAAAACCATTTGAAAAACAAACCTCGAAATGAATCGCATTTTATAAAAGAAACGTGTACTAGTTAGAAGGTATTTCTCTTAATTTAGCATTAACAACTAGTTTTAGTGCTTGTTATTAATCAGTTCTGAATTAATTTTCCCAAATATGTTGATATTTTAACGTTTTGAAAAAATTTGCTGTGACGGCTATAAACTCACGAGTTGTTGTGAAATAACGTCATTTAACCATATTTTAAGTTTGAATATTACTAAGGCAAATCAGCATATATTGCCTTATGTAGGGTATAATTAAAAATTAATGCTCAACAACAAATTGCAATACAGCAAAAAGGAAGAAAATTAGGCCAAATCAAACCAAACGAATTTTCCATCGTTTTCGCAGGAGTGGGTAACATCACAATTTATTTAATAAAACAAATTGGCGCAAAAACGCGCAAAATGTTTTTCTTGATTATGTAAGTACAGATGTTATATTTTACAATAATGTTAATATTTCAACACGGTTTTACCCGGAACCATTTTAAAATTCTACATACATTTCAAAAATACCTAAAATTTAGACCATTTTTCCAAAAATATTTAAAAATAATTATACTTATTTATTGTATACAACTAATTGTTATTCCTGTTCTTCAAAAGCTGACGTTGAATGATCCATAACAATAATTAAGTTTTTAAAAGACTAAAAGGCAAAAACTTTCACTCCAAAATATCGATATTTCACTTTTCGGTAACACATAGAAAAGTCGAAAAAATTTCCCAAGTTTGAGAGAGCATAGAACTTTAAATAAACAACATATGTAATTGATTTTAGTATCTATTGAATCAGTATCCTGTGTACAATTATTGAGTATAAAACTTTAATTGGAAATCGCAATTTTTATTTTTTAATTAATCTCCGTTTTGGGGGTTCCATACCCCACTGTGCGTCGTGGAATGTGTACTGATCTTTATTCAGATTGTGGTACTAATTTTGTCGGCTCTAACAAGGAGCTCCAAATACTTCAACGTAGAAGTCGTGCCTCACTGCCAGAAGACCTCGTTGAAATGCTGTCTACCACGGGTACTACTTGGCATTTCATCCCTCCAGCTTCACCTAATTTTGGCGGCCTGTGGGAAGCTGGCGTTAAATCTACAAAACACCATTTAAAACGTATGATGGAACACCGAATTTTGACTTATGAAGAGTTAACTACCCTGTTGGCTCAAATTGAAGGATGTCTTAATTCAAGACCGCTTTGCCCCTTGTCCAGTGATCCATCGGATTGTGAAGCTCTGACGCCGGCTCATTTTCTCGTTGGTCAACCCATTTTAGATGTCCCTGATGAGAGTTTGAGTGATTTCAATATTGATCGTTTGTCTAGATGGAAGGTGGTCCAAGCTCTAAAACAACATTTCTGGCAACGTTGGACCAACGAATATGTTAATCGTCTATAGGCTCGTCCTAAATGGATTAAACCGCAGAAAAATGTCGAAGTTGGAGATGTGGTACTTATATTCGACGAACGTGTACCCCCAGGTCAGTGGTCTCTAGCACGAATATCTGAAGTCCACCCTGGTGCTGAAGGTCGAGTCCGAGTTGTAACCTTATTCTCAAATGGAAAATTCTATAAACGTCCTGTGTCAAAAGTTGCTTTACTGCCCTCTAACGATGTTTAAGATGAAGCCCAAAATGAGTTGCTATGAGTCGAGGAATGGCACGGTTAGCTCGAAAAACCCGAATAAAATTACCTCTAGTTATTATGTCGCCCTTGTCAAGAACAGTTGTTCTTTGTGCGGGGGAAAATGTTGGAGATTTATTTATTTTATTGTTTTATTTATTTTATTGTATTATTTATATTTATTTATTATTACTTTATCATTTATATTTATTGGTTTCGAATTTATTTTGTTTATTATTTATACGTATAATGTGAGATAGGTACTTCAATGTTATTTGTATGTTATTATGTTAGTTCGTTGAAATAGGTACCTTGAATTTGTATAAGGCTTTGTCCGTTTGGCAAAATGTTCAGTCTTGTAATAGCTGTTGGACCGTGTGGTCGTATTTTTTATTGTTTAATATTTTTGTTTACTGCCGTGGTGCAGTTGTGTTGTTTTTTATTGTTTATTGTTTTGTTTTGACTGCAGTGTAGCAGTTGTTTTAATTTTTTTTCTTTTTTGTTAAAAGTAAATAATCGTCGTTTGTCTTAAGCTTAATACACCACTTGTTATTTTATATATAATAAAGTAACTATTGTGGTTGTAAATAAATATATTTAAGATAAATTGTTGTTTTCGTGCTTTTTTTCTTATTTTGTTCTTGGTGGCTCGAAAGCCAATATTGTTGAAACAGATATTGCTGTATGTACTTTTTTATATTTTACTTATTTTTTTAATATAAGTTTATAATTTTAGGAAAACCATTTGATTTAAATTGTAAAGGTCGGGACCGGCCGACATTTTCAGAGAATGCTGTTTGTTGGTTGCATTTCAAAATAATCATAATTTTACAGGAAACATATTTCCCAAAGCTTTGTCTTTTAGAAAAATGTAAAATTTTTTATTGGTTTCTTTGAAAAAAACTAATGAGAATGCTAAATTAATCATTGTACCTTTTCTGAAAAATATTGTGTTTATTACAGGTTAAAAAAATTAAAAATTTAAATCAATTTGAAAGGTCGGCGTTTCTATACCGTAACTTTCAAGTAACTTAAAAAGTCCACTCAATTTACTGGTAGTTTGAGAAATATTATTAAACTCGAATGGCCGAGTTTTTCATAAAAATCCATGACAAAATTTAAAATTGTAAACTTTGATAGAGAACATGACAAAACGGTAAAACATATTCTGCAAAACTAAGCATGTATTTTGTTTGTCTTACACAGTAAACTCTTAACAGTGAAACATCTTTATGATCGGCCTACAATTGTGGAAGTACCAGGGTTTGAAATTTTCAGCAGCATCAAAGTCTGCAACTTTGACATCCTGTATCCCTAACTGTGTTGACACAGGGTGTCTCTGGGTCGTCCTCTGCAAATGTATAGAACAATTCAAAATGATCAGAACAAGACTTTAAAAGCTGTGATATTATTACCGTCTGTTTCCCAATCGGCCTCACTGTGCGACCCACAAAGTCGACGCAAAAACAGCTCTTACTTCCCATTGTGCTAGTGTTAGAGCAACTATCATAAGAGGCTCTCGCTAGAAATGCTCCAAATTATCAACACAACAACAACGAACCGAATGAATTACAAACCAGTACAGAAATTTCAGTCAGAAAAACTGACTGATAAATACCATCACCCAATATAAGATGATATTTCAGTTTTGAGTTATTGGAATTAATAGATTTTTAATTTAAATTTAATTACTTATGTATTATTTTTTGCCTGCTTGTGTTACAATGCCTGCTTGTGTTACAATGAGCGCTTACCTTGGCAAAAATTGATATGTATGTAAAAGGGGCAATATCGATTATATATATGGGAGATACCAAAAGGGGTGTAGCAAATAGTTAGGGCTTCAGAGGTTTTACCTCATATTACCAGATATATTAACTGTCCAAATTTGATTATCCCCCAGGTGTCGGTTAAGAAATTATGAGAGAAAAATTATTTTTCCAAGCAAGGTCATTTTGTATAGGAGGTACCAGAAGGGGTGATCTGATATAATCCATATTCATTCCTGATTCAAATTTTCATAACCGTAAAACTTACGCAAAATTTGACTGAATTCAGTGTACTTACAAAAAAGATATGTATGAAAGACTGTGAGGGTGAATTCGGACATTTATATGGGAGGTACCAGAAGGGGTGTTGCAAAAAATTAGGTTTTTCTGGGGTTTCGCTTCCTACTGCTATATAAACTAATCGACCAATTTTCATTACCCCCCAAGTGTCCTTTTAAAAGTTATGGAAGAAATATTATTTTCCAAAAATAGGTCATTTTGTATGGGAGGTACCAGAAGGCGTGAACCGATATAGTCCATATTCATTCCTGAGTCTAATTTGCATAAACGAACATCATACATGAGTGAATTCAGTTTACTGACAAAAAAGATATGCATGTAAAACTATGAGGGTCAATCCGGTCATTTGTATGGGAGGTACCAGAAGGGGTGTGGTAAGGGTTTCGGTTTTCATAGGGTTTGTTTACTATTGCAAGATAAATAACCTGACCAAATTTAAATATCCTCCTGTCATGCGTTTGGGAGTTGTGAAAGAAATATTAATTATCCAAAAATAGGTAATTTTGTATGGGAGGTACCAGAAGGGGTGGGGCTATTCTGCCCATTTACAATCCAATAAGTTCGTTTAGAAAAATATTAATACTGGTAAATTTTCATACCGATCCGTTAAGGTTTACTCGAGTTATCCTGCCCACCAGTCATCCAGCCAGCCAGACAGACGGACATAGCTCAATCGTCATAAAAAGTCCTGAAACGAATTCGGTCTTAAGATTCTTGGGGTCTAACTCGTCTCCTTAAATGCGTTACACTTTTTTTCGTGTCAAATGATTTATACCCTCATCCCTAAGGGTGATGGTATAATATCGCGCAAATTTATTACCAAAATAACAGTTCGGTTTCACAACACGTTTACTTTAATGAATAATACGCATCCTCAGAGACGCCGTACCGAATACACTATTGCTACTGTAGAGCAGAGTATCGAAGACGACCCGAATGAGTCTATCCGCCATCGCGCGCTATAATTAGAGTTGTGCCCATCCACCTAGTGGAAGATTTTACGGAGAGATATTGGTTTGCGGGCTAACTACAGTAAGTCGTGCAAGAATTAAAGCGCTTAATAGTCGTTCGACGAGATGGTCACCGATCCCGATTTTCAAAAGAAAATTTTGTTTAGCGATGAAGCTTGCTTTTAGTACGTTAATAAGCAAAGTTGTACACCTCGGGTATTTCAAAATTTCAAATGTTTGGGGAAAGTGCATTTATGAACCGATTTAAAAGAATTCCATTTAGATAGAGCTTTGAAAAACCTTCAAAAAAAGTTTTGATTTCACTTTTCGGGGAACCATTTTGCTGAACTGATTCAAATTTGGCATTTAATGCACCTGCATGGACATTTCTATGAGAAATAATCAAGAAATTGCTACCTCCCTGAAAACTTTTTTTTTACAAGCGAAAGAATTTAGTCGCCTTTTTGCGATGCTTATAACTTTTGATTTGGGACCGGCCGTGGCATAGTGGTTAGAACACGTGACTACCATGCGGGAGATCGCAGGTTCAAACCTGGGTCTAGTCATCTTAAAAGAAAAAAAAAATAAACAAAATTTTCTTTCATTGTCGGCTCCCCTCGAATGTTGTTGACAGCAACTTCGCAAAATACGCAAAATTCATTCAGGAATTTCCTTCAGAATTTCATTAAGCAAACTAACGATATAAACATATTTAAAATTAAAGAAAAACTGAGCTCAAAACTAGAGATGGGCACGTGAGTAAATTTGACTCACGTTCACGCACGCTCACGTGATTGAAATTGTCACTCACGCACACTCACGCTAGAAAATTTTTTCGCTTCTCACGTTCACGCACGCTCACGTGAGTAAATTTTGTACTCACGCACGTTCACGTGAGCGTGAATCACGACAATCACGCCAAATAAAAAGTAAATATAATTTATTGTTATGTTCCTATAATTTCGAAGCAAAACAGAACGATATGACAAGACAGCAATATAAATATATATATCGATGGAACAGTCTCTTCTTTCCAAATCCACTGATCAATTTAATATCGGTTGGTATTCAACCACATTATTGGCTTATATGTGCGGAAAGGTACGAAAAACCGGTCTCATAGTCGTCTTTATGAGAAGTTTAGGGTATCTATACACAATAGGATTGTATTGATATGTTCACGAAAGTTGTTCAACGTTACTGTGGCTACAATTTGACGAACATTGTTAGTGAAAAATGTAGACTCCCTCAAAGTAATGCTTCAAAATGTGAAAAAATAGTTTCTTCCTCAATTTTTTAGAAAAAAGTGCAGAGATAAGTGAAAATTTTGGCATACATTGGTAATAATATTTGTGCGCAAAACTACAAAAACTACATTACTACCGAATATAGTTTGGTGCTATCATGAAGTCTGAGTAAGTTGTTGGACAAAAACTGATGACACCTTTTCCAAGGGGCTCACCGAGTCCGAGAATCTTTTGGGGTCCATAAAAAAAATTGGTCACCAATCTCGCCAAACTGAGTGTAGGGTTTTATTACCTTTCCAACATATAATCGAACCTATACTGTTAAAGCCTTGCCTTCTGTTATATAATAAATTTTAAGTTTTAAAAATATAATAGATTAATAAAGAAACAAATAAGTTAAAGAGTTCATGAATACATAACATCAAATAAAATATAATAATTTTATGTGTATTTGTTTTTGTTAGTTTTTAGTCGATCTTACTGATGTATCAATCGATATACTAACGATACACAATAAAAATATTTTAAAAATTTTTGTGTAAAAACGACTTTTTCTTTATTCTAATATTCTTCCTGACACTTTTTCACTTGCAGCTGAACTGCATGGGATACACAAAATATAAGCTGGGATGTTTTGTAAAAGAGGAATGTCCCCATTTTTTAAAATATTGAGCAATCTTGTTTTATTTTTTTGAATTTCTACAGTCATAGTTTTTATAGCTGAATAAACTAGATCTTTTTGATCCCGACTTCTTTAAAAGGAATAAAGCCACATATTGAATATTATCAGATTTAAATCTTTTTAACAATAATTGTTTTATAGATGTTATAAATTTAGTTATGGCTTTTGGTTCACACATTTCTTCTGAGCTAATTTTACAAAGTTTTTCGTACCATAAAAGGTATTCGCTCATTGTTGGACTTTGAGCAATCTTGGAAAGGATTTTAAAAAGTTAAAAGATAGTTTAATAGATCAAAATCCATTAAAGCTGTCATAATAGATTAAAACAAATATTTTTAATTTTTCTGGGTATCTGAATTGTGATTCCTATAGTTATTAATATCATGATTTCAAATATGTTTTCAGATTTTTTTCATCAGGCACAGTTTTTTAGTAATTTAATTTTTTTTTTATTTTTTTTTCAAAACTTATTTTCAAATAACTAAAAAACTATGCCTGATAGCAAAATTCTGATTTCGTAATTGAATTTCCCATGTCAAAAACTCTTATAAACACATAATTCAACACAAGAAAAAAAACCATTGTCGAACGGTGTAATTTTTGAAGTTCTGATTTCATAGTATTCCCTCCAACATATAATAAATTGAATTCCATCGGGTTTTAACATGTTGTTTTTACGATTTACTGAATTTGCTATTAAGTTCTGAGCGTTTAAAGTATCCTACAAGTTTTTTGCAAGCTTTTATAAGTGAGGAAATATCCGATTATTTTATTATATATATATATTATACTAGCTTTCCCGGCTCGCGTTGCTTCACCCGATCTTCTTAGGCATTTAAGTACAGGTATACTGCAAACACATTCGTATCGCACAATTAAAATTGACTGGTAACTTCTTTTAAATTTATAGGAAACATGCCCATATACAATTAAAGCTTTAGCCGTTAAGTCTTAGTGATGGTACCAGTTTTTTCCCTTTTCGGCCTTATTACCCCTAAATGTTCGAATTTCTAAAATCCCCTTCTGGCGGATACCTAATTCTAAAGGGAGTAATTCAATATACATTTTCGTAACTTTATCTTAAGGCCTTTGGTCTGGGCGATGGTACCACTTTATCCCTTTTTCGGTATTTGTACACCTAAAAAACGAATTTCGAATAATTACTTCACATCGCACAACTAAAATATTCACTTCAATTTTGTCGACTATACCTTAAGACGTGGCACCGCTCATTTCCCAGCGAGACGTAATCTCCATTGGTCCCTTTATATATGTAGCAAATCTCATCTTCATACCTAACATGGCTAGTGAAATATGACCGATTAAAATGTTGGTTTGTGTGGGCGGTGCCCCTTTCTGTATATTTATGTTTTCATGTTGCCTATGATTAAGGACAAATGGATAGTACTACACAGTGAAAATGTTATTACAATCGGGCCATTCATTTCGCCTATATAAAGTTTTTTCAAAAGGGGCGTGGCACCGCCCATTTCCCAGCGAAACGCAATCTTTCTTGTTCCAGTAACATATGTAGAAAGTCTCATCTTCATACCTCTAATGGTTCTTGAGATAAAATTTCGGTTTCTATGGGCGGTGCCACGCCCCTTTTTCTAGTTATGTTTTCATGTAGCCTATGATAGAGGCCCTATGGACAGTGTCACACATTGAAAATTCTAATGCATTCGGTCCATTTATTTAGCCACTATTACTATTTTTAAAACAAGGGTGTGGCACCGCCCTTTTTTCACAAACAAAGTATTTATTCTAATACGACTGATATAGGTACCAAATCTCGACTTCGTACCTATAATGGTTCAAAAGATACAGTCATTTTAAAATTCCAGTTGTATGGGGCGGTGCCACGCCCATTTAACCCCCTTTAGTCAAATTTCCAAAAATCCTTTCTAAGTGCGCGCCTACGTCATAAAAGAAACCTACATTCTAAATTTCACGGTTCTAGCTTTAGCCGTTTGGGCTGAGGAGTGATCAGTCAGTCACCCAAATTTATATAGATTAATTTATATTTTAATATTACCAAAAATAAAGTCATGGTTTCCTAAACATTCACACAAAAATTTAAATCTTTATCAATGTAATGACAAATGCAAATACCCAATTCTGTGTAAAGCTAATTTTTTTGCTTTGCGTGATTAGCGTGAGTAGCGTGATTAAAACGCGGATAATTAATAATCTACCATCGTTTATTTTACATAGAAAAGTTTTCTCGTACTTCCATTTGTTATCCGCGCTCTTCTCTCTTTCTATTTATTCTCTCGCTCTCAATTATCCCGAAATTATACATAACATCCCGGTTAGTGTCATGTAAATCAGCAATTGTTAAATTATTACTCTTGTAAACCCCGAAGCAAACGTAAGTTCTCCGAACACATAAATACCCGAAATCCCTTATTTATTCTTATAAATAACCCTATACGTTTTATAACGTTTAACGAAAATATTAATACTTTTTGTGTATTTATTTATCCCCGAATATTTCCTGGGAAATTAATTTTGACACGAAACGTTTTGGTCCTTTGAGCCGGATACCGAGATCCACCCGAATGTTGAAATAAATTTCACAAGAAATATATATATTTTCAGAAAAATTCCCGAAATAAACGCTTTTTATAACCAGGTTCCCGATTATTCCTAAATTATAAACCCACCCCTACTTATCTTCAGACAAAGGGTAAGTTGTATGCTTTTTCTGTGTTTAAAAGTGATAGCAGTGTTTATACCAACAAATTGTGAAAGTGCTCCGCGAATATAAGTATCTCCCTAAATCTCGCTGATTGTTGTTGTTGTAATCGCACAATAACACTTACCCGCGTTTACCACTATTCTATATAAAGAACCGAGTTAAAGTAATACACACACTCTAACGATTATATACCCAATACTCCCGCATAATTCTCCCTATTTTGCGTTCGTTTTCCCCTCGATATCCCCTTCAATCATACAACCAGTGTCCCCTTACAAACGATGGCTTTGCTCTAGCATGGCAGAATTTGGTAGATCGCTGTGAAAATAAACGAGTTCTCATAAAAGCCCAGTTGAAAACTTTATTCAATATTTCTCCGGTCACGAATGAAACAGGGCCAAACTTGAAAGACTTACAGAGAACGATCAATGATTGCATATTGAATCTGACACTGCTTAACATTGACACGAAAAATTGGGATGTAATTTTTGTACATATTTGTTCGACAAAGTTACCCGAAATAACTCTCTGCCTATGGGAACAAAATAAATGGTCAGATATGGATTCATTTTTGACAACCCGTTATCAATCACTTGAATCTGTGTCAGATATTCGAGGAGGTCATACGAATAATAACCCGAATACCGAAAAGGCTTTTTGCCCGAGAAAACCTGAAACTGATGCTAGAAAAATTCGAACATATGCGACAAGTACTCAAGGCAACTCAGGACAAGGCATTGGTAAATGTATTCTGTATTCCGGGCGCCATTCGCTCAGGCTCTGCCCGACTTTCTTTGGAAATACCGTACAGGATCCGTTCACAATAGTGAAAAGATTTAAGTGCTGTACAAATTGTCTCGCCACTTCTCATGATTTTAAAAATTGAGCCAGAATGTTTGCTTTATGTGCAAACAAAAACACCATTCTCTGTTGCATCGAGACGATACTTCAAATGTATCCGCTGTATCTAGGGTTGCCAGGCACCGAGTGCGAAAAGTCGGGAAAACCGAGACTAAAAAGCGGGATTTGTCGGGACAAATGAAAAGATCATATTATATTGGTTTTGACATTTTTTATTAAGAAATATTATTTGGAAGCTCATTGCAGTTTCATGCTGATAACAACGATTATTATAATGGATTAAAAAAAAACTCAAACATATCAATATTCAGATATGACTTATACATATACTATAAGCTAATACTATTTTTGCCACATATACTTTGTGTTATTTTTCACCGAATTGCCTAGTTTTACTCCCTCGTCAGTTTTTTAAAATGACTAGAATTCCTGACAGCTTTTATCAATATTCAATCTTATGATTAGTTCAGCCTTTATACGATCAAAAGACATTCGGTTTATATCTTTCGTGTACAAATTGTTTGAAATACTAAATACTTTTTCACAATGAGCGTTACTTATCGGTAAAGAAAATGTAAATGAGATCAATTTAAACAAATTCAATTTTTTTTGGCACATTTGGTAAAAAATGTGACCATATTTTGTCATTTGGTATATCTTTGGGCAATTCTCCATAAACAGCTCGAAGACTGCAGTGGTTGCTGTACAACATGGCATTGTCCACTGCATCGGATATTTGTAGAACTTTGGGAATTTCTCCCAAGTCAATAGTGAGTCTTTTAGATTGAATGCTCCAATTTTTCCAAAAATTGACATTTCTTGAAAATCGTAATGCTTTTTCTAAATAATCAATTGCAACCTCACTTTCAAAAATTGTTTTATCGTCCGCTGAAAGTCCTTTCATTATGGAATTGGCTTTGCTACCATAAAACTTATCATCCATTCTACTTCTAGGCTATTCAGTAGTTTATTCATTATGCCATGTACATCGACAATAGTACACGAGTCAGATTCTAGAGCTAATATTCCTAAAATTCCTTCCAACACATATTCGTCGCGGCCGCTGTTCAATTCCGAATCTGCACACAACTAGTTCATAAGAGAAAAGTATTTTTGTGTACCTTATTTTATATGTTGTTTCTTTGATTATTCTAAGTATAGGTAGGAAATATTAAAAAGTCGGGATTTTCCCCTGAATTACTTCAATACTCGGGACTCTGGATTTTCGCGAGAAGTCGGGAAAATCCCGCCTAATCACGACCATCTGGCAAGCCTAGCTGTATCAGACAACAATACAAACCCGATTTATAATGTACCTGAAATCGCACAAAATCCCCCTGATGGACCCGGAACTTCCTCTTCATCCCGGGTATTGAAGTCGTTCCAGGTACCACGACGTGCCAATTACAATCCGACGATGTAACGCGTTCTGCTCGTGCATTAATTGACCCCGCAGCTCAGGCTACATTTATTTCCCGGCAAATGCAAAAAGAACTATGTATACAAACATATTCTGAAACGAGTACAGAAATATCCGGTTTAACGGGAAATGTTGCGGCCACATTTCGGAGCGTTGTAAAATTTCATTGCATCAAATGTTGAACCCGGATTTAAATAGCATATGCATATGTAGTCGATAAAAGTAATTCCTGTCTACCATATTGTCCCGAAAATTCCTCGACGGAAATGGATTTACTAGAAGACTGTATTCGGCTGGATAGTCACTGGTAGAGTTGATGGCTGTAAACCGAATGACTCGGAGAGAGATTTCGTTCATCCCCCGAATAAACAAAATGCCTCCTCCCGATAATCGACAGGTCAAATTAATTTCTCTCGCCCACTGCCTCGAACTACAAAATCGGAAATTAAAACGCAGCTCAATAATGTAGTAAATGGACGTAACAACACTGTTCGCACGAATAAAAAATGCCCGAAAACCGATGTACCTGCTTATTCTCGAACGAACACGACGAATATCACGAATGTAATGTCTCCCGATAGTTTTAATTATGAAGAGCGATATAAATGTCATCCCAATTCGAAACATTCCACGAAGTCTCGAACACCCCGTTACGCAGGCAGCGAAAAATGATGCGATGAAACATAACGACCCCTCGGAAATTAAAAGTTTTAATCCCGAAAATTGGCTTTCCAAATGGAACGTTTTAAATAAACGCATTAGTCAACGGAATCAACCTCCCGAATAATCCCGAAATAATATACAAGAATAAATGCAATTGAACAATTATCGCTGCCCTCTATGTGTTCGCGCCATCTATGTGTTCGCGCCATTTCTCGTTTGAGATAAAAATCGCATTAATTTGCATCCCAAAAAAATATCGCCCATTAATTATATATTACCCCGCTTAGAGCTATTTGCAGGCTCTCTGATGGCCCAATATTTTGAATCTTTGTGTAGTCGACTAACGTTTTCTACTCATTCGATTCCACTGTGGAATTGCTCCACTCTAGTACTAAACCCGAATGCCATTGGTCTACTTCTGTTGCGAATAGAGCGGCAGTTGGCATTGGATCGTCGCACGTTGATGACAAAGACAACCCGACAGAGATGGAAAGCTGCGATAGCGACATTATTTGCTTCTAAATACCCGATAAATATGTCATAGCACTTTTCCCAACTTTCCTGTGAACTAAGTATAGTGTACAACTTTATAAAAGCGAGGCTCGGAAAATCATAAATGACTCAAACGAAATTTAACCACAGATGGATGTAGTGCACTCATAGGACTTATACAGTGTGCAAAATGGTAACATCGCAATGAGAAACTAAAATGTTCGAATGTATCTTAAAACTACGAAATGGTTTTTCCCCGAATTAGTATATAATATAATATTTTCGGGCATATTTTCCCGATTTCTACCTTGGAACTATTCGCATTTCCGCTCCTCTCTTTCTATTGATTCTCTCGCTCTCAATTATCCCAAAATGATACCTAACATCCCGGTTAGTGTCATGTAAATCAGCAATTGTTAGATTACACTATGACACAAAATCAAACTTTTTGAAAAACACCCGAAGGTTCGACAGTACAACCGGAGCTGAGTAAAACCCTAGCTCAGTTTGGCTAGATTGTCTACCAAAATTTTTTTTTGGCTCTCTTGAAAAAAGGTGACATTAGTTTTTAGCTAACAGTTTGTACAGTTTTCAATCTACCGCTTACCCTTCTTAAGCAAAATTGTAGCTAATAGTCCGCTTAAGAAATTGATGTAATAAAATTTCCCAAAAAATGTAGACTTCCCTCGTTTATTTTCAAAAAACTTCGATAGAATTTCTAATTTTTTCACTATTTTTAATATAGGTCGTAGGGAATCCAGATTTTTTGCATACTCTATTCAGAGAATTTGTAGTTTAGGTAACACCGAATAACTTCTCCGAACAAACCCATGCAATCTGAACAAGTCTATGGATATTAAATAGCTCTCAAAACATACTATCTATTTGAAACAAATCAGTTTTTTCGGAGTTGTGGGTCATTGTGCAATGTTTTTACTGGCTATCTTTACCAAAAACGTACTTATTGTATAACTGAATAACTTCTGTAAACAAATAATACTTTTTAAACATACAGATTTTAACTTGATTAACCCTAAAAAGTTGAAATATATCTAGCCAAATTGAGTAAGGGCTTTAACCAGCTTCGGTTGTACTATCGAACCTATATAGTCTCGTTCGGGTGTTTTTTTCATTGTTGTACTGTGTTATTACTAGGGCGACCATTTTTCAGCACGAAAAAAACGGTTTTCAGTACTTAAAAAAGCATGAAAAACCCTTGAAATAAGCACGATAGATTTTATATTCAGCATTTATTAATTTTTTTATTTATTGAAAAACAAGCAAAAAACCATTGCAGATCTATTAAAGAAGTAATAAAAAACAATAAGTAAATTAACAAAATTATTCAGTCGGGTATTCATACAAAGAAAGTAATTGTCAAACAAAAAAATAAATATTTTAAAGTGAGATTATACCTTGGTCAATGTCACAATTACAATTAAGCACTAAGTGCATTTTTAAATTTTCCAAGGTGAAACTTTTACGCTGGTTTGTAAAAAAAATTCCATATATAGAAAAAAAACACGTTCCACATCACACGATGAAACGGGGGCGTATTTAAAAAGTGTTGATTCAGCAGGCGAATATTTTCCAATAAACACACTTGTTGTTTTGGACTTTTTAATAATAAAATTGTTGATTTTAGTAATTTTCACAAAGCCAGGATTTCGCGCAAGTACGGCCGTCATTTTTTTAAAACAATTTTTATCAGATAGTTTTTCTATAGCATGTTGAATTGATTGTATTATTTCCAAGCTTTCAATCAATGGCAATCCGCGTGACTCAAGTTTTGTGATGGCATGCCGGATGCACTTAAATGTAGTTTTTATGAAGGACAAGTCGGATTACAAATGTTCATTAGAAAGAACCTCTTTGCTTTGTCGCAATGCTTTAGAATCATTTCGTTAAACTCTTGAATGACTTCCCTTATGTCTTCAAAATAATTAGTATAATACTCTGCTGCTTCCAACCACGTTCCCTATCGTGTCGTTATTGGTTTAGATTATAAAGGCACATTCGGTTCCATTAGTTAAAATTTTTGTTTTCGATAAGCCGCCTTAAAATCTATAGGAATATAACGAATCGAAGAATAAAAGTTATCGATAAAAACAGGGCTGTGACGAAATCTTGAACACAGGCTGTGTGTAAAATAAGAGGATAGTTTGCAAATTTAATACTACCTGCAGTCATATTTTTATGAAGTCATATTTTCATGAACCGCAAAGGCTTGTAATATGTAAAAATTTTCAATTGATAGAAACATATTTTATCAAAATGTATCAAAAATATAAATAAGGCAAAAAACAGCATAAAAAAGCACAAACCTTTTAAATAAGCAAGATCGCTTGAAATCGCTAAATTAAGCAGCATCAACAATATTCAGCATATGCTGAAAATTGGTCGCCCTAGTTATTACTCTTGTAAACCCCGATGCAAACGTAAATTCCCCGAACACATAAACCCCCGAAATCCCTTATTTATTCTTATAAATAAACCTATACGTTTTATAACGTTGAACGAAAATATTAATACTATTTGTGTTTTTATTTATCCCCGAATATTTCCTGGGAAATTTATTTCGACATGTCAGACTTCGCCCTGCCTAAAGAAGTATTGACTTAAATGTTTTTTTTTGGGTGGAATGATATTGTCATCAAAGTTAAACAACAACTTTTGAGGTATGTTAAAGGATAATATTTTTGTAATGACAGAAATTTATTGCAAAGCTTTTAATAAGACGTGTGTAGGAGAACCAAAGGAGTGTACATATGGTAATCAGTGTGTCTTTCTACACGTAAACATGCAACATACAGCTGTTTCTAAATTCAAGCAGAAAACTTGAATATTAGGTTGATTCTTATTTGGCAAAAAAAAAATGTTTTTGGAATTTTTCATGGCCCAAGTTAAAATTTTATTAAGACGTACAAAAACACTATGTGAATTTTTTTAATTTTTTTCTTAAAGGTTTAGGGGTCGCTACCGGGGTTCGAAATTCAAAATTTTACCGTCATCCTGAGGGATAAGCCGAATAACTCGAGTAAACCTTAACTGATCCTTATGAAAAATTTTCAGTATTAAAATTTTCCATAACGAAGTAATGGAATTGTAAATGGGCAGAATTGCCCCACCCGTTCTGGTACCTCCCATACAAAATTACCTATTTTTTGATAATTAATATTTCTCCCATAACTTTCAAACGGACAGCTGGATGGCATTTAAACTTGGTCAGTTTTATGACCTTTTAATAACAGATAAACCCCCAGAAAATCAAAACCTTTGTCACACCCCTTCTGGTACCTCCCATACAAATGACCGAATTAACCCCCATATTTTTACCTACATATCTTTTTAGTAAAAATACTGAATTTGATAAAATTTTGTGTGAGATGAACACATGCAAAAATTTGACTCGTGAGTGAATATGGACTATACCGGCCAACCCCTTCTGGTACCTCCCAAACAAAATTACCTATTTTTAGACAAATTATTTTTTACCAATTATTTCCAAACGGTCAGTTTAATTACCTTGTAATAACAGATAAACCCCCAGAAAATCAAAACCTTTGTCACACCCCTTCTGGTACCTCCCATACAAATGACCAAATTCACCCTGATAGTTTTACATAGATATGCTACTTATTTTTGATTTTTTTCATAGGTTAACTTAAAATGTTATTAAGAAGTCCAAAAGAACTCGCTTCAGTGCCCTGAAATCCATGCGCAGTTTTAAACGTAGAAGTCATATAATATGACTTATGCATGGTATTTCGGGACTTCCCCGAAGTATAAAACAGCAACCGTACCATTACAAAAAAAAACATAAAGATTTCTGCGGATGCTATTTGTTTTGCCGAAAATCAGCTTAAAGAGTTTCAGCCACGAGATGACTACAAAGAGCTACTTAAGCTGACAATAATATTCTGCGGAGGTGTTCCAAAAACACCAATATTCTTCAGAGCACCAGCAAGTCTTCACCGTGCTAGATGGATGGCTAAGGCAATATATTCCATAAAAATATATTTATGCAGAGAGCAGTTCAAGCTAAAGGAAAGCGAATTATGTGAAATACAGGATGTTTGCATTTTTATAATTAATATTTCCCTTGAATATTGGTTTGAATCCACTTCTGGACCTCCTGTTTCAAGAAATGACCTCCAGTTATTAAAAGACTTGAAGTCTTATGCAACAATTAATAAAGAGATAGCGGCAATAGCCTTAAAAAAAATTCTAGGTCATCTCTGGTATTTGTCGGAAGAGCTAGATGGATTTGCTTTTTTGATGACAAAGTTTTTCATGAAATTAAGAAGAATGAAGAAAGAAGTAAATGCTTTTAACATAGAAGGAGTAGATAATCCAGAAAAACGAGTTCCAGTAGATGAAAACCTACTACATTCTAAAAGTCTTGAGCATTTTGTATCCAACAATACTCTTAAATTTTTCAGCAGAACGGGTATTATATCGGGTTTCCTAAAAAAAATGTTGAAGATTGTTGCAGACTGTAAATTAAGTAAAGAATTAGTTCGGTCTATGAGGGTTTTATACGATATTGCTGAACGCGAAGTGGCCTTGATGCAGGAATACAATAAATTGCATACACATAATGAAGAACAGAAGCAGTTTCTATTATTATTGGTGAAAGAATTTAGAAAAAAATATTCAGATCCAAAAAAATCTACCATGTGTAAATAATAATATATTTTACAATATTTTAAAATTTAAAGAAAATTGTAAGCAGTAAATGCAGTTTATAATTATATTTTTTAATGTTAAGTTTTTCATGCAATGAATTGATGTTTAATATTAATATATTAAATTTTTATTTTAATATTTTTTTTTTAACTGTTTAATTTAATTTTTATTTTTGAAATGTATCTTTTTATATAATAACACAACAAAAACTGATAAACAAATTTGAAATAAATCATTTCTTATTAACTGTACTGTAAAAATTCCTAAGGTGGACTGCAAATTAGTGGAATGGGGCAAGACAATAGCGTTCCATTATCTACGTTGAATATCATATAACATTCATTAAACTAGATTTATATTTAAGATAAGCATTAGTAAATTTACAATAAGGGTATATCTTTACCAAAATATAAATGAATTCAGCATACTTACAAAAAAATGTATGTTAAAATATGGGGGTTAATTCGGTCATATGTATGGGAGGTACCAGAAGGGGTGTCACAAAGGTTTTGATTTTCTGGGGGTTTATCTGTTATTACAAGGTCATTAAATTGACAAAGTTTAAATGCCATCCAGCTGTCTGTTTGGAAATTATTGGTAAAAAATAATTTGTCTAAAAATAGATAATTTTGTATGGGAGGTACCAGAAGGGGTTGGCCGGTATAGTCCACATTCACTCACGAGTTACTTTTGTGCATGAGTTTATCTCACACAAAATTTTATTGAATTCAGTATTTTTACTAAAAAGATATGTAGGTAAAAATATTGGGGTTAATTCGGCCATTTGTATGGGAGGTACCAGAAGGGGTGTCACAAAGGTTTTGATTTTCTGGGGGTTTATCTGTTATTACAAGGTAATTAAACTGACTAATTTTAAATGCCATCCAGCTGTACGTTTGGAAATTATTGGTAAAAAATAATTTGTCTAAAAATAGGTAATTTTGTATGGGAGGTACCAGAAGGGGTTGGCCGATATAGTCCACATTCACTCGCGAGTTACTTTTGTGCATGTGTTCATCTCACACAAAATTTTATTGAATTCAGTATTTTTACTAACAAGATATGTAGGTAAAAATATGGGGTTTAATTCGGTCATTTGTATGGGAGGTACCAGAAGGGGTGTGACATAGCTTTAGATTTTCTGGGGGTTTATCTGTTATTACAAGGTCATTAAACTGACCAAGTTTAAATGCCATCCAGCTGTCCGTTTGAAAGTTATGGGAGAAATATTAATTATCAAAAAATAGGTATGGAAAATATTAATACTGAAAATTTTTCATAAGGATCAGTTAAGGTTTACTCGAGTTATTCGGCTTACCCCTTAGGATGACGGTAAAATTTTGAATTTCGAACCCCGGTAGCGACCCCTAAACCTTTAAGAAAAAAATTAAAAAAATTCACATAGAGTTTTTTTGTACGTCTTAATAAAATTTTAACTTGGCCCATGAAAAATTCCAAAAACATTTTTTAAGACTCACCCTATTGAATATACTGCCCTTCAGCTTTATTGATTTTCATCGCAAATTCTAACTGAAATGGAAACTGTAATCTTTTGAAATCAAACGGCAAATGGTGTGGGTATTATTGGAATACATAGAAGCAATACATCGGTTCCCTTATATCAACCATGTATTGCTTCTTAAATCCTGTAATGCGCGATCAAGGGCTTCCAATGATTTTTTACATGAGGGGTTTTCAGAAAATTGCAATTTATTGCGCTATTCTGCAACGTCAAAAGAGTTGCGCACTACAGGAGGATGCAGTATTCAACGCAATACGTTTTGCGATCAAACATTTGACAAAATCAACTATATCAAAACCGATGGAATCCGGTGCTCTACCTGTAATACCTAACGATATAGTACTTCAGATACCGCACTTTAACAAAGTATCTCCCATGGTCGGGGCCTAGGGTTGCCAGGCACCGAATTCGAAAAGTCGGGAAAACCGAGACTAAAAAGCGGGATTTGTCGGGACAAATGAAAAGATCATAGTATATTGGTTTTGACATTTTTTATTTAGAAATATTATTTGAAAACTCATTGCAGTTTCAAGCTGATAACAACCAATATTATAATGGATTAAAAAAAACTCAATCATAACAATATTCAGATATGACTTATATATACACTATAAGCTAACATTATTTGTGCCCCATATACTTTGTTTTAGTTTTCACCGAATTGACTAGTTTTACTCCCTCGTCAGTTGTTAAAAGTGACTTGAATTCCAGATAGCTTTTATCAATATTCAATCTTATGATTAGTTCAGCCTTTATAAGATTAAAAGACCTTCGGTTTCTATATTTCGTGTATAAATTGTTTAAAATACTAAATACTTTTTCACAATGAGCGTTATTTATCGGAAAAGAAAATATAAATGAAATCAATTTAAAAAAATTCAAGTGATTTTTTTTACCACATTTGGTAATATTTGATATATCTTTGGGTAATTCTCCATAAACGACTAAAAGACTGCAGCAGTCGCTGTTAAAGATGTTATTGTCCACCTTACCTTCTTTAATATTTTGTTACTTTGATTATTCTTACTTTGATTATTCTTACTATAGGTAGTAAATATTAAAAAGTCGGTATTTTTCCCTGAATTACTTCAATACTCGGGACTCGGGATTTCCGCGATAAGTTGGGAAAATCTCGCCTAATCCCGACCATCTGGCAAGCCTATCGGGGCCACGCCTAATAATCAAAGCACGACTGTTTTTGACTTAATCATATTTCATCCACTCCTAATTTAAAGCCACTTATTGTATTACCATTTCTGGTAATGGCGTGGAATGGGTGGACCATACCTGAAGAACATCGGTTGAATGCTGTACCATCCTATAAGTTTCAAAATTTATATACATACATAAATGAAGTATTTGTCAGAGCCTATTAAATATTTCAATACTTAAATTAAATTTAAAAAATTGGATAATTTTTGTATGGGAAAAATTTACAAATTAAATGGACCAAATGTGTCTAATGCAATGTTTAAATAGCCTATAACCATCCCCGGAAGATTGTCTTTCTATTGGAACTGGTTTGTTGCAGATCGGTTTAATGGTTATAAAGTCTATAGCGGTCATAGGTAGAAACAAATGTTCACTTTTATACATATAGAAGTATGTTTACAGTTTTTCTGATGTTGCTCAATAAAGAAAACCAGTAAGAAAGTTTCAGTCGGGCGACCGGACTTACATATACCATCACCCACAGTAAAATAAAAAAAATGCTATTATATTATTACTCGATTTCTAAAGTGGGTGGAGTGGTAAATTTGTATGGGAGGTACTAGAAGGGGCGTGTCTAGACTTCTAGGTTTATCCTCCAAAACTTTATCCTGTTATAGCTTTACTAAATACAGAGTTTGGGCACGATAGCGTTGGATGTATTGATATTATTACTCCATCTCTGAAGTGGGCGGAAAGGTACATTTGTATCGGAGGTCCCATAAGGGGCGCCGCTAGACTTCCAATTTTTTCTCCAAAACTTTATCCTGTTATAACTTAATAAAATACAGAATTGGGGCACGATCGTGTCGAGAATATTGATATTATTACTCCATCTCTAAAGTGGGCGGCGTGGTACATTTGTATGGGAGGTACCAGAAGGGGCGTGTCTAGACATCCAGATCTTTTATCCAAAACTTAATCCTGTTATAGCTTTACTAAATACAGAATCGTGTCAGGTGTATTGCTATTATTATTCCATCTCTAAAGTGGGCGGAAAGGTACATTTGTATGGGAGGTACCAGAATGGACGTGTCTAGACTTCCAGATTTTTTCTCCAAAACTTTATCCTGCTTGAACTTTACTAAATACAGAATTTGGTCACGGTCGCGGTAGTTCTAATAATAATATTAATCGATTTCTAAAGTGGGCGGTACCAGATGTGTGTGGGAGGTACCAGATGGGGCGTTGGTAGACTTCAGTTTTTTTCTCAAAAACTGTATCCTGCTATGGCTTTACTAAATTAAGAATTAGGGTACGAGCGCGATGGATTTATTTAATTATTACTCCATATCTAAAGTGGGCGGAAAGGTGAATTTGTATGGGAGGTACCAGAAGGGGCGTGGCTAGACTTCCAATTTTTTTTCCAAAACTTTATCCTGTAATAGCTTTACTAAGTACAGAATTTGGGTACGATCCCGTTGGGTGTATTGATATTATAACTCGATTTCTAAAGTGGGCGGAATGATGTATTTGTATTGGAGGTACCAGAAGGGGCGGAACCATGTAGCCCATTTCCAATACCGTAAGTAGTTTTGGGGAAATATTAACTCGTGCAAAATTTCAAGACATTTGGTTGCGTCTTTCGAAAGTTATTGTGCGAACCAGCCGGACAGCCACCAGACAGACAGACGGACACGGCTCAAATGACTTGAAAAGTCATGAATCGAATTTGGATCTAAGAAACCTAGGGTCTAAAGTGACTCCTACTATGTGTTACACTTTTGGGTCGTATCAAATGATATATACCCTCATTCCTAAGGGTGATGGTATAAATAATGAATGAAATTGTGTTTGTATCGATGTAATGTCTCAATTAAAAATGCATTTTTGTTTTGATGTTTGCATAAACAGTTTATATTTTATTCAATTTGTCATGTTGGTACTTTATGTGGGTTGCGTCGACTTAAGTGTTCTCTATTTTGAGAGACACGCTACAATCTGTTGGTTGCGAAACCAACAACAAAACATGTTGTTTGAAAGCCGACGGCTTTTTCAACATAAACAATCAAAACAAGAAAGAAGTTAAGCAAATGGTTTCTCATAGTGAATGGTTGAGAAGTTTTTCGAGTCTATGCACTCAAGAAAGAATTCTCATTTTGTTGTTAATTCTGGTGCATAAGACTTGATAAACATTTTGCAATCATTATAACAAAGTCTGCTGATGAGGATTCGTGGCTGAATCCGAAACAGCTGTACAGACTGCCTGGCATTATGAGAATATCATTCTGCTAACTTCTTTCAAAACCCTTGGTCTTGAGCTTGAGATAAATTCCAAAGTCAATATATGAGATTTTTTTTTTTTTTTGTTACTGTTATTGTTATAATTGTTATTTATCTTATTATTGTTATTATTTGTTTTTTTTTTATTATTTCATTTTACATATATTTTTATCCTATTCTAATGTCCTATTTGTTCTTTATTTGTCTTAAGATCTACTATATTTACATTTTCTCTCAGTAGTATATTCTTAATTTTATAAGGTCCCTTGTATCTTTCATCAAGTTTATGACCAGTATCATTTTTCAGTACAACTAAATCATTTATTTTGTTCTATCATAAATTTGTTTTTCCTTATGCTTATTTAATAATTGTAGGGCCCTGTTATTCGCTACTTCTAGTCTATATTTTACTTCCTTAGCGTAATTGTCTATGTTAAATAAAGTTGCTACTCGATCAATCTTATTAAATTGTTGAAAACCATTTGGAAGTTTTGCAAAAATTAACTCATACGGACAATAATTGTGTACCGTTGATGGTGTTGTATTAAAACAGTACGTGAAGTACTTAAGCCACTCATCCCAGTCGGTTTTATCCACAGATATGTAGGAGCGTACATATTCATTACATGTTCTGTGACTTCTTTCTATTGTACCGAGTATTTGGTGATGGTTTGCTGTTGATGTTAATTTTTCAATTTTAAGTAGATCGCATAGTTCCGTTAGAACAGAGTTTTTATATTCTGTACCCATGTCCGAAATGAACGTCTTCATTGGACCATAAGTAAGAATAAAATGCTCAAATATTGCCTTTGCAACTGTTTTAGCGTATTTGTGGGGTATCGGTATTGTCACTAAGTACTTTGTCAAATCACATACTAGTGTGATTGCATATTCATTTCCGTCAATTGACCTTGGAAATGGGCCGATGGTATCCACGAATACCGTATCGAAAGCCTGTACCGGTGTTTGAGTAATAGTCATCGGACTTTTCAAATGTTTCATAGTCTTTGCCGTTTGACATTTATGACATGATTTCACATATTTAGTTATGTCCTTTGTTATATTCTTCCAGTAGTAGTATCTTCTGATTTTTTCAATTGTCCTGAAAATTCCGCATTGACCTCCTTAAATGGGGTCATTGTGATACCTTTTTAAAATTTCTTGAATTTTATCAGCATTTTTATCATCAATTTGGGTCACCTTGTTTAGTAGCGCTACTTTTATTTTAACCAATTTATCATTGCCCATTTTGGTAAAATCATCAATCGAGATAAATTCAAAAATTTTTCATTAGGTGTCACTTGGAATTTGTCAATGTTGTGCTTACCGGCCACTTCTTCGAGCCTTGGGAAAAATTGTCCTAGGTCAAATTTCCCATTTGTAAACAGATCATTGATGTGTATATACGCAATTATAGATTTTCCTCGTTTGATGTAATATTTTTCAGGAGTAATCTTTAATTTATAGTATTTTCTGACGTCAGTGTTCTTTATAGGAAAGTATATACTAGGCTTTTCGTTATTAGTTGATCCATGCTGCTTATTCAAGTTACTACTGTTATAGTCAATTTTCTTGCTTCTCGTCATCGATCGTGTCGTGACGTTTAAAATTTGATTTGTCTTTATTGCCATGTCCTTAAGGTCATCTATTCTGATCCTTGACAATGCGTCGGCAACATAATTATCCTTTCCCCTAAGGTACTCTACCCCAAAGTCATATTCTTCTAGATCAAATCTCATCCTAGTTAGTTTCAAGCTTGGATTTCTCATTGAAAATAGAAATGTTAAGGGTCTGTGATCTGTGCGAACTAGGAAATGTTTTCCATAAATGTATGGTCTAAAATGTGTTATTGCCCAATGAATAGCTGTTAGCTCCTGTTCAATTGTGGACTTAAAGGCTTTAGATGCATAAGCCACTGATATATACTCATTACCATACTGTTGAGTAAGCACAGAACCACAAGAATTGCTTGCATCAGTTATAATACGAAACTGTTTTCCAAAGTCTGGATATTGTACTAATGTAGGGCTAATTAGTGCTTTCTTGAGGTATTTAAAAGCATTGTCACATTCTTTTGTCCACTCGAATTGTACACCCTTTTTCGATAATCTTGTCAAATGTCTTGAATACTCTGAAAAATTTTTTATGAATCTTCTATAATAATTACAAAAAGCAACAAATCTTTTAGCTTTATCTGCGTTTGTTGGTGTTGGGTACTTTTCAATTATTGAGTATTTATTATCGTCTGGCAGTATTCCTTTATCTGTGCATTTATGTCCAAGGTATGCTACCTCGTGCATAAAGAATGTACATTTCTCGGGATATAGTTTTAGATTATTTTTTGCGACATAGTTTAAAAACATCTGTTAAATTTGAAAGCATATGTTTTTCAGAACAGCCTAGGACGACTAAATCATCCATACAAAGAAAAGCTTGTTCTGGTCTAAGACCACTGAAAGCAATTGTCATCATTCTCTGAAACGAATTACGTGCTATTTTTAAACCATACGGAAGTCTAGTAAATCGATAACAACCCTTTTCTGTTGTAAATGAAGTTACATTTTTCGATTCTTTCTCTAGTTTAATTTGGTGAAATCCTGTCATCAGATCAAGACATGAGAAGTATTTTGCTCGGCCAAGTTGATCTAAAATATCATCTATTCTTGGCAAAGGAAATTTGTCTGCTACCAATTTTTTGTTTATCTGGCGGTAGTCTATGACCAATCTCCATCTCTTTTTCTTAGAATTTGGAAGAGATTTTTTCGGTACTAACACAATTGAACTATTGTATTCGGAATCCGATGATTCCACAATATTGTCATCTATTAATCTATTGACTTGTCTGTTAATTTCCTCCTTGTGGGAGTGTGGTATTCGGTAGTTTTTTATATACACAGGTTCTGTATCGTTTAATCTTAGCTTTTGTTTGTAGAAGTTGTTATTGTTTCTGTTTCTAACCCGAAGAGATCACTGTATTCGGAACATAAGTTTGTCATGGTTTTCTCAAATCTTTTTGGAAAATTTTTCTTTAATTTTTGTAAAATTTTTGACTTTCTTTCTTCCTTATATACATTTTCTGTAACTATGTCATAATCACTGATATCTTCTGTTAAAATCTTATTTTGCTGCAGTGTGACTAGTGTGTAATTTGTATTTAGTATTCTAATAAATTCTTTTTTAGTATCTATTAGAGTACTTGCAATGAAAATACCTGGTTGGGGTTCTTGGTTAGGAACCAACAACTCTTGGTTAGTAGCCGAAAGTTGTACTTTGCATATAACTTCTGATCTTGCTGGTAAAACTATACCATCATTGCATGTGTTAGTTAATGGGATTTCTATTTGTTGTTGTAGAATTTGCGGTCTTAGGACGAGGTAATCACACTCCTGGTTAAAATCAATTATGCAGTTAACTTATTTCATGAAATCCATACCTATAATTTCATCACATGGTATTGGAAAATCATCATGCACTACATGAAATGTGTGCGGTATTAAGAAGTTTTTGAATTTTATGTCAAAATATGTTGTTCCAATGGATTTTATTTTATCTTGTCCAATGCCACTAAGTGCGGTTATATGTGAAGTATTTACGTGTTCAAATGTGAATGTATTCGATTTTATAAGTGAAATGCCTGCTCCTGTGTCTACTAGTAATAGTATTGAGGTGTTACTATGATTTATTTTGATTTTAATAAAGATGCTAAGGTTAAGATTTTAATAATATATTTTTGCTTTTAATGTTCTGTCCTTAGGGGAACTTGTTGGGTTTCCGGATGGTCTGTGTTAGTCACCATAACGTTGGTGTTTTGACCATTGCACAATGGTTCCTTTTTGGTTTTTTTTGGAATTAATTCTGTAACTTTTGAACGGATATTGGTTTCTTCATGAAATTTAAAATAGTTAAAGCTGAGGTGTTTTCGAGAGGATATACAAATACAAGAGATATTTGAGAAAATAAAAAAAAATTGTGTCATTTTTGGACGAGGTTGATTTAGTATTTTTAAGGTTGTGAGCTCAGTTTTTCTTTGATTTATAATATGTTTATATCGTTAGTTTGTTTATAAAATTCTGAATAAAACTGGCGAAAAAATGATGCAAATATTTTGTTCCAATCAAAAGTTATAAGCATCACAAGTTAAAATTTTCAAAAAAAAGGGAAATTTTTAATGTTTTTTTTGCAAAAAGGCGACTATATTCTTTCGCTTTTAAAAAAAAAATTCTTAAAGAAGGTAGCAATTTCTTTATTATTTCTCATAGAAATGTCCATGCAGATGCATTTAATGCCAAACTTGAATCAGTTCAGAAAAATGGTTCCCCGGCAAGGGAAGTCAAAAATACCCCATTTTTGAAAAAAAATTTTTTTTTGTTTTTGAAAATTCTCAAATCGCAAAGCGCCAACGAGAAAGCTCATTATATATTTTTTTGACCACATATGTAGACTAGTTACCCGTAAGGTATTTCAACATCCCTGCCATAAACAAAGACAGTGTGGCCATTTTAGTAAAAAATTCGGAATTTTGGAACATATTTTCCCCGTTTTGGGAATTTGGGTATTTTGTTGTAAGATATGGCAACATATTATTATTCGATTTTTTAAGGACAATTTTATGTACATTTTCCCAAAATTTCGTTAAGATATTCCGGTCCGTTTGAATTTTACGCTATTTTTCATATATGATATTATTTCTCCAAAAAATACGTTTTGACAAAATTTTACATTTTACTTAGAATCATGCCCAAAATAAAATGAGCTCTTGATAAATTATTAAACTTTATGTTATTCCCTTTCCAACGATGTGCAACACTTATATGTCAAGAGTTCATTTATTCTTTATCATTTTAAACAAACTTCACTACCTCTGTAATAAAGGTATATATCGTGAAAAACACATATATATGGGGACTATATGTAAATCTGAACCGATATGCTTAGTTTTGTAACCACATTATAATAGGGTAATAAAACTAATATGTGCAAAGATTTGTTAACATCGGAGCAAAAATGTTGTTTTTAGGCACAATAATGTATAAAAGGTTATGCTAATTTGTATGGGAGGTACCAGAAGGGGTGGAGCAAGCGGACCCATTATTGCAGTATATACTACACGCTATAAAATAATAATACCAGCCAAATTTTAGCTTCGTAGAGTTCTCCAACATGAAGTTAGTGACAGAATAGTTGTTTTACTGAAATAGGTAATTTTGTATGGGAGGTACATGAGGGGGCGTGGCTATTTCGCCCATTTTCCAACCAACATCGCGACTAGTGAATTTTATTGCCACTGGTAAATTTCTATTCAATTGGATTAACAACTACTCCAATTATCGTCTTAACCATTTACCCAGCCGGCCAGACGGACATAGCTTTATTTGGTTAAAAAGCCCTAAAACTTATTTTTTCTAAAGAAATCTAGTGTCTCAGTTATATGCCCTGATGGGCTTAACTTCTTCCTGTATAAAATTATATATTCTCTATTTCCTGAAGCTGATGTTATATAAACACAAAAGTAGCAAAAACTTATGAATATTGCATTAAAAATCAAATTTATAACTTAAAAAATAATGTTGGTGGATATGTTTAAATGACACAATTTTTTTTTATTTTCTCAAATATCTCTTGACTTAAATGAGATAACATATACATGTAAGCATGTTTTTTGAAGGTTTTTCGAAGCACTACCTAAATGCAAAAAATCATAAATTCATAAATGCACTTTCCTCAAAGATTTGAATTTTTGAAACACCCGAGGTGGCCCCCACACGCTTTAGGGAGCCGAATATTTCCAAATCATCTCGAAAACACCTCAGCTTTAACTATTTTAAATTTCATGAAGAAACCAATATCCGTTCAAAATTTACAGACTTAATTCCAAAAAAACCAAAAAGGAACCACTGTGTATTGCCGTTACGTCTGTTATATTGTCCGCGTCTATTTCCACGATAATTAGAATTGTTGTTATTGTGGTGGTTGAAACCATTATTGTTTCCTCTTCTTCCACATCTACCAGATGGTCTTTTATTATTTCCACGGTAGTTGTTATTGCTTTTATTTTTGAAGTATAGGACAGCATTTTGCCCTGTAGCTTCGGTGCAGCTACTGACAAACTTTCCAATAGCTTCATTCATATTCGCAAAATTTCCTGCCTCCATGACGAGTTTGACTCTATCATTGTTGCAGTTTTTAGTCATTGCCCTAACGGCGACCTGGGTACTGTATTTCGTTGCCAAAGCAGTGGATAATCCATCAGAGATGTATGCATTTTCCAATGATTTAGTTAATGCCTCTATTTCACTACAATAGTTATTTTCAGACTTATTGTTCTGTCTTATATGCAGTATCTTGGCCGACAAGACCTCAACTGATTCGCCCTTGACTGAACTGGGGAGTTTTCTTAATACTTCTTGTATTATGGATTCATCTCCCAGTAGATTTCTGGCATTGTCTTTTAATTTAGTTTTAATTATTGTTATGGCCACCGCTTCGTGGGTGCCTTTAAGTATGTCTATTAGAGAAAGCGCATCCAAAAAGGATCTAAGATTTTCTGGCTTTCCATCAAAATCGGGAATCAACTTTCTGGCAGTATTCACGAATTCAACTACTGTCTGTGTTGCCATGTTGTCTTCCTTTTTATTCTCAATTTGCTCCGTTCGGGTATAAAAAATAGTTTTTGGGATTTCTATCTCTTTATTTGTCTAAGTTTTTGAACTATATTTTGCCAGTCCATTTGAATTTATTTATTCATTATTCACTAACGCTAAACCTTGTTTAACTCATTAGCTAATGAAACTGATCTCAAATAATTTTTCTTTAGTGATTTTTATGTAGTTGATACAATGTAGTCACAAACTGCAAGACCATTATTGCAATTATTATTAAGAGGTAAATTCTAGTTGAAGCCTCTACCTCAACTATTTTCACTTCGTTAATAACATTCGCGTTTGGCCTATCAATTTTTGACTTTTGACCGCCCATTATATAGTATAAAATTTGTTAAAGGATTTAAAAAAAATCTTCTTATAGACTTATCTTATATACTTATAATGTACTTTTACATTTTTGATTTCTCTTTGTTCTTATTGTTTTCTTTTTATACCATCACCCGTAGGGATGAAGGTATATATCATTTGATACGACCCAAAAGTGTAACACATAGAAGGAGTCACTTTAGACCCTAGGTTTCTTTGAACCAAATTCGATTCATGACTTTTTAAGTCGTTTGAGCCATGTCCGTCTGTCTGTCTGTCTGTCTGTCTGTCGGGTGGCTGTCCGGCTGGTTCGCACGATAACTTTCGAAAGACGCAACCAAATGTTTTGAAATTTTGCACGAGTTATTATTTTCTCAAAACTACTTACGGTATTGCAAATGGGCTACATGGCCACGCCCCTTCTGGTACCTCCCATACAAATACATCATTCCGCCCACTTTAGAAATCGAGTAATAAAATCAATACACCCTAGGGGATCGTCCCCAAATTCTGTATTTAGTAAAGCTATAACAGGATAGAGTTTTGGAAAAAATTTTGAAAGCCTAGCCACGCCCCTTCTGGTACCTCCCATACAAATCTACCTTTCCGCCCACTATAGAGATGGAGAAATAATATCAATAAATTAAACGTGATCGTACCCAAATTCTATTTTGAGTAAAGCTATAACAAGATAAAGTTTTAGAGAAAAAAATTGGAAGTCTATTCACGCCCCATCTGGTACCTCCCATACACATCTGGTACCGCCCACTTTAGAAATCGATTAATATTATTAAAAGACCTAACGCGATCGTGCCCAAATTCTGTATTTGGTAAAGTTTAAGCAGGATAAAGTTTTGGAGAAAAAAATCTGGAAGTCTAGACACGCCCCTTCTGGTACCTCCCATACAAATGTACCACTCCGCCCACTTTATAAATAGGGTAATAATATCAATACACTCGACACGATCGTGCTCAAATTCTGTATTTTGTTATATTATAACAGGACAAAGTTTTGGAGAAAAAATTGGAAGTCTAGACACGCCCCTTATGGTACCTCCCATACAAATGTACCTTTCCGCCCACTTTTGGGATGTAGTAATAATATCAGTACACCCAACGCAATCGTGCGCAAATTCTGTATTTAGTAATGCTATAACAGGATAAAGTTATGGAGAATAAATCTGGAGCCTAAACACACCCCTTCACGTACCTCCCATATAAATGTACCACTCCGCCCAATTTCGAAATCGAGTAATAATATCAATAAAATAGAAAATTATTTGTTTTACTGAGGGTAAGGGTAAATGTAAGTCGGGTTGCCCGACTGAAACTTTCTAACTGGTTTTAATTACAAATCGATTATTTTCAATAACTCAAGACTTAAACAATATATTATATTGGGTGATGGTATTTATCAGTCAGTTTAACTGACTGAAATTTCTGTACTGGTTCTAATTGTTTTTGTTAAAGTTTTAATTGAATTACAATACATATTATATATTTTTTTATACCATCACCCTTAGGGATGAAGGTATATATCATTTGATACGAGCCAAAAGTATAACACATAGAAGGAGTGACTTTAGACCCTAGGTTTCTTTGAACCAAATTCGATTCATGACTTTTTAAGTCGTTTGAGCCATGTCCGTCTGTCTGTCTGTCTGTCCGGCTGGTTCGCACGATAACTTTCGAAAGACGCAACCAAATGTTTTGAAATTTTGCACGAGTTATTATTTTCTCAAAACTACTTACGGTATTGCAAATGGGCTACATGGCCCCGCCCCTTCTGGTACCTCCCATACAAATACATCATTCCGCCCACTTTAGAAATCGAGTAATAATATCAATACACCCTACGGGATCGTCCCCAAATTCTGTATTTAGTAAAGCTATAACAGTATAAAGTTTTGGAAACAATTTTGAAAGCCTAGCCACGCTCCTTCTGGTACCTCCCATACAAATCTACCTTTCCGCCCACTATAGAGATGGAGAAATAATATCAATAAATTAAACGTGATCGTACCCAAAATCTATTTTTTGTAAAGCTATAACAGGATAAAGTTTTGGAGAAAAAAATTGGAAGTCTATTCACGCCCCTTTTGGTACCTCCCATACAAATCTACCTTTCCGCCCACTACAGAGATGGAGAAATAATATCAATGAATTAAACGTGATCGTACCCAAATTCTATTTTCAGTAAAGCTATAACAGGATAAAGTTTTGGAGAAAAAATTTGGAAGCCTAGACACGCCCCTTCTGGTACCTCCCATACAAATATACCACTCGGCCCACTTTAGAAATAGGGTAATAATATCAATACACTCGACACGATCGTGCCCAAAATCTGTATTTTGTTATGTTATAACAGGGTAAAGTTTTGGAGAAAAAATTGGAAGTCTAGCGACGCCCCTTATGGTACCTCCCATACAAAAGTACTTATCCGCCCACTTTAGGGATGTACTAATAATATCAGTACACCCAAGGCAATCGTGCCCAAATTTTGTAATTAGTAAAGCTATAACAGGATAAAGTAATGGAGAACAAATCTGGAAGCCTAACCACACCCCTTCTCATACTTCCCATACAAATGTACCACTCCGCCCACTTTAGAAATCGAGTAATAATATCAATATAATAGAAAATTATTTGTTTTACTGAGGGTAAGGGTAAATGTAAGTTGGGTTGCCCGACTGAAACTTTCTAACTGGTTTTAATTACAAATCGGTTAATTTCAATATCTCAAGACTTAAACAATATCTTATATTGGGTGATGGTATTTATCAGTCAGTTCAACTGACTGAAATTTCTGTACTGGTTTTATTTTGAATTTGTTATTGTTGTAATCATCTTACGTTTACAATTGAATCCAATATCCTTAATTTTCTTGTTGTTGTAAATTTCGAGGAATAAATTGTATTTTTGTTTCATAATTAGTATATTTTGTCTTGATCATTGCCTGAAGGCGTAGTTTAGTTAATACAATTTGCTAAATAAAAAAATTATTTGTTGGTAATAGCGAAATCGCTTTCTACCATTAACGATGCGTTCGTTATGTGCGCACGTTTTTTTAAATGTAATATTGAAATTGAGTTAATTTACGTAGATAGTTTAAATAAGTAGTTGTAGTATTAGCAGTGTTCATTAAAACTAGGGGCCATCATCACTTGTTCAAGGAAACCCACTTCATGAAAGATTGATTGTTACGTTAAGCGCTCCAAAACTGCAATTCGGGAATGTTACGAGCTCATTGATATTTCGAAATTTTTCATTCTCAGGCATCATCAATATTGCTTCTAAATTGTTGTTTTGTAGGTTGCCTTACTGTAGAATGCTTTAGGGGTGGTGGTTTTCTTCATCTGGAGTTGTTATTTTCCTTCTTCTTCATCCACAATCCTGGCTTGGATTGGACTGCCCGGACAGTTTGGCAGTATCTTCCTTCTAATTTTTATTTGAATTTATGTGGTTGAGAAGGGCGGATTTTCCGTTCAGTCTAAGGATCGCTTCTAGAGCGGTTGCTCCTTTAGACTGGCAGCATCGCCATGTAATGTCTCAATTAAAAATGCATTTTGGTTTTGACTGTCGCAATCAAGTGCGGATATCAATCTGTTCTTTTTTATGATATTTTGACAGTATTTATATATAATTTAAACGAAACTTTTTTCAATAAAAACCATCAAACACATTTTAAAAACTACTTTGTGTATAGAAATGATCGCAATGAAGCAAGAGGCGGGGGAGTCGCTTTAATTGTTCGAAAAACCAGTAAGAAATTTTCAGTCGGGCGACCCGACATCACCCTCAGTAAAATAAGAAAAATTGCTATTATATTGATATTATTACTCGATTTCTAAAGTGGGTGGAGTGGTAAATTTGTATGGGAGGTACTAGAAGGGGCGTGTCTAGACTTCTAGGTTTATCATCCAAAACTTTATCCTGTTATAGCTTTACTAAATACAGAGTTTGGGCACGATAGCGTTGGATGTATTGATATTATTACACCATCTCTGAAGTGGGCGGAAAGGTACATTTGTATGGGAGGTCCCATAAGGGGCGGCGTGGTACATTTGTATGGGAGGTACCAGAAGGGGCGTGTCTAGACATCCAGATCTTTTCTCCAAAACTTTATCCTGTTATAGCTTTACTAAATACAGAATTTGGGCACGATCGTGTCAAGTGTATTGATATTATTATTCCATCTCTAAAGTGGGCGGAAAGGTACATTTGTATGGGAGGTACCAGAATGGGCGTGTCTAGACTTCCAGATTTTTTCTCCAAAACGGGGTAGTTCTAATAATAATATTAATCGATTTCTATAGTGGGCGGTACCAGATGTGTGTAGGAGGTACCAGATGGGGCGTTGGTAGACTTCAGTTTTTTTCTCAAAAACTGTATCCTGCTATAGCTTTACTAAATTAAGAATTAGGGTACGAGCGCGATGGATTTATTGATATTATTACACCATATCTAAAATGGGCGGAAAGGTGAATTTGTATGGGAGGTACCAGAAGGGGCGTGGCTAGACTTCCAATTTTTTTTTCCAAAACTTTATCCTGTAATAGCTTTACTAAGTACAGAATTTGGGTACGATCCCGTTGGGTGTATTGATATTATAACTCGATTTCTAAAGTGGGCGGAATGATGTATTTGTATGGGAGGTACCAGAAGGGGCGGAGCCATGTAGCCCATTTGCAATACCGTAAGTAGTTTTGAGGAAATATTAACTCGTGCAAAATTTCAAGACATTTGGTTGCGTCTTTCGAAAGTTATCGTGCGAACCAGCCGGACAGCCACCAGACAGACAGACGGACACGGCTCAAATGACTGGAAAAGTCATGAATCGAATTTGGTTCAAAGAAACCTAGGGTCTAAAGTCACTCCTACTATGTGTTACACTTTTGGGTCGTATCAAATGATATATACCTTCATCCCTAAGGGTGATGGTATAAATGTAAAACATCGCCTTTTAAATATTACACATACCCAAAAGATAGAAAATCTGTCAGTAGAAATATTATTGAATGGCAGACCAGTCGTTCTTACTACGGCCTATTCGCCAAAATATTTCTCCTCATTCTCCGATGATATCCTAAAACTGACGTCATCCAGCCGGGAATTTTTGATAATTGGGGACCTGAATGCAAAACACCAATCTTGGAACTGTTCTTCAAATAACACCGCAGGCAATATCTATATATATAAAAATGGTGGCAAAAATGTATAGTAATTCATCAATTGAGAACGGTTGGACCGATTTTGCTGAAATTTTTTTTCAGTTGTTCGTAATTGCCAGGAGAAGGTTTATGTAAAAGAAAATTTTGGGAAATTTCTCCGGAAAAGCCGGAAAATTGCAAAAACCGAAAATTGCTTTTCTGTATGGAATTTTGTGTGCAATTGTTAGGAATGGTTTTTCAAATGGAAAAATATAAATTTTTTTTTGAAAAATTCGAAAAATTTGAATACTATTTTTCGATGAAATTTTGTTTTTGGTACTACGATTTGATAGTTTTGAACGATGTAACTTGCGAAAAATTTCGTATAATTATTCCGAAACGACTTTTCGAATGGAAAAATAGATAAATTGTCGGTAGAAAACTCGGAAAATGCAGAAAAAATCGGAAAATTAGATTTTTTTCGATAATCGAAAATTAAATTTTTGTCGGTGTTCGAATGGAAAATTATAAAATTTTAGTTGGAAAATTATGGAAAATGCCAAAAAAAAAAATTATTTTTTTATTCGAAAAAATTTTGCGTCTTATCATATGTTTTGGTAATTTTGGGCGATGTAAATGTGAACAATTTGGAACAATTATGACTTTTCGAATGGAAAAATAGAAAAAACTGGAAATTTTGGAAAATTCCAGAAAAAATCGAAAGATTTGGATGTTTTCGACGAAATCTTCCATTGTATCGCTTGATTTAATGATTTCAGACGACGTAAAGGTGCAAAATTCGTTTTGTTGCTGAAAAATTTCGGATTATTATGAAATATAAAAATAGTGTGAAAAATTTATAGTAATTTATCAAGAGAGAACGTTTTTCGCAAGTTACATATTTTTTTTCAATATTGGCAGGAATTTTTTATGCGTCAAAATTTTGGGAAAATCCTTAGGAAAAGCCGGGAAATTTGAGTGCAATTGTTACGAAATGGCTTTTCGAATGTAAAAAAAGAAAATTATTAGGGAAAAACTCGGAAAATTCCGGAAATGCGCAAAAAATTTCATTTTTTTATCGACGAAATTTTGCAGTTTTCGCATGAGTTGATGATTTTGATGTTGGTTGGAAAATTTAACGAGATAAATAATGCCTCTATATTTATATAAAAATGGTGTTATAGTAATTCATATAGTAATATATCAATTGAGAACGGCTGGACCGATTTTGCTGAAATTTTTTTCAGTTGAAGGTTTATGGAGAAGGAGAAGGGTTATGTGAGAGAAAATTTTGATAAATTGGAATAACCGAAAATAGCTTTTTTGTGTGCAATAATTGCAAATGACTGTTCAAATGGAAAAATATAAAAATTTTGTTGGAAAATTCCAGAAAAATTCGAAAATTTTTAATTTTTTATTCGACGAAAATAAGCTTTTTGTCGTATGATTTGATAGTTTTGGACGATGTAACTGCGAAAAATTTTTGATTATTATTCCGACATGACTTTCTGAATGAAAAAATAGATAAATTCTTAGTGGAAAACTCGAAAAATTTAGATTTTTCGAATAGGACATGGTTGTTTTTAGGGAGAGTTATTTACTAGACTAATGCCTCCTATTAGACAATCAAACTTTGCACGACGTACGCGTCGTGCTATAATTAGTCAGAACGTCCGTAATAATCAAACGCAAAAGGAACGTGCCAAAAAAATGAATGAAGACGTGCCCATATTGCACAGTTTCGCGCTGCACAATCACCACCTCAAATTTGACAGAATGTTACTAGAAGAAGACCAGTCGTAAATATAGACTAGAATCGCGCTGCTTTTGAATACGATTCCACAATCGCCTACAAAGATCTTCGCTGCGTTGATATCGGTTCATTGTCTGTCGTATGCCAGCATAGCAATCCACTGAAGTTACAATCGGAAACTTATACTGCTACTCATTTCTAGGTAAGATCCCAATCTATTTTAAGATGAGATTCCAACTGTATCCTTTTTGCGATCGAACAATTTTGTTAGGAGATAACTGCATTTAAAGTTGTTGATATGAATATCGACGGCTTCACAGCTATTGCAGGGTGAGAATGTGGAATCGCACGATTTTGTTCTCAAGCGTCGGCAGACTCATCGGTCATATGATGCACTTCAATACCCGTTGATGTTCTGCCGTGGATAGGGTGAATATCACCACAATTTAAAGATGTTCAATACAACGACAGGTTTGTTTACAAGTCATCAGGAAAAGAAACGAATAAAAAGGTTAGCTCAAATAATTTTTATGCGTATCGATCGCAAATTGCGTTAGCTGTTGCACCATCTGCTGCCACTTTGTTGAAAGGCGGTCAAACTGCACACTCCGCTTTGAAGTTGCCGATGAATCTTCTCACAGTTGACAAGCCATTGGGCACAATATCCAGAAGTTCGGCGATAGCGAAATTGTTGCAAAGTTATCATTTGGGATAAATGCACGATAGCGCGTCAAAGAGCTTTGGAGGCAGTTGAACGAAAGATGAAGGATTTATGAGGTGATTCGAAACGATTTGATGGGGCTATAATATTTCTGTCATCAAACGCTTCCCACCATCCTAAAATCTACTACTGCTGATGAAATTAATATCTTTGTGGCGGAATAACAAGAAGTTGATATTAACCACGAACATGAGAGTCACTTTGCAAAACGACCCATCGACTACTGCATTTTCAAAATATCTACTGGCGCTTTGTAATGGCCAAATTCCTGTTGATGTTTCAACTGGATTAATGACGTTTCCGTCAATTTTTTTCAAAGGAGAGGAAGTCTTTTTACCTCAAATTTCTATTATTCACACCGATTTTTCCTTCCAATTCTAGCAAATTCAATTCCCCATTCGATTGGCTTTTGCGATGACAATCAATAAATCGCAATGCCAATCATTGGAACTTTGTGGGATCAACCTCGAATTTCTCAGTTTTTCGCGTGTCTTCATTGTTTGTTTTAGCGCCGGAAAACAAATCGAAAAACATTGTTCATCAGATCGCTCTTCACTGATTTCGATTAAATTCAAATTAGTCACATTAAAATTTGAACTATATGTGTTTTAATATTACTCTAGAGCTTATATGAGGGCGTTAACTTGGAGCGAGACGAAGTTCGCCGAGTCAGAAGTTGTATGGCAGAACAACGTTTGCCGGGTCAGCTAGTTTTAAATAATTTAACACAAACCAATAAATTTTTTGTACATTTCCCAAATGATCCAACATATTACCCGCATCAACGAAACAGAAACCCTTCGGTCATCGATATTATCATAAGCAACACTACGTTTAATCTGAATTTGAATGTACTTGGTTATGAATTGCCATCAGATCATCGCCCTTTAATATGTTCCATTAGTCGCTCGTACCCAGCTGTATTTGATTCTAGTCATTATGATTATAAAAATACCAACTGGAATGCTTTTAGAAACTTGATCAACGCTAGAATTGCACTTAGCTGATTATTGAAGCAAGGAATGCCTCTACACCAAAAGTTAATCAACTAATAACTTCTTGTTACCAAATGATGTTATTAAATTAATAATATCAAGACGTACGTTAAAAAGAAAGATTAACAGATCGAATTCAGGCGCAGAAGTAAATCTGTTAAACCAATGCATTAAATTACTTAATACTATTATAGACGAACGCATTATTTTGTTTCGAAATACAAATTGGTCAGATATGTTGTTGAATCTTAAACCTGGCGATAAATCGTTTTGGAAGATTAGCAGAAACTTACGTGGAAAAGCAAACAAAAAGTTCCCTTTCTGATTTATAATAATAAAAGATACAATTCTGATAAAGAGAAGGCAGAATTACTAGCCAATACGTTTTCCTCAGCTAACAAAATTACATCAGACTACAAACACTCTAATGACAAACAGATTAATTCTCATGTATGTAAATTTAGATCGAAAAGTTCTAAACTATTTCCCGAAAATATTTAAGACGGCCAAGGTTATTGCTATAGTAAAACCTAATAAAACAACGCATGATCCTAAGAGCTATAGACCTATAAGCCTTCTCAGTAATATAGGAAAATTATTCGAAGAAATTATTCACACTCGTCTAAGCGACTTTGTTACAGAAGCTAATATTATACCACCTGAACAGTTTCGATTTAGAAAAGAACACAGTTCTATCCACCAAGTAACTAGGATCAAAAATATAATTTCTTCAAATAAGCGAAAAAACTTTTAACTGGAATGATTTTGTTGGACATTGGAAAAGCATTTGATACTGTTTGGCATAATGGAGTCATCTACAAATTGCTCAAAGCAGGGACGCCAAAATATCTATATAGACTTCTAATAGAATTCATAGAAAACCGTAGCTTTGTGGTTTCTATCAACGGTATACAATCATCACAAATAACAACCACAAGGATCAGTGTTGTCACCATTATTATACTCTATTTTTACTTCAGATTTCTCTCCCCCTGAGTATTTAACCAGTACAGAAATTTCAGTCAGTTAAACTGACTGATAAATACCATCACCCAATATAATATATTGTTTAAGTCTTGAGTTATTGAAAATAATCGATTTGTAATTAAAACCAGTTAGAAAGTTTCAGTCGGGCAACCCAACTTACATTTACCCTTACCCTCAGTAAAACAAATAATTTTATATTTTATTGATATTATTACTCGATTTCGAAATTGGGCGGAGGAGTGATACATTTATATGGGAGGTACGTGAAGGGGTGTGTTTAGGCTCCAGATTTATTCTCCATAACTTTATCCTGTTATAGCTTTACTAAATACAGAATTTGCGCACGATTGCGTTGGGTGTACTGATATTATTACTACATCCCAAAAGTGGGCGGAAAGGTACATTTGTATGGGAGGTACCATAAGGGGCGTGTCTAGACTTCCAATTTTTTCTCCAAAACTTTGTCCTGTTATAATATAACAAAATACATAATTTGGGCACGATCGTGTCGAGTGTATTGATATTATTACTCTATTTCTAAAGTGGGCAGAGTGGTACATTTGTATGGGAGGTACCAGAAGGGGCGTGTCTAGACTTTCAGGTTTTTTCTCCAAAACTTTATCCTGCTTAAACTTTACCAAATACAGAATTTGGGCACGATCGCGTTAGGTCTTTTAATAATATTAATCGATTTCTAAAGTGGGCGGTACCAGATGTGTATGGGAGGTACCAGATGGGGAGTGAATAGACTTCCAATTTTTTTCTCTAAAACTTTATGTTGTTATAGCTTTACTCAAAATAGAATTTGGGTACGATCACGTTTAATTTATTGATATTATTTCTCCATCTCTATAGTGGGCGGAAAGGTAGATTTGTATGGGAGGTACCAGAAGGGGCGTGGCTAGGCTTTTAAACTTTTTTCCAAAACTTTATCCTGTTATAGCTTTACTAAATACAGAATTTGGGGACGATTCCGTAGGGTGTATTGATATTATTACTCGATTTCTAAAGTGGGCGGAATGATGTATTTGTATGGGAGGTACCAGAAGGGGCGGGGCCATGTAGCCCATTTGCAATACCGTAAGTAGTTTTGAGAAAATAATAACTCGTGCAAAATTTCGAAACATTTGGTTGCGTCTTTCGAAAGTTATCGTGCGAACCAGCCGGACAGCCACCCGACAGACAGACAGACAGACGGACATGGCTCAAACGACTTAAAAAGTCATGAATCGAATTTGGTTCAAAGAAACCTAGGGTCTAAAGTGACTCCTTATATGTGTTACACTTTTGGGTCGTATCAAATGATATATATACCTTCATCCCTACGGGTGATGGTATAAAAATAGCATATTACGCTGACGATACGGCACTAATTACATCCAGCAAGCTTACAAAAGCGCTCCACAACCAGTACAAAAATTTCAGTCAGTTAAACTGACTGATAAATACCATCACCCAATATAAGATATTGTTTAAGTCTTGAGTTATTGAAATTAACCGATTTGTAATTAAAACCAGTTAGAAAGTTTGAGTCGGGCAACCCAACTTACATTTACCCTTGCCCTCAGTAAAACACATAATTTTCTATTATATTGATATTATTACTCGATTTCTAAAGTGGGCGGAGTGGTACATTTGTATGGGAGGTACGAGAAGGGGTGTGGTTAGGATTCCAGATTTATTCTCCATAACTTTATCCTGTTATAGCTTTACTAATTACAGAATTGGGGCACGATTGCCTTGGGTGTACTGATATTATTAGTACATCCCTAAAGTGGGCGGAAAGGTACATTTGTATGGGAGGTACCATAAAGGGCGTCGCTAGACTTCCAATTTTGTCTCCAAAACTTTGCCCTGTTATAACATAAAAACATATCAGAATAATGTATTGATATTATTACCCTATTTCTAAAGTGGGCGGAGTTGTACATTTGTATAGGTGGTACCAGAAGGGGCGTGTCTAGACTTCCAGATTTTTTCTCCGAAACTTTATCCTGCTTAAACTTTACTAAATACAGAATTTGGGCACGATCGCGTTAGGTCTTTTAATAATATTAATCGATTTCCAAAGTGGGCGGTACCAGATGTGTATGGGAGGTACCAGATGGGGCGTGAATAGACTTCCAATTTTTTTCTCCAAAACTTTATCCTGTTATAGCTTTACTAAAAATAGAATTTGGGTACGATCACGTTTAATTTATTGATATTATTTCTCCATCTCTATAGTGGGCGGAAAGGTAGAATTGTATGGGAGGTACCAGAACGGGCGTGGCTAGGCTTTCAAAATTTTTTCCAAAACTTTATCCTGTTATAGCTTTACTAAATACAGAATTTGGGGACGATCCCGTAGGGTGTATTGATATTATTACTCGATTTCTAAAGTGGGCGGAATGATGTATTTGTATGGGAGGTACCAGAAGGGGCGGGGCCATGTAGCCCATTTGCAATACCACAAATAGTTTTGAGAAAATAATAACTCGTGCAAAATTTCAAAACATTTGGTTGCGTCTTTCGAAAGTTATCGTGCGAACCAGCCGGACAGCCACCAGACAGACAGACAGACGGACATGGCTCAAACGACTTAAAAAGTCATGAATCGAATTTAGTTCAAAGAAACCTAGGGTCTAAAGTGACTCCTTCTATGTGTTACACTTTTGGGTCGTATCAAATGATATATACCCTCATCCCTAAGGGTGATGGTATAAAAAATGGAAAAAGGGCTCTTAGCATGTCATAAATACTTCCGCAAATGGAAAATTAAATTGAATTCTGACAAAACCCAATCCATAATATTTCCTTATAATAATTCGCCAAAACGCCGGCCCAATCGACAACTTAGATTTGGAAATGAGACCATTCAAATAACGGATGATGTTAAATACCTCGGCGTGGTCCTTGATAAAAAACTAAAATTTAAAAAACATATTTAACAAACATGTAATAAATGCGTCAAAATACTTAAAGCTCTTTGGCCAATGGTAAATAAACGGTCTACGCTTAATATGAGGAACAAAAGCCTAATATATAAGAGCGTTATTAGACCAACTTTAACTTACGCGTGCCCGATCTGGTATAAAGCTGCAAAAATTCATCTTAAAAAACTTCAAATTATACAGAATAAATATCTAAAGATAATTCATAATAAGCCATGGAGATACCCAACTGACCTACTACACCACGAAAGCGGATACGATAAAATCGACGTCTTTGTACTAAAAGTAATTGAAAGTTATTTTAACAAAATTGAAAATTCTTCTTATCCATTAATAAGAGAATGTAATGCAGTAGCATTATTATAAAATGAACAATAAAAATCAGAAATGATAACATTGTGTATATACTGACTTACAGCTATGTAAATCTGTTAATATACACAATTGTTCGCAAACTATATTTGATATCAACATTTAAAAATAAAGGTTTTTCCTATTTTACCTTTGAAAAGTCATAATTAAATATACTGTCTATAAATCTTTTATTAATAAAATATTATTTGTTGTAATATCTTAATGATAAAATCCCAAAATCTGTAAATATGTACATAAACACAAATGAAAATTAAGATGAATATTTATATAAAAAAAAATATTATAAAAATATATATATGGTTACTTAATTTCTATCTACATATTAATACATACAATCTTATTTTAATTATATTTCTATGTATGTGTAGTAGTTTCTGCACACCAACAAGAACATATATGTATACATACGTTCATATGGGCAGCGACGGCAGTCGCTGCTTGCGCAGAGTGCATTCAAGAGCAGCGCACATTGCTTGTACACAGTGCTGCAACGTACGGAGAGATGGTATTCAGTTGCGCGTGTTTGAATATTGGACATTTATCATATTACATTAAATGTTGGATATGTTGGGAAAAATATTATTTGAAATGAATTCTGTTTATGTTTGCATAAACAGTTTATATTTTATTCAATTTGTCATGTTGGTACTTTATGTTGGTTGCGTCGACTTAAGTGTTCTCTATTGTGAAAGACACGCTACACATTCAATAAATTGTAGAAAAGTTTATAGATGGCCGAATTATAATAAAAAAAAGAAACTACAATATCTTATTAATAATAATCGATATAAACGTATCTGCAGACGATAATTATAAATAGTCGAAACATAAGTTACGACACAGCAAAAAAATTTTTTATTATTATTATAATAATTATAAAATATTCTAAATTAATTTATGAGCACAGACATTATAGTTTTATTTTTATATATTTTTTCCGATTTAGGGTGTGTTTTTCTTTAATATTGTGCAGTTTACTCCAATCAGATATATGAACTATAGATTTCCTTGGTGGGCCCACGGTATAGGCATTATTTCCGCTCTTTCATCCATGCTATACATACCAACCTATATGATTTGGTTATGGAAAAAGACGCCAGGAGAGACATACATTGTAAGATTGTGAATTATTGTAATATAGCGCTATTTACATATATATATATATATACCTATATATGTATATGTATTTTACGATGATAGACCGTGACGTCCAAACTTGGAAAAATTATTAAATGGTTTTTGTTATTTAGAGAACCCTAGCAGAAAATAAACCAAAAAAAAAACATTTTCCAAATATTTAATATATTTTATACTAGCTGACCTGTAATCGTTGTTCTGCGTATTTAATTTTTTCTATTTAATATTTTGGTTGTTTAATAAAATATAACGAACGCATAGTGTGTGGATATTGGATCTATGACAGAAATTGTAATGTAGCGCTGTAGACGATTACAGTCGATAAAACTAAATAAACCAGCCATATTTTTTTTTCAATTCAATGAATTTTATTAACGTAACGGACATATGTTATATTTCTTTACCTAAAATGCAAAACCACGGATCATCAGTTTTCATAAGTTTACAGGAGAAGCAAAAAACGATATAAAATGGAAACTACTTGAGATATTGAAACAAATTTTTGAAACCTGGGTAAACATGAAACTAGAAATATATTTTTGAGAAAAAACCAGTACAGAAATTTCAGTCAGTTGAACTGACTGATAAATACCATCACCCAATATAAGATATTGTTTAAGTCTTGAGATATTGAAATTAACCGATTTGTAATTAAAACCAGTTAGAAAGTTTTAGTCGGGCAACCCAACTTACATTTACCCTTACCCTCAGTAAAACAAATAATTTTCTATTATATTGATATTATTACTCGATTTCTAAAGTGGGCGGAGTGGTACATTTGTATGGGAAGTATGAGAAGGGCTGTGGTTAGACTTCCAGATTTGTTCTCCATTACTTTATCCTGGTATAGCTTTACTAATAACAAAATTTGGGCACGATTGCCTTGGGTGTACTGATATTATTAGTACATCCCTAAAGTGGGCGGATAGGTACATTTGTATGGGAGGTACCATAAGGGGCGTCGCTAGACTTCCAATTTTTTCTCCAAAACTTTGCCCTGTTATAACATAACAAAATACAGATTTTGGGCACGATCGTGTCGAGTGTATTGATATTATTACCCTATTTCTAAAGTGGGCGGAGTGGTATATTTGTATGGGAGGTACTAGAAGGGGCGTGTCTAGACTTCCAAATTTTTTCTCCAAAACTTTATCCTGTTATAGCTTTACTAAAAATAGAATTTGGGTACGATCACGTTTAATTCATTGATATTATTTCTCCATCTCTATAGTGGGCGGAAAGGTAGATTTGTATGGGAGGTACCAAAAGGGGCGTGAATAGACTTCCAATTTTTTTCTCCAAAACATTATCCTGTTATAGCTTTACAAAAAATAGAATTTGGGTACGATCACGTTTAATTTATTGATATTATTTCTCCATCTCTATAGTGGGCGGAAAGGTAGATTTGTATGGGAGGTACCAGAAGGGGCGTGGCTAGGCTTTCAAAATTTTTTCCAAAACTTTATACTGTTATAGCTTTACTAAATACAGAATTTGGGGACGATCCCGTAGGGTGTATTGATATTATTACTCGATTTCTAAAGTGGGCGGAATGATGTATTTGTATGGGAGGTACCAGAAGGGGCGGGGCCATGTAGCCCATTTGCAATACCGTAAGTAGTTTTGAGAAAATAATAACTCGTGCAAAATTTCAAAACATTTGGTTGCGTCTTTCGAAAGTTATCGTGCGAACCAGCCGGACAGCCACCGGACAGACAGACAGACAGACGGACATGGCTCAAACGACTTAAAAAGTCATGAATCGAATTTGGTTCAAAGAAACCTAGGGTCTAAAGTCACTCCTTCTATGTGTTACACTTTTGGCTCGTATCAAATGATATATACCTTCATCCCTAAGGGTGATGGTATAAAAATCGTTTTTAATAAATATACTTCAAGCTATGTTTCTTACGTTATGTTGAATCGTTGTTTTCTGAAACAAAATAACGTTTATATTGATGATAAATTTGTATGACAAAAATAAAAATTTAAACAGTTATAAATTGTTTTTATATTTTTTTTTGTGTGTGCTTTTTATACCATCACCCTTAGGGATGAGGGTATATATCATTTGATACGACCCAAAAGTGTAACACATAGAAGGAGTCACTTCAGACCCTAGGTTTCTTAGAACCAAATTCGATTCATGACTTTTTAAGTCATTTGAGCCATGTCCGTCTGTCTGTCTGGTGGCTGTCCGGCTGGTTCGCACGATAACTTTCGAAAGACGCAACCAAATGCCTTGAAATTTTGCACGAGTTAATATTTCCCCAAAACTACTTACGGTATTGCAAATGGGCTACATGGCTCCGCCCCTTCTGGTACCTCCCATACAAATACATCATTCCGCCCACTTTAGAAATCGAGTTATAATATCAACACACCCATCGGGATCGTACCCAAATTCTGTACTTACTAAAGCTATTACAGGATAAAGTTTTGGAAAAATAAATTGGAAGTTTAGCCACGCCCCTTCTGGTACATCCCATACAAATTCACCTTTCCGCCCACTTTAGATATGGAGTAATAATATCAACAAATCCATCGCGCTCGTACTCTAATTCTTTATTTAGTAAAGCTTTAGCAGGATACAGTTTTTGAGAAAAAAAAACTGAAGTCTACCAACGCCCCATCTGGTACCTCCGACACACATCTGGTACCGCCCACTTTAGAAATCGATTAATATTATTATTAGAAATACCGCGATCGTGACCAAATTCTGTATTTAGTAAAGTTCAAGCATGATAAAGTTTTCGAGAAAAAATCTGGAAGCCTAGACACGCCTATTCTGGTACCTCCCATACAAATGTACCTTTCCGCCCACTTCAGAGATGGAGTAATAATATCAATACATCCAACGCTATCGTGCCCAAACTCTGTATTTAGTAAAGCTATAACAGGATATAGTTTTGGAGGATAAACCTAGAAGTCTAGACACGCCCCTTCTAGTACCTCCCATACAAATTTACCACTCCACTTACTTTAGAAATCGAGTAATAATATCAATATAATAGCAATTTTTTTTATTTTACTGAGGGTGATGGTATATGTAAGTCGGGTCGCCCGACTGAAACTTTCTTACTGGTTGTTACGAAAGTAGAAGCAACAAGATTTCCTTCAGTTTCATCCCAGGTGTATTTCTCAGATTTGTGAGTGATGACATTATAAATGGTGAAGTTATGGAGTTGAAGTTTCATTTTGTAAAACGATGCATTTGCCTTTGACTGCGGAATAAGCTTAACCGCTTTCATGTCCATACATAATAGTGAGCATAAGCACGCCTTAGCATTGTCAACATCATTATTTTTTCTTCTCTCATGTCCTTTATTTCTTTTCTGTGGCTAATATATTGTTGCTGCGCTATATTTTTTGATTCAAACGATGTGTCACACATATCATTTCTAGGTTTAAAAATTGAATATTTCTTTTCCTTTAAGACATTCATAAAATTAGTAATTTTTATGCTTTTTGAGCATTTTTTTTTTGTCTGCTGCACTTTTTTTAAACCAAATGCTAAATGCTTTATAGCTTATTTTTTTTAAATTCCTCGATTTTTTATATTTAATTTTGAATTTAGCATTTTTTTGTCAGCAATACAATTTTTTCAGTGTACGTGGATGAACCTAATAAAAAGGCTATACTATCATACATAATTTATTACACAGTGCAATACCTTTTTGGGGGTTGAATAATACCTTTGCATAAGATGATGTACTTTTTTTATTATTCCAAATTTTGTTATACCATGAAGTACTTTTATAGTATCAAAATATACTTCGTTGTATCAGAATCTATTTTAAATTTAAATATACCAAAAAGTACTTTTATTGTATCAACGAGTACTTTTATTGTATTAGCAAATAATTTTACTGGGTCAAATAGTACATTGTTTTTATTGTACTGAGGAGTATTTTTTGTAACAAAATGTAAATTAAATGTATAAAAAATAAATTTTACCACAACAAGTACTTTTATTATGTCAAAAGTACACATTTGCACAAAATAGTTTTTTATTGTACCACGAAGAAGCTGTTCTTTATCAACAAATAATTTCAATCATTCTGCAAAAAAAAAAATTCTTTCAATGGTCTTGAGCTTGAAATAAATTCTAAATCAATGTTCAATTTAACAGACCGAATAAAAACAAAAAACTAAAACAAATAATTTTTGTCTAAAAAAGTACTTTTATTGTTCTAAAAATAACTTTTGTTGCACCACAAAATACTTTGAATGCATTTTATTGCACCATAAATTTTATTTAATGTACCAAAAAGTTCATGTCTTGTACCAAAGAGTACCTTTGTTGTTCTAAAACGGTATTTTATTGTACCAAACAGAACATGAATTTATTGTACCGCTAATAACGTTTTATTATTATTAGCCTTTAAAACAACTTGACACATATGTATATTTATATCTTAGTGCCTAAGTCAGAGGCCGAAATGATCAAAGATTTCCATTCGCTTCGATCTTGTGCGCACCGTCTCCAGTCAGTCCTACCAAGCAGCGTCAGTGATTCCTCCACCTGGTCCTTCCAACGTAGTCGCGGTCTCCCTCTTTTACGCCGTCCTTCGAGGTCTTGATAGAATACCTTTCGCGCTGGAGTTTCCTCATCCATTCTCACGACATGGCCTAGCCAGCGTAATCGTTGCACTTTGATTCGCTTGACGACATCAATGTCGTGGTATAACTCGTACAGCTCATGGTTCATCCTAATCCTAAACTCTCCGTTTACGCAAATGGGTCCATATATTTTGCGGAGTATTTTTCTCTCCAACACCGCCAGATGAGCTGCATCTGCCTGTGTAAGCACCCAAGATTCGGAGGCGTACAACAAGACCGGTAAAATTAGTACCTGGTACAGCTGGACTTTGGTAGTTCGAGATAGGGTGGTGTTTATAAAGTGCTCGCGTAGTCCAAAGAAACACCTGTTAGCAAGCACTATTCTCCGTTTTATTTCGAGGCTGACACTGTTGTTTTTGTTCATGGCGGATCCAAGGTAGATAAATTCATCCACTACCTCAAAGCAATAGTTTTCAACGTTCACGCTGCGTCCCCAACGGGTGGACACTTTGTTCGATGATACCATTAACTTCGTCTTGTCCTCATTCACTGCCAAACCCATTTTCGCTGACTCCCTTTCAACTGATGAGAAAACAGCTGTTACCTCTCGCATCGTTCGACCGATAATGGCGATATCATCGGCATATGCAAGCAGCATGTGGCTCTTATTAAATATGGTGCCAGACATGTTAACCGCTGCTTTCCTTAACACCTTCTCCAATACTATGTTGAACAGCATACATGACAAACCTTCACCCTGTCTAAGACCTCTCGTCGTATCGAATGGTGCAGATAGATCCTTGCCAATCCGAACCGAGAATTTGGTATTCGTAAGGGTACACCGGCAGAGACGAATTATCTTCGCAGGAATACCGAACTCAGACATAGCTTCGTATAGTCGATGCCTGATGGGACTATCGAAGGCAGCTTTGTAATCGACAAAGAGGTGGTAAGTGTCGATTTGCTTCTCATGGGTTTTCTCAAGAATCTGCCGTAGTGTAAATATCTGATCCGTCGTGGATTTGCCTGGTCTAAAGCCGCACTGATAAGGTCCAATTAGGTTTTCCACAATTGGCTATAGACGTTCACACAGTATGCTAGACAGGACCTTATACGCAATCGGCAGGAGGCTAATTTCACGATTCCAAATCCAAATGTTCTCTATGAGCTGTTGCATGCTTAAAACAAGCTCATCTCCACCCGCCTTAAACAACTCAGCTGGAAGACCATCAGCCCCAGCGGCCTTATTGTTCTTTAGGCGGAATATGGCAGTTGTTATCTCAGCTTGGCTCGGAGGTGGACACTCGATGTTATCATCTCGGATTGGTGCACAGTCTTCTTCCGGCAAGTTTTCACACATCAATAGGATGCAGAAGTGATCTTTATATATTCTCAGTACGCTCTCGGAGTCAGTCATGAGATGACCATCCTTGTCTTTACAGGAGGGAAGACCTGTTCCATGTACCTTTCCTTTTATCTTCTGATAGAATTTTCGGGCTTCACCTCTGTTCCTGTAATCTTCAATACACACACTATTCCGCTCCTTAAGCTCTCGTTTTTTTCGCCTGAAGAGTCGAGTCGCCTCCCGCCTCTTCTCCCTATACTTTTCATGAACAGCTCGCGATGCCATTGGCTGCAGTTTGGCCCTGTATGCAGCATCTTGTTCGCGGGTGGCATCGCGGCATTGGTCATCGTACCAGGCATTATCGTTAAAGGGCTTCACATACCCCAGTACGGACCGCGCAGCCCTTTCCATCGAGTGGGCAATATGTTGCCATTGCGCGCTAGTATTTTCGGGAGTTGGAGCATCAAGAAGTAGTTGAGTGAGTTGGTCAGAATAGGCGTTGCCTATCTCCGCGGTCTGCAGTTTAGCGATGTCCAGCTTTCTCTGTGCCTGGTTACGCAGGGTTTTCGCTCTGCTTAGCCTAGTACGCACCTTCACTGCAGTGAGGTGGTGATCCGAGTTGATGTTCGCACCTCTGATCACTCGTACGTCTAAGACACTTGACGCTTGCCTTCCATCGATTACCACGTGATCAATTCGGTTTCTCGTTACTTGATCGGGAGATATCCACGTTGCTTTGTGAATGTTTTTGTGGTCAAATCGTGTGCTGCTAATTACCATGTTCCTTGCTGCAGAGAAATCAATCAGTCTGATTCCGTTGGGTGATGTGTTAGTATACAGACTAAATTTTCCGACTGTTGAGTTAAAGACATTCTCCCGGCCTATTTTGGCATTAAAATCTCCCAGCACGATTCTAACATCATGGCCCGGGCTACGGTCATATATTTCTTCAAGTTAGGCGTATAATTCGTCTTTGACATCGTCACTTTTCTCCTCCGTCGGAGCATGAGCACATATCAGCGTGATGTAGAAAAATTTTGCCTTTAGTCTTATGGTGGCGATTCGTTCACTGACAGGAGTAAACCTAGAGACCAGGTGTCATAGTCTCTTGCCGACCACAACTCCACAACCAAACTCATGCTTTTCCGCGTGGCAGCTGTAGTACACGTCACAGATCCTCATCCGCGAGCATCCATATCCAGTCCACCGAATTTCCTGTATAGCAGTAACGTCAGCCTTATACTCTTTGAGGATATCCGCCAGTTGAATAGAGGCACCTGGTCGGTAAAGAGTTCTAATATTCCAAGTGCATATTCTCAAATCATGGTCCTTAAAACGTTTGCGGTGGTCGTCAACATTTTGGGGGTTTCTTTTTCTCTTATTTCTCATTTTATTCACTGCTATTATACTGGTGGCGGGTGGCAAGCCCAGCCCACCAGGTTCTGCATTTTATTCCTACTGCCAGAAAACATTTCAGCCGCTCATTCTGAGGCAGACGCTGACCAGGAAGCCGCCCAATATGGAACAGACGCTATGGATTTTCGCAATTTAGTTATCGGAAGATGTGGGTTGCTAACTCTCGTCTCCTAGATTGGTAATACGGCTGCTATCTGCACGTCCAATCCCACGATGCAACCATGCTTCAGCGGTTCAAGCCTACTTTCCTGAGACGTCTCTGTGACCATTCAGGATACATGATTGTAATGCCTTCTAACTTTAGCTAACTTCTAAGCGGTTGCTTTGAAGTCATTGCCCGGGGAATACTTGGTCCAAGACCGGAAGTAGTTAGCCGCTTGGACAGTGCCACAAAGGAATCGATTCTGGTCACTCCCAAGTGAGTAACAATCAGTAACTTTCCACCTCTGAGCAAAGTCCTATTCCCCAAATAACGTTTGTTATACCGAAAAATACATTTATTGTACCACAAAGTTTTGTTGTACGAAAACTTCTATATAGAATATTAATGGTCTGATGAAGTTTTTAATTTGAACTGCAATAGAATTTGAAAAAGTCCTAATAATCCTTTTATAGATATAATTTTTTTTTATAAATGTGAATGTTTTATAAACATAAAATTTGCAAAAACGTATATTTTAACAAACTTTTTTGGCCTTGTTAGCATATTTTTTTCCAAATTGCACTCTTTTTTAGTTTTAGCATATTTTTTTGCCGGCTTCTGGCAACACTGTTTGTATACTGCCGTCGGTAATGGGATTCTAGTTTCGGGATGTCTTTTTCATGAAAATAATTTGGAAAAATTTTCTTAGGTGCCGTTTTTTAAATAAACAATTTTAAATTTTTTTTTTAATTTTTAGAGTTGCACTTAATATTTCGGTTATATTATTGGTATATCTTACCCGATCTTCATATATAACCACCAAAGTTAAAGACAATAAAGTTCTCCACAAGTTTTTTCTTGAAGTTTTTTTTAATAAGATTTAAATAACTCGAAAAACTATAATTTTTCTCTAAAATTTGGGATGAAAAATGTATTTATTATAGTAGGAAAAATAGAAAACGCTATGCAAATCCTAATTTTGCATTTTTTTCATACAGTTGACCCTTTTTCAAAGAAAACAAAACATTCCAACCATAAAAATCCATAATCAATTTTTAAAGTTAAGTTGGTGGGGAAGGTGAAAAACCCACAGCAAGCCCCGCAACATCTCGAAGTAGCCCCTAGAGGGATAAAATGTATGCTGCAATTTCCCCAAAGGTTCCCCTAGAGGGCACCGTTTGTCAGAACATATCTACCATTTATCTTTAACCCTTAAGGTTATTTTTAATATTTTTTTGCAACAATATAGGTATGTGTCAATACATATATTTCATATATTATTGTTTATAAAATTTACTTAATTCTTATCAATATATTTTATTGAAATTCTATTAAACCATTACAGATAAAATTTACTTAATTCTTATCAATATATTTTATTGAAATTCTATTAAACCATTACAGATATTCAGTCAGGTAAACTGACAGATAAATACCATCACCCAATATAACATACTAGCTGACCGGGCAGACTTCGTCCTGCCTAAAGAAGTATTGACTTAAATGTAATTTTTTTGAGTGAAACAAATCTTTGGGGTGTGTTAGTTTCTTTTTATATTGTCATAGAAATTTAACAAAAAATTTTGAGGTATATTAAAGGATAATATTTTTTTAATGACATAAATTTTTTGCAATGCTTTTGATAATAAAACATGTATGGGAGAACCAAAGGAGTGTACATATGTTAATCAGTGTGTCTTTCTACACGTGAACATGCAACATAAAGCTGTTCACTGTTCATGGAGAAAAAAAGCCGCAAACTTGAATAGACTGTTCTTCAGGATTACTGATTATCATTGCAAATTCTAACCGAATTGGAAAATGTAATCAGTTGAATCAAACGGCAAATCCGTGGGTATCATTGGAATACATAGTAGCTATACATCAGTTCCCTTATATTTTCGGGTTAAATTAATTTAAGAAGGATAACTTAATCCTGTATTGCGTAAAATATCGATGGTTGCATTGGCTGTGTGACATGTGGCACTGTCTTGTTGAAACTAAGTGTTGTGGATGGCAACCCTACCACAAACTACCGTACATACACACATCAGTAGTTATTATTTTGTCTTTCTTTCTATCTTATTACATCTTCGCTTTTACATACAAACATACATGCATAGATCTGCCGCTATGTTTTGTGTTGACAGATTCTGCTTTGCTTACATGTATACATTCGTACGTACATTAATATATGTATCTATTTCTCACATATGTTTATTGTTTACACATTTATTCGATAAATGGTAAGCCGTTACATGTATGTGCAAATGTTGTCTGGTAGATCGTTTAAACATTGTATTGTCACTCCGGTTCTAGACTGCCTATAGCGAACAAGTGAAATCTTATAATAATAATCCTTTTAAAATAAATAATTTTATAACGTATTAAAATACGAACCGTGTGTCTCACTTCAATAAGCAAGGGACACAACACTAAGTGTCGTCCATGTCATTCTCTTGAATTTGAACTTGGCGCGCCATTGCCGTTGGCGGTAATGTCGTCTCCTTGCCCCTTTTTTGAAGAAAAATGGTCAAATGACGCTGAGAGCCTAATATCCACCCCAAACAATGACTCGTTGTGGATGCATCGGCTTCTTAATAGTCAAGTATGGGTTCTCCATATCCCAAATGCGGCAATTTTTATACCATCACCCTTAGGGATGAGGGTATATATCATTTGATACGAAAAAAATTGTAACGCATTAAAGGAGACGAGTTAGACCCTAAGTATCTTAAGACCAAATTCGTTTCAGAACTTTTTAAGAAGAATGAGCTATGTCCGTCTGTCTGGCTGGCTGGCAGGCTGGCTGGCTGGCTGGATGGCTGGTCAGCAGGATAACTCGAGTAAACCTTAACGGATCGGTATGAAAATTTACCAGTATCAATATTTTTCAAAACGAACTTATGGGATTGTAAATGGGCTGAATAGCCCCACCCCATCTGGTACCTCCCATACAAAATTACCTATTTTTGGAAAATTAATATTTCTTCCATAACTTCCAAACGGACAACCGGAGGATGTTTGAATTTGGTCAGTTTATTTATATTGCAAAAGTAGACAAACCCTAAGAAAACCGAAACCTGTGCCCTTACCCATTCTGGTACCTCCCATACAAATGACCGAATTGACCCTTATAGTTTTACGTACATATCTTTTTTGCAAGTAAACTTAGATCACTCAAATTTTGCATATGATGTTTGCTTATAAATATTAGACTCAGGTATGAATATGGACTATATCGGTTCACGCCTTCTGGTACCTCCCATACAAAATGACCTATTTTTGGAAATTATATATTTCTCTAATAACTTCAAAACAGTTACTTGGGGGGTTATGAACATTGGTCGATAAATTAATATTGTGATAGGAGGCGAAACATCAGAGAGCCTAACTATTTGACACACCCCTTCTGGTACCTCCCATACAAATGACCGAATTGGCCCTTATGGTTTTACATACATATCTTTGTTGTAAGTAAACTGAGATCACTGAAATTTTGCGTATGATGTTTGCTTATGAAAATTAGACTCAGGTATGAATATGGACTATATCAGTTCACGCCTTCTGGTACCTCCCATACAAAATTACCTATTTTTGGAAAATTAATATTTCTCCTATAACTTCCAAACGGACTCTTGGGGGGTAATGAAAATTGGTCGATTAATTTATGTTATTATAGGAGGCAAAACCCTAGAAAACCTAACTATTTGACACACCCCTTCTGGTACCTCCCATACAAATGACCGAACTCACCCCCATAGTATTACAAACATATCTTTTTTCTAAGTACACTGAATTCAGTCAAATTATGAGTAATTTGTACGCTTCTGAAAATATGAATCAGGAGAGAATATGGACTATATCGGGTCACCCCTTCTGGTACCTCCCATACAAAATTACCTATTTTTGGAAACGGACATTTGAGGGGTAATGAAAATTAGTCGGTTAATTTATATTGTGATAGGGGGCGAAACCTCAGAAAACCTAACTATTTGACACACCCCTTCTGGTACCTCCCACACAAAGGACCGAACTCACCCCTATAGTCTTACATACATATCTTTTTTTGTAAGTGCACTGAATTCAGTCAAATTATTCGTAAGTTGTACGTATGAAAATTTGAGTCAGGAATGAATAAGGACTGTATCGGTTCACCTCTTGTGGTACCCCCTATCAAAATTAAATTTTTTTTTGAAAAATTAATATTTCTCACATAAATTCCAAAGCGGCACCTATACCCCCTACACAAATAAGTAAAGTTTTGGACGATTTTGCACCACAAGCAGGGGAAAAAATATACATAAGTAATTTTATTTTAATTTTAATTAAAACTCTATTCATTTCAACAACTCAAGACTTCAACAATATCTTATATTGGGTGATGGTATTTATCAGTCAGTTTACCTGACTGAAATTTCTGTACTGGTTCTTACTGACATAGCTACCGATATGAAAAAGAGCTTCATCTGAAAACACGATGATCGGATCAGTTACTGCCGAGCCAGTCGTGGTAGTCATGTGAATGATATTGTGTTACATTATTACCATTTTTCATTATTTTTTATTTTTATTTTTAATTTTTGTTTCCCTCACAAAACTGTTATGATTTTCCTTGTATTGCATTTTAAACTTATTTACATAATGCTAATAGCATTTTATATTTTTCAACATTTTAAAATTCACGAAAGATTGCATAATTTTTAAGAAAATTTAAGAAAAAATTTGTTTTCTTTTTTGATTTTGTCGTTTTTTTATAATATTATAAGTAACATATTATAACTGAATTACTTTACAAACACACATTATGTTCTTCAGTATACCATACCCACTTTATTTCATACATTATAATTATAACGCAGTTGATATTTAGTACCGCAATTTAAGTTGCCGTGAAAAAATAAGAAAAAAGTTTTTAAAATATTTTTTTGCTGAAATTAATTTAACAATAGTAGGAACAAACATTACTATTTATATATTTCAAATAAAATGTTTGTTTACAAAAAAAAATTGAATTTTGTACGAGTGTGTCTTATACGTCAAAATTTTGTCCAATGTCCAAATTCAATTAGAGTTTTAGATGTGAATTTATCAAACTTTAATTCTATTATTTGTGTTTTTGTAATCTGTATGATTGTAGCTTGTCAATATATTCAAAATTAGCTGCCAAAATGCTTTTTATTTGTGTTGGAAATTCTTATATAAAACACATATATTTTAATTTGATTATGTATTATTATACCATATCCCTTAGTAATGAGGGTGTATATAATTTGAAACGATAAAAAGTGTAACGCATTAAAGAAGACGAGTTTTGACCCCAATTTTCTTAAGACCAAATTTGTTTCAGCACTTTTTAAGACGATTAAACCTTAACACACCTCTTCTGGTACCTCCCATACAAATGGCCAAACTCACCCACATAGTTTTATCTTATATTGGGTGATTGTATTTATCACTGTTAACATGACTGAAATTTCTGTACTGGTTACTGTATTATTTATATTTATTTGTTATTACTTTATTATTTATATTTGTTTAATTCTATATGTATTTACTAGCTGACCCGGCAAACCTTGTTCTGCCATACAACTTCTGACTCGGCGAACTTCGTCTCGCTCCAAGTTAACGCCCTCATATAAGCTCTAGAGTAATATTAAAACACATATAGTTCAAATTTTAATGTGACTAATTTGAATTTAATCGAAATCAGTGAAGAGCGGTCTGATGAACAATGTTTTTCGATTTGTTTTCCGGCGCTAAAACAAACAATGAAGACACGCGAAAAACTGAGAAATTCGAGGTTGATCCCACAAAGTTCCAATGATTGGCATTGCGATTTATTGATTGTCATCGCAAAAGCCAATCGAATGGGGAATTGAATTTGCTAGAATTGGAAGGGAAAATCGGTGTGAATAATAGAAATTTGAGGTAAAAAGACTTCCTCTCCTTTGAAAAAAATTGACGGAAACGTCATTAATCCAGTTGAAACATCAACAGGAATTTGGCCATTACAAAGCGCCAGTAGATATTTTGAAAATGCAGTAGCCGATGGGTCGTTTTGCAACGTGACTCTCATGTTCGTGGTTAATATCAACTTCTTGTTATTCCGCCACAAAGACATTAATTTCATCAGCAGTAGTAGATTTTAGGATGGCGGGAAGCGTTTGATGACAGAAATTTTATAGCCCCATCAAATCGTTTCGAATCACCTCATAAATCCTTCATCTTTCGTTCAACTGCCTCCAAAGCTCGTTGACGCGCTATCGTGCATTTATCCCAAATGATAATTTTGCATTCTCGCAACAATTTCGCTATCGCCGAACTTCTGGATATTGTGCCCAATGGCTTTTAAACTGTGAGAAGATTCATCGGCAACTTCAAAGCGGAGTGTGCAGTTCGACCGCCTTTCAACAAAGTGGCAGCAGATGGTGCAACAGCTAACGCAATTTGCGATCGATACGCATAAAAATTATTTGAGCTAACCTTTTTATTCGTTTCTTTTCCTGATGACTTGTAAACAAACCTGTCGTTGCATTGAACATCTTTAAATTGTGGTGATATTCACCCTATCCACGGCAGAACATCTACGGGTATTGAAGTGCATCATATGACCGATGAGTCTGCCGACGCATGAGAACAATATCGTGTGATTCCACATTCTCACCCTGCAATAGCTGTGAAGCCGTCGATATTCATATCAACAACTTTAAATGCAGTTATCTCCTAACAAAATTGTTCGATCGCAAAAAGGATACAGTTGGGATCTCATCTTAAAATAGATTGGGATCCCACCTAGAAATGAGTAGCAGCATAAGTTTCCGATTGTAACTTCAGTGGATTGCTATGCTGGCATACGACAGACAATGAACCGATATCAACGCAGCGAAGATCTTTGTAGGCGATTGTGGAATCGTATTCAAAAGCAGTGCGATTCTAGTCTATATTTACGACTGGTCTTCTTCTAGTAACATTCTGTCAAATTTGAGGTGGTGATTGTGCAGCGCAAAACTATGCAATATGGGCCAAAAGTGTAACACATAGAAGGAGTGACTTTAGACCCTAGGTTTCTTTGAACCAAATTCGATTCATGACTTTTTAAGTCGTTTGAGCCATGTCCGTCTGTCTGTCTGTCTGTCCGGTGGCTGTCCGGCTGGTTCGCACGATAACTTTCGAAAGACGCAACCAAATGTTTTGAAATTTTGCACGAGTTATTATTTTCTCAAAACTACTTACGGTATTGCAAATGGGCTACATGGCCCCGCCCCTTCTGGTACCTCCCATACAAATACATCATTCCGCCCACTTTAGAAATCGAGTAATAATATCAATACACCCTACGGGATCGTCCCCAAATTCTGTATTTAGTAAAGCTATAACAGTGTAAAGTTTTGGAAAAAATTTTGAAAGCCTAGCCACGCCCCTTCTGGTACCTCCCATACAAATCTACCTTTCCGCCCACTATAGAGATGGAGAAATAATATCAATAAACCAGTACAGAAATTTCAGTCAATTAAACTGACTGATAAATACCATCACCCAATATAAGATATTGTTTAAGTCTTGAGTTATTGAAATTAACCGATTTGTAATTAAAACCAGTTAGAAAGTTTCAGTCGAGCAACCCAACTTACATTTACTCTTACCCTCAGTAAAACAAATAATTTTCTATTATATTGATATTATTACTACATTTCTAAAGTGGGCGGAGTGGTACATTTGTATGGGAGGTACGAGAAGGGGTGTGGTTAGGCTTCCAGATTTATTCTTAATTACTTTATCCTGTTAAAGCTTTACTAATTACAGAGTTTTGGCACGATTGCCTTGGGTGTACTGATATTATAAGGACATCCATAAAGTGGGCGGAAAGGTACATTTGTATGGGAGGTACCATAAAGGGCGTCGCTAGACTTCCAATTTTTTCTCCAAAACTTTGTCCTGGTAACATAACAACATAACAAAATACAGAATTTGGGCACGATCGTGTTGAGTGTATTGGTATTATTACCCTATTTCTAAAGTGGGCGGAGTGGTATATTTAGGAGCGTGTCTAGACTTCCAGATTTTTTCTCCAAAACTTTATCCTGCTTAAACTTTACCAAATACCGAATTTGGGCACGATGGCGTTAGGTCTTTTAATAATATTAATCGATTTCCAAAGTGGGCGGTACCAGATGTGTATGGGAGGTACCAGATGGGGCGTGAATAGACTTCCAATTTTGTTCTCCAAAACTTTATCCTGTTATAGCTTTACTAAAAATAGAATTTGGGTACGATCACGTTTAATTTATTGATATTATTTCTCCATCTCTATAGAGGGCGGAAAGGTAGAATTGTATGGGAGGTACCAGAAGGGGCGTGGCTAGGCTTTTAAAATTTTTTCCGAAACTTTATCCTGTTATAGCTTGACTAAATACAGAATTTGGAGACGATCCCGTAGGGTGTATTGATATTATTACTCGATTTCTAAAGTGGGCGGAATGATGTATTTGTATGGGAGGTACCAGAAGGGGCGGGGCCATGTAGCCCATTTGCAATACCGTAAGTAGTTTTGAGAAAATAATAACTCGTGCAAAATTTCGAAACATTTGGTTGCGTCTTTCGAAAGTTATCGTGCGAACCAGCCGGACAGCCACCCGACAGACAGACAGACAGACGGACATGGCTCAAACGACTTAAAAAGTCATGAATCGAATTTGGTTCAAAGAAACCTAGGGTCTAAAGTCACTCCTTCTATGTGTTACACTTTTGGGTCGTATCAAATGATATATACCCTCATCCCTAAGGGTGTTGGTATAAAAAAACCAGTACAGAAATTTCAGTCAGTTAAACTGACTGATAAATACCATCACCCAATATAATATATTGTTTAAGTCTTGAGTTATTGAAAATAATCGATTTGTAATTAAAACCAGTACAGAAATTTCAGTCAGTTAAACTGACTGATAAATACCATCACCCAATATAATATATTGTTTAAGTCTTGAGTTATTGAAAATAATCGATTTGTAATTAAAACCAGTTAGAAAGTTTCAGTCGGGCAACCCGACTTACATTTACCCTTACCCTCAGTAAAACAAATAATTTTCTATTTTATTGATATTATTACTCGATTTCGAAATTGGGCGGAGGGGTGGTACATTTATATGGGAGGTACGTGAAGGGGTGTGTTTAGGCTCCAGATTTATTCTCCATAACTTTATCCTGTTATAGCTTTACTAAATACAGAATTTGCGCACGATTGCGTTGGGTGTACTGATATTATTACTACATCCCAAAAGTGGGCGGAAAGGTACATTTGTATGGGAGGTACCATAAGGGGCGTGTCTAGACTTCCAATTTTTTCTCCAAAACTTTGTCCTGTTATAATATAACAAAATACAGAATTTGGGCACGATCGTGTCGAGTGTATTGATATTATTACTTTAATTTCTAAAGTGGGCGGAGTGGTACATTTGTATGGGAGGTACCAGAAGGGGCGTGTCTAGACTTCCAGATTTTTTCTCCAAAACTTTATCCTGCTTAAACTTTACCAAATATAGAATTTGGGCACGATCGCGTTAGGTCTTTTAATAATATTAATCGATTTCTAAAGTGGGCGGTACCAGATGTGTATGGGAGGTACCAGATGGGGCGTGAATAGACTTCCAATTTTTTTCTCTAAAACTTTATCTTGTTATAACTATACTCAAAATAGAATTTGGGTACGATCACGTTTAATTAATTGATATTATTTCTCCATCTCTATAGTGGGCGGAAAGGTAGATTTGTATGGGAGGTACCAGAAGGGGCGTGGCTAGGCTTTCAAAATTTTTTCCAAAACTTTATCCTGTTATAGCTTTACTAAATACAGAATTTGGGGACGATTCCGTAGGGTGTATTGATATTATTACTCGATTTCTAAAGGGGGCGGAATGATGTATTTGTATGGGAGGTACCAGAAGGGGCTGGGCCATGTAGCCCATTTGCAATACCGTAAATAGTTTTGAGAAAATAATAACTCGTGCAAAATTTCGAAACATTTGGTTGCGTCTTTCGAAAGTTATCGTGCGAACCAGCCGGACAGCCACCCGACAGACAGACAGACAGACAGACGGACATGGCTCAAACGACTTAAAAAGTCATGAATCGAATTTGGTTCAAAGAAACCTAGGGTCTAAAGTGACTCCTTCTATGTGTTACACTTTTGGGTCGTATCAAATGATATATACCTTCATCCCTACGGGTGATGGTATAAATAAACGTGATCGTACCCAAATTCTATTTTTTGTAAAGCTATAACAGGATAAAGTTTTGGAGAAAAAAATTGGAAGTCTATTCACGCCCCTTTTGGTACCTCCCATACAAATCTACCTTTCCGCCCACTATAGAGATGGAGAAATAATATCAATGAATTAAACGTGATCGTACCCAAATTCTAATTTTAGTAAAGCTATAACAGGATAAAGTTTTGGAGAAAAAATTTGGAAGTCTAGACACGCCCCTTCTGGTACCTCCCATACAAATATACCACTCCGCCCACTTTAGAAATAGGGTAATAATATCAATACACTCGACACGATCGTGCCCAAAATCTGTATTTTGTTATGTTATAACAGGGCAAAGTTTTGGAGAAAAAATTGGAAGTCTAGCGACGCCCCTTATGGTACCTCCCATACAAATGTACCTATCCGCCCACTTTAGGGATGTACTAATAATATCAGTACACCCACGGCAAACGTGCCCAAATTTTGTAATTAGTAAAGCTATACCAGGATAAAGTAATGGAGAACAAATCGGGAAGCCTAACCACACCCCTTCTCATACTTCCCATACAAATGTACCACTCCGCCCACTTTAGAAATCGAGTAATAATATCAATATAATAGAAAATTATTTGTTTTACTGAGGGTAAGGGTAAATGTAAGTTGGGTTGCCCGACTGAAACTTTCTAACTGGTTTTACTTACGAATCGGTTAATTTCAATATCTCAAGACTTAAACAATATCTTATATTGGGTGATGGTATTTATCAGTCAGTTCAACTGACTGAAATTTCTGTACTGGTTTTTCATTCAGAAAGTCATGTCGGAATAATAATCAAAAATTTTTCGCAGTTACATCGTCCAAAACTATCAAATCATACGACAAAAAGCTAATTTTCGTCGAATAAAAAATTAAAAATTTTCTAATTTTTCTGGAATTTTCCAACAAAATTTTTATATTTTTCCATTTGAAAAGTCATTTGCAATTATTGCACACAAAAAAGCTATTTTCGGTTATTCCAATTTACCAAAATTTTCTCTCACATAAACCTTCTCCTGGCAATTGCGAACAACTGAAAAAAATTTAAGCAAAATCGGTCCAGCCGTTCTCAATTGATATATTACTATATGAATTACTATAACACCATTTTTATATAAATATAGAGGCATTATTTATCTCGTTAAATTTTCCAACCAACATCAAAATAATCAACTCATGCGAAAACTGCAAAATTTCGTCGATAAAAAATGAAATTTTTTGCGCATTTCCGGAATTTTCCGAGTTTTTCCCTAATAATTTTCTATTTTTGCATTCGAAAAGCCATTTCGTAACAATTGCACTCAAATTTCTCGGCTTTTCCTAAATATTTTCCCAAAATTTTGACGCATAAAAAATTCCTGCCAATATTGAAAAAAAAATATGTTACTTGCGAAAAACGTTCTCTCTTGATAAATTACTATAAATTTTTCACACTATTTTTATATTTATATATCTCATTATAATCCGAAATTTTTCAGCAACACAACGAATTTTGCACCTTTACGTCGTCTGAAATAATTAAATCAATCGATACAATGGAAGATTTCGTCGAAGGCATCCAAATCTTTCGATTTTTTCTGGAATTTTCTGAGTTTTCCAGTTTTTTCTATTTTTCCATTCGAAAAGTCATAATTGTTCGAAATTGTTCACATTTACATCGCCCAAAATTACCAAAACGATAAGGAACAAAATTTTTTCGAATAAAAAAATAAATTTTTTTGGCATTTTCCATAATTTTCCAACTAAAATTTTATATTTTTCTATTCGAACACCGGCAAAAATTTAAGTTTCGATTATCGAAAAAAAGCTAATTTTCCGATTTTTTCGGCATTTTCCGAGTTTTCCACCGACAATTTATCTATTTTTCCATTCGAAAAGTCGTTTCGGAATAATTATACGAAATTTTTCGCAAGTTACATCGTTCAAAACTATCAAATCGTACGACAAAAAGCAAAATTTCATCGAAAAAAAGTATTGAAATTTTTCGAACTTTTCCGGAATTTTCCGAATTTTTCAAAAAAAATTTTATATTTTTCCATTCGAAAAACCATTAGTAACATTTGCACACAAAATTCCATACAAAAAATCAGTTTTCGGTTTTTGCAATTTTCCGGCTTTTCCGGAGGAATTTCCCAAAATTTTCTTTTACATAAACCTTCTCCTGGCAATTACGAACAACTGAAAAAAAATTTCAGCAAAATCGGTCCAACCGTTCTCAATTGATGAATTACTATACATTTTTGCCACCATTTTTATATATATATAGATTTTGTTTATTACACTATGTCACAAAATTTCAAAAGTTTCTGTATCCCGGACATTTAAAAATATATTTTAATGTAAAATTCCACGCTGATTTCAAATCTGCTCTCAGATATGCGGAAAGTAGAACAGTTTTTGAGATATGGTCAAATTTCCATTTTTTGTGTTTTGAAAAAAGGTAGGTCTACTAAAATGTCATTTTCTCTGGTTTTTGTTCACCGATGTCACCGAGCTGTGACGAAAATAAAAGATAATAAAATTATTTATGAAAAAAACGATAGCTGATTAAAATCCTATCATAAATGACGAAGTTATGGCACTTTAAAGTAAGATTTTTGTAAAAATTTTAATGATTTTTCAAGTTTTCGCTGCCTTTAATTAAGTTTTTTTCCGTGTTTCCGTAAAATTTGCTCCGGTTTCAGACCATTACATGAAAGAATAATATGTTACAAAAATTTGTTGCCCTTGGTCATCAAAATCGGTTGAAAACTAAACGCTACATTCACAATTAAGTACACATACCTCTTCTTGAGAGTAGTAGTAATTGTTGTTTTGCTTGCTTTCCGAAAAATAACTCTACATTTTTTGTTAAACAAGTCACATAGGAAAATCTAAAAAAAAAATTGGGTTATTTTCCCAAATGCTGCAAATGCGGAAGTATTTTTTATCCGATTTTGATGACCAAGGGCAAAAAATTTTTGTAACACATTATTCTATCATGCAATAGTTTGAAACCAGAGCAATTTTTACGGAAACACGGAAACAAACTTAATAAAAGGCAGCGAAAACTTGAAAAATCATCAAAATTTTAACAAAAATCCAACTTTGAAGTGCCATAACTTCGTCATTTGTGATTAGATTTTAAACAACAATTGTTTTTTTAAGAAATAATTTTATTATCTTTTATTTCCGTCACAGTTCGGTGACATCGGTAAACAAAAACCAGAGAAAATGTCATTTTAGTAGACCTACCTTTTTTCAAAACACAAAAAATGGAAATTTGACCATATCTCAAAAACTGTTCTACTTTCCAAATATCTGAGAGCAGATTTGAATTCAGCATGAAATTTTACATAAGGATCAACTATTTAGAAGCCGGGATCAAAAATTTGTTGCATTGTGTTATTTACACGTATTATGTCGAGAGGCTCCACGAAAAGCCCCCCAATGAAATAACGCCCAAATGAGAAATGAAATATTCCCCAAATTTTTTTCATACATTTTTGGGTGTTATTTCATATGAAATAACTCCCAATTTTTCTGGGCCATTTTTCATTTTTCTTTGGGAATTATTTCATTCTTCTTTTGGGGTTTTCAAATTATGAAATAATCTCCAATGAAATAACACCCAACCAATTTTTTAAATTTGGGGATTGTTTCATATCGTGTATAATTTGGGTGTTATTTCATTTTTTATTCGGGTGTTGTTTCATTTTAAAGCTGTTGGTTTTTAGGGGTTATAATTATAAAATTATATAAAAATAGGCCTTTTACAAGAAAACTTTTAGCCTGTGAATATATGACAATATCTTTTGAATGTTTACAGATTTTCCATTTATGTTCATACTGACTGATAGAAAATCAACAAAATGCAAAGTTCGATTAGTGCACACAAAGAATGTAATTATTTTTTTAATTTGTAAGAGTTCTTCAAAAGGATTAATTCAATAAAAGCAGAGAGTTTGATTTGCTTGTAAACACTGGAGGTGGTTGTGTAAATGTCAAACGTAAAAGGCAAATTGCCTTCCGAACTGCAAAAATAGAGCAGGGCTACAACAATCTACGATCCACACGATTCATTTCAATAATTTTGCGACTGATTTTGCTGATGGTCCTTATTGACTTCATGAAATCCTTGGTGAAACTGACTTTTATGAATTTTGGGCATAATTTCATTTTTGTTCCTGATGGGGTTTATTTCATTGGGGGTTATTTCATTTTCATCATTGGGTGTTATTTCATATGAAATAACTCCCAAATATTGGGGTTTGTTTCGTTTTCGCTTTGGGGTTTATTTCATTTATTTTTGGATGTTATTTCATTTACTGTTTTTGGGTGTTATTTCCAATTTTTTGGGGTTTATTTCATTGGGGGTTATTTCCTGGGCGTTATTTCATTGGGGGACTTTTCGTGGAGCCTGTCGAGATACTTCAATATTATGTGTGTTTTATTATGTTATTTTAGCTATATTATTTGTTTTTATTTATTTAACAAAAAATCTGCTACGCCCATTTTTTGGTGAGTGTTTTTTTGATAATATCTATGAACGTGCAAAGTTTTATGTCAATGCATCTTTTCAAAAGCGAGTTATGACTTTCTTCCGGCTAGATTGAGCATTTGGACCACTGTGCGATCGTTTCATTGATCAAAAACATTATTTTTAGAGATTATTTTAGGACTAGGGTAGCCAGACATACTGTTATTTTGCAAATGTACTTTTTTATGCACAACACGTAAAACAGTACGCAAAAGTACTGTTTTTCAAACCTTTTACTGTTTTTGTACCGTTTTTTTTTTATTTACTGATATTTATATAACAATCCATTTCAATATTTGATAAAACATGTTTCGTATAGTCTACAAAAATAGCCGAAGATAATAAAACACTCTACCATAGTAAACACATAATAAAAATTAGTTTGAAAATTATATTTATACCCACACACTTAGTGAATATCATTTGATATGCGAAATATCTTAAGACAAAATTTTTTTCAGGACTTTTTAAAACGATTGAGACATGTCCCTCCACTAATCCTTATGAAAATGTACTACTGTTAATAGTTTTCTAAATGAAGCCATGGGATTGTAAATAGGCTGGGGCTTTTCTGCCTATTTACAATTCAACAGCAAAATCCCCCATCTGGTATCACCTATATTTGAAACATTTATATTTCTTTTACAAAATCCAAACGAGACTCTGCTTGGTATTTTAACTTCGTCAGATTAATAACTTTTTAAAAGTATAAAGTTTTAAAACATTTGCCAAACCCCTTCTGGTACCTCCCACACTTATAACTTAGTTCACCGTCATACACTGGAGAGCGATGATACGCTCCACTATATTTCGGTGCAGATGTACTTGAGGGGTCATAATTCAAAAGCCGAATATGAGGAATGAAAAAGAAGCAAAAACTACACTTTTACACCCAACCACAACAAAATTGTACTTAGTTAAGTTTATCCTTTTTTGCATTTCTTTACATTGTGGGGTGATCATGAAATTATACGCAAAGGTTTTTGTTTACGATATAAAGCTTTTTATTAAAACATAAACCAAATTTAAAGTAAAAGCTATTTTTTTATAATACGTGTGATCTCCCTTCTTTTTAATAAGTACAAAAATGCCTTTCGGTCATACTATTTATGAGGGTTTTTGGGGTTGGACTTTCCCAAGTCGCTATTACTGCCGATTTCAGCTCTGCAACGCTATTGTATTGCCTGTTGTTGGAGTACATTATATGAACAAGTACGCCCAACACATGTTCAATAGGGTTCATGTCTAACTGGTGCAATCAAAATGGATTTACGAATGCGCTTATGATAGAATATTATTTTTTAACTTTGTCTTTGTTGCTTATTGAATTAATTCTCAAAATATGTGATGCTCTATACATTTTTATGTTTTTATTTAAAATGTACTGTGTTTTCTTCGTTTTACTGTTTTTGTTCACTAATGTACTGTTTTTCCGATTTTAATATCTGGCTACCCTATTTAGGACTGTCCAGGTCACAAACGGCCAGTGATATCAGCGAAAAATTTTGGGAATATTCATAAAACGAAACAAACTTTCATTTTAGATGGAAACATCGATGCAGATTTTAGATTCCATACAAATGGGGCCAACCTAATGAAAATGCATTATGCATATTTTTATAAAATAAACATAAAAAAATTTATTTACTTACCATTTAGCATTGTTCTCCAATATTTTTTATTTTCTAACTATATTTTTCTTGTCTACGCGACAACCAAAACACAAGTGAGTAATTTTTAAGTTTGTGTTCGCAGAGATGTCTGCGAAAATAGTTAGTGGGCACCAATTTTATGCGAAATTATATATTACTGGTATTGCCGGCCGGCCGTGGCATAGTGGTTAGAACACGCGACTACCATGCGGGAGATCATAGGTTCAACTCCTGGCTCCAGTCATATTAAAAGATAATAAGTAGGTGCCGTTAGTTGTGAATCTAAAAATAGAAAGCGTGTTAATTCACAACAACGCGAGAAGCTATCCCACACCTTATTCATGGGGTGTAAAGGGTTTTAAGTAAGTATTGCATAATTGACGAATATTTAAAATATTCAATGTCTAACTTTAGAATTGGTGAAGCCTGCATTGTAACAGCAACGGTGAACGCGTTTCCTTAGGTATCTCAGAAAAATCCTCTTGTGCGTTGGTCACTATATATATGGGTATTTCCTAGCGTTGCGGACGCACGATTTTTTTTTTTCTTATTTTGTAGTTTTCTCGAAAAGTTTAAATATTTTGAAGATTATGTTCATATTAAAAAATTTAGATTTTGGACAGTACTTTAATGTTCTTTTTATGAGACTTTACTGAAAATGTTATATTCAAAATTGGGACTAACACAAAGTGCGTTACGGACACACACAATTTTCCACAGCAACTTGAAGTGTCTACGAAAATTTGTGACATTTAGCGAAATTTTTGATGTGACCAGTATATTTTTTTTTCTAAAATAAAGAAGACCTGTTGGGGTTTTATAAACAACTTACTTCACATTTAAAATACTTTTATCTTTTACGCTACTTCAATGTGCGTTGCGGGCACACGTTGCGGACACACGCATTGTTCTATGGATAACACAGAGCGACAAAAAAAAACAATACCTAGGAAATTATACTATTTTTCTAGTATATTTTTTTTGTAAAATAAAGAAGACCTGTTGGGATTTTATAATCAACTTACTTCACATTTAAAATACTTTTATCTTTTACGCACAACAACTAATTTTTATATACATTAGATAACTGATTTTTTGGATTTAGAAGAAAATTTGAAAAAAAAGTGACCGGGCTGGGTTTAGAACCTGGCCGTACGCGTTTCATCATTAGCTAGAGACTCATCAGCTGCGCTGCCTTAACGATCTCAGTTATCCTGGCTACTTATTATTAATTTATTATTAATTATCTGCAGAAAATTAAAAACATTGTGAAAATTGACATGAATGTCACAGATTTGCGTAGGTGACTGAAGTGAGTCACCGTCCTGGTTGATTCGAGCTGTACCATCTTTGCTATTTCGCAGAAAATATATTTGTTAAGTTTATTTATTGTACATCAGTTTGGTTAAACAGCAATTTTTAGCATAGACGCAAAAGAGAAAACATATGAAGTTGCGAAATTATTTTATGATGATAAATAATTAAATATATCGTAATCGGCCGTAATATGTAAATGTTATGGGTTTGCAAAATGTGCTAGGAGTCCCTCGGTATTTTTGAAACAGTGATGCAGGTATTGCTTGGGGAGTGGAAAAATAACCATTATAGCTTATCAAGACTTTGTGGGACAATTTTAAAGTTTTGTATACAGTTAAATTAATTTTAGTGTTAAATCCTTAGATGTATATTAAGTTTTGCAGAAACATGTTTTAGTACATTAAATATACATTAGAGGCTTAAAAAATAGTTAATTATGCATGTACTTGGATTCTAATTTTGCAGCAATGAGGGGTTGCCGTTGCTGATATTTATTATTATTAATTTATTTGGCTCACTTCATACAAGAGAAGTTAATATTTATATAAAGGATGGGGTTATTATTGTTACAATAGGAAAGTAATTTTCAAACACATTTAAATTTTAAAAGTAGGTAGAAATATTTTCGAGATGAAACGAATGTTTCAAGTAGAACAGACGCACAATAAAATTTTTTAAAATATGAAATATATTATACGTTCAATAAAAGAACGAACTCTTGGCATTTCAAAGGTTGTCAGAATAATGAAAATGTTATCACCATTTAAAATATTCACAAAATATTTCTTATATAATTGTTAAAGAATTTTAAGCAGAGTGCTTCCAACTCGGACCCGTTCTATCACTTACGTCCTTGCGAAGGATCTGTAATAAGGAAATCATAGTACAATGCAATCATAACAATATTAGACTACGTAATTATTCAGAATCGCAACAAGTTGTTTTATAAAGTTTCAATTTATCTGATGAAACAATTCCATCATACGGTTTTAGCGATCTATTAGATCCTGGTAAATCTCTAATATGTTATGTTATCATTTCCCAAATATTTCACAATCTGTATTGACGAAAAAAAAAAAAAAATTCTTTCATTGTCGGCTCCCCTCGAATGTTGTTGACAGCAACTTCGCAGTATTAAGCGTCGATTCAATCGTCGTGTCTAGTAAGAGCTTCTCAAACAGTGACGTTCGCATTCGTCGATAAACAAGTAGGTGCCGTTAGTTGTGAATCTAAAAATAGAAAGCGTGTTAATTCACAACAACGCGAGAAGCTATCCCATACCTCATTCATGGGGTGCAAAGGGAAATTAAGTTAAGTAAGTACTGACGAAGTCGGTTTTATTTTGGCATAAAGTCAAAAAAATATGTAAGAATTTTTTAAAAGTGTACAAATTAGATTGGGACAATTTGTTTGGAGTACAAAAAACGCACAATGCGGTTATCAAACTCGTAAACTATGATGGATTCTAAGAAAATTTGCCCAAGAAACCATGGGTCTAAAATCAAAATCGAGTCCCCGGTTATTAAGGAGAAACTTTTCGTATTGGGTAAGAAATCCACAACAAGCCCCGCAACTGATCTGGAATCGCCGGAATCAGGAAAACCGGGAATACAGTTTCCCTTGAAATGGGGAGCACTAATAATTACCCTCAATAAAAACGAAAAATTTGAACGAAAATATTATTTTATGAAGAATTTTTGTGTTTTGGTCCTTTTAAGTGGATTTTATATGGAAGGGGGGATCGGTCGTACATTTTACCCCTCTGGATGCACCATGGGAGCAAAAGGAGCTGATTTCATAAAAAAAATTTAAAATAAGAAAAATTTTATGAGGAGCACCATAAGGGTTGAAGATAGAGGATAGAAATGATCTCAGAACTGTTGAGTTTGAAACAATTTTGGGAGATGTCATACATTTGACAGTTCTAGTTCAACATTTATGTTGTAGACACTCACATAGAGAAATGTGTCAGAGAGAATAGTGATACCATTGGGATGTATTGTTGCAATTGTAGTCAGTTAACGAGTTTGTAACTCACACTTTGGTTAATACTTTTACAAATAATAAGATTAGTTGTTTAATAAGTTAAAATTGTTGAAAACTAAGGAAAGATAAGTTTAAGTGATTGGATTGCAATAATCAGATAAGAATATTAAATTTTCAATATTATTTAAATTAGCAAATAATACCCTAAATGTCAAATAAAGTCTCATGTAGTTTTACTACTCAAGAACTCTATATGTGAAATCAAATTTGTAATTTTTCTACAAAGAAAAAATAAGAAAGGAAAATAAAGAATATTTCTGTTGGGATGTTACAAGCGTATCGTCAAGCAAGATTTGCTTTCTTCTGTGACCCGATCAGCAAGTGTAAAGTCCATTCTTTAAGAAGTGAAAAACTAATCCTTGCACCAAGTAAGAATCCAGTGAAATATTAATTTTTAAGTGTTTATTAAATTCCTACATCCCTATTGGGTATATTAAGTCTACAATTTTTTGAGAACGACGATAATTAATTGTGGTTCGAGCTAAATAGCAACCCTCGAGAAAAGGTAACATTCTGGTTTATTACCTTCGAACTTGATTCTCCAAGAGAAGAAAAAGAAAACGTGATAGGTATGAACAAACACAAACTTAACAAATTTGTTAGACTATATAAAATAGAATCCCGTTTTTTTTTAAATAAATAGGATCCCCATATTACAACGTTTAACCATTGCTAAAATGTAATTAGCAATTATCGATTATAAACACATCCACCCTCCATCGTATTACGCATAATACAGGCCCAGAATGAATCATCCGTATAAGCAAATGAAGCCACTTGTGCAGCACGAGGTTGTACAAGTGGGAAGATCATATTCTGGTCCCATTTAGTTCCTCCTTACGTCGGCTCTATCCATCAAATCAATCAACATTCCCACCAGAGTGGTAAGTGGTCATAAGACAAAACTGCAAAAAGACGAGACACAAACTAAGAAATTGTATTTGTTATATGAATAGGTCAGTATCACTCATAGGTTATATGCTGTGCAAACAAGTGGAGAGAAATCCCACCAGTCAGGTGTATTTAAAAATAACAAGAAAAGAGCGATGGATTCTTTTCAATTATTGTCTATGATTATACCACAGATGATAACAGATAAAAAACCAGTTTCAAACATTAAAAAATAAGTAAAGTTAGTGAAAAATAGTATGAGATTATCAAAAGAATAGTTTTGCCTTCCTAAGTTTTGACAAAATTGTGGTGAATTTAAACTTCAGTAAGATTGCTAAAATTTCCTTTAAAACAAAGTAAAATAATACTAAATATTTGAAATCATCTAAGTTTCTTAAATTCACCTTAAAACATTTTTATTAAGTAGTTTAACACATCTTAAAATTACCAAAGTTAACATTAAAAAAGTTAAGTATATAAATTATATGCAAGAAATTGTGGAAAAACATAATCCCCATCTTTCCCTAGCAACATCACTATAATGGTCATCATCAGCAACATTATCATCGATACCGAGGAGGCCTTTTTATCATTGTGTTAAAGTTGGGTGAGTGAAACAAAAACATGAAAATATAATTCTTTACAACTTCTTGCAAATAACAAGAACACAAATGAAATTGTGATACACGAAATTATCAATAATGAGTATGACGTCATCATATGTATACGGTAAAATTATTGCGATCTCTTTTTTCATCTTCTGTTTTGGTTTAGAACGTTTGCCAATCGCTCATTTATAACTTATTACTTTTATTGGCATTCTTCATTTCGTATTTATGCTAAATGTAACTTATATGATACCCTACTATGATTGATATGTACAATGTACAAGACGAAGTGAATGGTATATTTTTTTGGATATTTGGGTCCCGCCCCATATTCTGCACTTCCGCCAAAGACAAAAATTCAAGTATTTATAAAAACTTCATTTCTGTATGCCTGTCAGAGGCCATTACTTTTTAACCAGTCCATATATTCTCTTCTGCAATACTTCATTTGTTTGTTGAGGTGTACGCTAAACGCAGAAGGTTTCAAAACACTTTATCTCGAGTTTTAGATTTTTCCCAATTTTAAATCTAAAAAAGAAGACGCTAATATTCATGAAAAAAAAACACAATTTTTCAAATGTGTTCAGCCGGTACGGCAAAATTATGCAATTTATTAAGTTTAAGTGACATGATTCTTGTTGACCATTTGATTCCAATTAATTTGGTATCTCATCTGGCCTGATTTACTTACTTACTTACTTAAGTGGTGTTATGATTGTTAGAGCACTTTACAACTTCTTTGATTATACTCTTTACAAATGTCATTACTTGTCATAACATATACAATGATTGCTTTTGTTATTATCATTCGTAAAACATAGATAAAAGCAGCCGGTCACCATTATAAATTGTATCCATTGTAAATAACATATAATAAATTAAGATTATTCTATCAAGCATAAGTCGTGCAATCTTTTATTCAATACGGGAATCCAGAGTATCGACATACAAGATACAACAGTTTGGCGACGAGTGTGAAAAACAAATAAAAGCAATTACATTTTTCAATTTTCTTTTGTTGAAGCAAGTGCAAGTTTACAAGAAAATGGATGCCAATCAATTTTCCGCGTTTATGAAAATGCAAGAAGCGTTGGTTGCGCAAATTTCAAAGTTGACTGTTGGTGTTTCTGCGTCAAGTGCAGGGCAAGGCAGCAGCAGCAACATTAACCTCAACACAACATTGGTACCCAATTTTGAATCTTTCGACACGGCAAATGTAACGAACAAAAGATTGCAGTGGTTAAGTTCATACCTAATAAGTCTTTGACTATACCTACGGATAGTTTAATTCCAACAACTTTCTGGTAGTTTGCTTGGCGTGATATAATGGAATGGAATGTTTTTTAGAACAAGGCAGACTGGGAGCCATTGAAAACTAGCTAGCAGTCGGGTGGGGGGTTCGGGTCTGCTTTGAACTTGTGCAGCCAGCAAACTTGAACATAAACAAAAATATTGTAGACTCCCGTGATATTACTAAGAAAAAAAATATGAATGTAGTGGATCCTGACCAAGAAAAAAATAATAAAATAAAATAAAGCCCCAAAATGATCAAGGTACTAAGAAAAATATTACCAGTTGACAATATAAAATGTGGATTTTATAGATAGACCAAAATCCCAAGCATTTTAACCCTCCCAACCATGGTCTTAGTAGCTTTACATTTTATTAAGACCCCCAATCTCCCTCTTACCCTAACTTTACCCTACCATCGTCAAAAGTCTAAATTTACAGCAACATATTCTTAGATTTATTAGTTCAACAATTTCAGTACATTTATGAATGCTGTTGTCCTCTGTTCAAGCGGACATAAGAAATGTAAAATTAACATTGAAAGCTAATTCAAAACTAACATGAATAAGAGTAATTTTGCTCTGTACATAACATGAGTATGTTAACTTAACAGAAAGATAAAAGTACTCTAGTAGAGCTAATAAGTCCCTTGCAATTTTGAGAAGTGCATAGTAGGGTGATAATGCAAAAGAAGTTTATTTATTATAAATTCATGAATGTAAATTTAAACTGTTCACTGACTCAAAATTGCAAGAAACTCATATTGGTTAAATAAAATAATGAGAAACAAGAAAAAAAAACTTTTAACGTTAATTTGAATTGACTTAATTGAAGTAACAAAAAATAAATTGTTATGCAAAATTAGAGTTTCATTGTTTTAACATATAATTTGTTTCACTCACCAATGTAGATGTAATTAAGATTACTAATATCGTCGAGGCCTCTATGACGTTGTTCTTTGGTAGCTGTTGGGAAAATTTATGAAATCAATAATTTTGCATTTTACAATAGAGAAAAAAAAATTAATTAAATTAATTCATTAGGGTACTTAATAGTAGCGTTCGTTGATAAACGATGATTCCATGCGACGGAGTTTGTATTTTAGCGCGTTCTAATATATTGATGGGAAATGCTTTAGGCCAGGTAATTAAAATACAGAAGGAGTCTTGCCCTTCTTTCAACAACTTTGTCTGGAATTTGCACGAATTTTCTGGTCATTGGTGGATTCAGCTCCACACTTGGTTGCGAAGACTCGTTTTATTGTAATTTGGTAAGCTCTGATAGATGGTTTGTCAGAGTATCGTCAATTTTCCTCGAAAATCTACAAATTCTCTGTATTGTCCAATCACAGGTAAAGTTGAAGAAAATGCCGCAAAAAGTGTAAAGGGCCTCACTTCCAAAGCCTTCCCAAGAATCTCCAGAAGTGAGGCAGTTGTGGCGGGGATTTGACCCGCTTTTAGGTTTGTCAGAAAAAGTAACTATAAGGTGATAACATTGTTAAAATCCTCACCTTAATAATTAAGACATTTAATCTCACCTTCAAACTTTATCAAAAATTTAACGTGGTAGGGGAATAATGCGAAAATGTGGTTGGGTCTCAATTCCGAACTAGTGTATTTATCGATTCCCTTATAGTAAAGCTGTGTCGTTACGTGTGCCTTAAAATGAGTTGTATAAAAATTTTCATCTTTTTTCTTGTATTACAATTCACTAAAATTACCTTTTACTATAATTATAATATTCGTACGGAATAATTATACGAAATTAGCTTCACAATTCTCGCCTTAATAAGGAATAACTATATTAAAATATTTTCTCACACTGGTACACGTTAACTTCACTTTCTATCACTTGAACTTATTATAAAGCTATTGACTTTGATGTGTTTAATCTTGAATCGACAGAACCCAAAAGACTTTCTGAAAATTCCTACGCTTGCGATAAGCCTTGGTTAGCACTGCTGACGACTAAAGTCAGTTTATTCACCACTAACTATTTCTTATGGGGTAAAAGCAAACAAGCGATCAGCAGCAGAATCTGATGCCGTTGCCAACAATAGATCACCCACACAAACTTCACAAAGCGGGATCTATGTAAAGCCAAGAATGTAATTAAGCTTACATCTCTTGCCTTTGCTTACGAAAAAAAAAACATTTAAAAACATGAAGCAATATAAGAATATGAAGGAAACGTAAAAAAAATATTTAAAAAAATTGAGTTTGCCTAGGATTTGAACCTGGGTCTCGCGTATCGTAAGCGGACACGCACCCGCTGAGCTATTGTAAGCTTGGCTTAAAGGTAGGAAAAAACAGAATATTACCAATGACGCTAATGTACGTGATGGGTAACTATGTCTAAATATAGAATTTCAGCGATTTTTCGTAAACAACAACAACAACTTGAGGTGTAAGTAATAGGGACGGTAAGTAGCAAATTGGTAGTACTATAGTATTTTTATACCATCACCCGTAGGGATGAAGGTATATATCATTTGATACGACCCAAAAGTGTAACACATAGAAGGAGTCACTTTAGACCCTAGGTTTCTTTGAACCAAATTCGATTCATGACTTTTTAAGTCGTTTGAGCCATGTCCGTCTGTCTGTCTGTCTGTCTGTCTGTCGGGTGGCTGTCCGGCTGGTTCGCACGATAACTTTCGAAAGACGCAACCAAATGTTTTGAAATTTTGCACGAGTTATTATTTTCTCAAAACTACTTACGGTATTGCAAATGGGCTACATGGCCCCGCCCCTTCTGGTACCTCCCATACAAATACATCATTCCGCCCACTTTAGAAATCGAGTAATAAAATCAATACACCCTAGGGGATCGTCCCCAAATTCTGTATTTAGTAAAGCTATAACAGGATAGAGTTTTGGAAAAAATTTTGAAAGCCTAGCCACGCCCCTTCTGGTACCTCCCATACAAATCTACCTTTCCGCCCACTATAGAGATGGAGAAATAATATCAATAAATTAAACGTGATCGTACCCAAATTCTATTTTGAGTAAAGCTATAACAAGATAAAGTTTTAGAGAAAAAAATTGGAAGTCTATTCACGCCCCATCTGGTACCTCCCATACACATCTGGTACCGCCCACTTTAGAAATCGATTAATATTATTAAAAGACCTAACGCGATCGTGCCCAAATTCTGTATTTGGTAAAGTTTAAGCAGGATAAAGTTTTGGAGAAAAAATCTGGAAGTCTAGACACGCCCCTTCTGGTACCTCCCATACAAATGTACCACTCCGCCCACTTTATAAATAGGGTAATAATATCAATACACTCGACACGATCGTGCTCAAATTCTGTATTTTGTTATATTATAACAGGACAAAGTTTTGGAGAAAAAATTGGAAGTCTAGACACGCCCCTTATGGTACCTCCCATACAAATGTACCTTTCCGCCCACTTTTGGGATGTAGTAATAATATCAGTACACCCAACGCAATCGTGCGCAAATTCTGTATTTAGTAATGCTATAACAGGATAAAGTTATGGAGAATAAATCTGGAGCCTAAACACACCCCTTCACGTACCTCCCATATAAATGTACCACTCCGCCCAATTTCGAAATCGAGTAATAATATCAATAAAATAGAAAATTATTTGTTTTACTGAGGGTAAGGGTAAATGTAAGTCGGGTTGCCCGACTGAAACTTTCTAACTGGTTTTAATTACAAATCGATTATTTTCAATAACTCAAGACTTAAACAATATATTATATTGGGTGATGGTATTTATCAGTCAGTTTAACTGACTGAAATTTCTGTACTGGTTTTATTACATTTAAATAATAAGGCTTTCATCAGATACTTTTTTCCACCGTAAGCGTTCCTCACAAACCGGGTAATATTGATCATTTTGATAACAATATTAACAGGAAAACCTACGGTCGCATATCCTGTGCATGATATGTACCAGATGAATTTCCATCAACGTCCTTGAGTATATAGTAATTATTACCTAACTTATCCATAACTTGAGCCTTTATAAAAATTGGTGCTAGTTTGGAGTTAAATCTCTTTTCAGCATTGCTTTGAGCGAAATTCTTTCGGAATATTATTTGTCCCACTGTATAGGAAATTGGTCTAGCCCTTAGATTATATTGACTACGGTTAGTTTCATAGGCTTTCGCAATATTTTCACGCAGTTCCTTCCGCAGTAATACCATTTGGTCTGCATGCTGGATGGGATACTGTGATTCATCCAATAGTTGAATATTTTTCAGGTGCATATAAGAGTCCCCATGAGTAATCATATTAAAGCCGAAGGTGGCATAATATGGGGAGCAATTAATTGCTTTGTGAACTGAGTTGCGTAAAGCGCAACTGATTGCACTTAAATGCTCGTCCCATGATCGTTGATCTTTCTTTAAATAGTCTTGAATCCCAGCAATGACCGATCTGTTAACCCGCTCAGACGCATTTGACTGAGGGGAATATAATGCGGTATATATGTGTTTTACCCCAAATTGGGTCAGAAAGGGTAAGGGTAAATGTAAGTCGGGTTGCCCGACTGAAACTTTCTAACTGGTTTTAATTACAAATCGATTATTTTCAATAACTCAAGACTTAAACAATATATTATATTGGGTGATGGTATTTATCAGTCAGTTTAACTGACTGAAATTTCTGTACTGGTTTTATTACATTTAAATAATAAGGCTTTCATCAGATACTTTTTTCCACCGTAAGCGTTCCTCACAAACCGGGTAATATTGATCATTTTGATAACAATATTAACAGGAAAACCTACGGTCGCATATCCTGTGCATGATATGTACCAGATGAATTTCCATCAACGTCCTTGAGTATATAGTAATTATTACCTAACTTATCCATAACTTGAGCCTTTATAAAAATTGGTGCTAGTTTGGAGTTAAATCTCTTTTCAGCATTGCTTTGAGCGAAATTCTTTCGGAATATTATTTGTCCCACTGTATAGGAAATTGGTCTAGCCCTTAGATTATATTGACTACGGTTAGTTTCATAGGCTTTCGCAATATTTTCACGCAGTTCCTTCCGCAGTAATACCATTTGGTCTGCATGCTGGATGGGATACTGTGATTCATCCAATAGTTGAATATTTTTCAGGTGCATATAAGAGTCCCCATGAGTAATCATATTAAAGCCGAAGGTGGCATAATATGGGGAGCAATTAATTGCTTTGTGAACTGAGTTGCGTAAAGCGCAACTGATTGCACTTAAATGCTCGTCCCATGATCGTTGATCTTTCTTTAAATAGTCTTGAATCCCAGCAATGACCGATCTGTTAACCCGCTCAGACGCATTTGACTGAGGGGAATATAATGCGGTATATATGTGTTTTACCCCAAATTGGGTCAGAAAGGCGTTAAAATCGTTAGATTTAAATTGTGACCCATTGTCACTTACAATGTGCTCTGGCACTCCATATACGTGGAAAATATTTTTTTGCAGTAAGTCCTGAATAATATTGCCAGTAAATTTCTTGAGAGGAAACAACCAATGGAACTTGGTTAGATGGTCGAGAATAATCAATAGTCCAATATAACCATTTTTTGAACGGGGGTAGGGTCCTAAAATATCTATAAAAATGCGTTGAAAAGGACGAATGGTTACTGTAGGCTTTCCCATTTCGGGTCTGAGAATAATATTCGGCGCCTTGATGCATTTGCATGTTTCACACTGTCGTATATAATTACGCACGTCGATAACCATACCAGGCAAATAGAATGACCGACGAATCAAATCCAGAGTTTTCGCTATGCCACCATGAGCGGTTATTGGACAGTTATGAGCTCTGGATAAAACGGATTCGCGCAAATTTTTGGGCACCCATAATTTCCATGCCGTTTGTTCCTGCAATTCATCGCCTAAATAATACTCAGTTCTTATATAGACGAATTTGTCAATTGTTTTCAAATCAGGATATTTTGACGGATCAGCATTTATTTTTGCCCTAAGATCAAGATAATCCGATTCTGCAAAGCAGGGAGAATTAAGGTATATTTCTGGTTCTGCCAATTCTAGACTGTTTACTTCATCAATAGGTATCCTTGATAAAACATCGGGTACTATATGGTCTTTTCCCTTTCGATGGCTAATGGAGAATTTGTAAGCTTGGAGTTTGAAAACCCATCTAGCTAATCTACCAGTCAAATCAGGCTGTTTGAGGAGCCACAAAAGAGATGAATGATCTGTGATTATTTCAAAATCCTGCATTTCAAGATAGCATCTAAACCTCTTTACGGCTTCGATTGCCGCCAGGCACTCCTTTTCGGTGACGCTATAATTCCGTTGGGCAGTATTTAGTTTCTTGGACATGTATGCGATTGGGTTTTCGTCACCATTTTCGTCCTGTTGAACTAAAACTGCCCCTATACCGTATAGTCGGAGGCGTCGCAATGCAAATAGAATTTTTTGAAAAATCTGGGTTGGCTAGGACTGGAGCTGTGGTCAGACGTTTCTTAACTTCATCGAGGCAACTTGTGCCTCAAGAGTCCATGCAAATTTCCTTTTGGATGTCAAGGTTTCAGTAATAGGGAAAGTGAGTGTAGAAAAGTTTTCTATGAAACGTCTGTACCAACCGGCCAGACCTAAAAAATCCGCGAACTTGTTTTACGGTACGAGGCGTTGGCCAATTTACTATCGCGGCTATTTTTTCAGAATCAGTTTGTATTCCACCATTACCTATTATGTATCCAAGGTATCTAACTTTAGTGACACAGAAATGACTTTTCTCGATATTTAAAGTCAAGTTAGCTTTCCGAAATTCATCAGCTATTCGCACTAAAATGGCAAGATAACTCTCAAAATCTTCGGACACAATAATCATGTCATCGAGGTATCCGAAGACACAGTGTCTCAAATCGGGAGGTATAAGCTGGTCCATGAGACGGCACATGGTCTGCGGTGCGGTGCACAGACCAAATGGCATGACAACGAACTGGTATAAAGGGCGCCCTGGTATAGTAAAGGCAGTTAATTCTTTTGCTTTTTCACTCAACCCAATCTGCCAGTAGGCGTCCTTTAAGTCCAGCTTGGAAATTATGTGAGCCTTGGGCAAACGCGCAAAGATTCCCTCGATGCTCGGTAGAGGATAGGCATCTTTTCTAGTCGCGTTATTTAGTTTACGCGCGTCTAAACACAGTCGCACCTCATTGGGTTTTACTACTAAGCGCATTGGCGAACTCATGCTGACGTTGAGGGTTCAATGACACCTAATGCTAACATGCGGTCTATTTCGGAGAACATAATTTTCTCGGCAGCCGGCGAAACGGGGTAAAACCGTTGTTTAATTGCCTTTGCATCACCTATGTCTATTTCATGCGTAATTAAACGCGTTCTACCTAATCCTTGTTTGGCAAAACTGGGAAACAGATTGATGATTGCCTCCAATTGGTGCTTTTGCAATGACGTAAGAGGTAATTTTTGATTATCTGATAATTCAGATTGATGTTGATGTCGGATTTCTATAAACTCTTGTCCTTCATTAGGTGCAGCACATAATTCAGACAAGTTGGGGGGCGATTCCGAGTAAATAGATGGAGCAGAAATAATTGCGGAGTCAAAGATCTCTGAGGCAAGCTTAAATGCTTCCAAAAGTCAAGACCGAGAATCACTCGTTGTGCTATCGATGGAACTATTAGAAACTTTATGCGCTGGATGTCATTTCGAAAAGTCACTTCAACATCTAAATAACCAATGGTCTTCTGAAGTTTACCATCGGCCGTTTTTACCGAGGCTTTAGAGGCCACAAAACAAGGACAGTCCGTAAAATTGTTCTTAGCAAGAAAAGATCCAATGCACGAGACATTAGCTCCTGTATCAAGCAAACCGTATTCGCTAAAGTTCAAAAACTGAACCTTGGCGTAATATCGCTTGTCCGTAGGACTGTTTATAATACCCGATATTAAATATTTCGCATTAGTTTTTCGTAACTTAAAATATTTCTTAAGTCGCAAAGTGGATCTTTTTTGTCGCCTACATTTAGAATGTGTAATGCCACTGGCTGAGAAAATTTCGTTACGTTTAATGATATAATCACCATATCTTTCATGATATGGGCGTATAGGGTACAAAATTCGTTCAATAGGTGGATAAATATTCGAGTTTCGACTGAGTATAGTCAATTTAGGATTATTTACCAAAAGGTCAATTTTGGAAGTGAGCTTGGTGTCTGTATCAAGTTTTGGTATAACATTTAAAGTAACATTAACAGGATAAGCTATGGTAGATTTCAGGCTGTCCTCGGACGTTGGAAGTTTTTTGGAATATATGTCTTTTTATTAGCACATCTGACGCACTGTGGCTTATATAAATTTTTCTCGCCACATCCATAGCAAAATATTTTCCTGTCACTCAAACAATCGTCCCAAAAGTGTCCAGTTTGGTCACAATTCCAACATTTATGTAGCATTGCCGCATTTTGATTAACAGCATCAACTTGAGCTGTGGAAATGTATTCGGCTCCTCTACATCTTCACTCTGCAATTCAGAAATATTTCGCCTGACGGGCAACCTATTGGTATTTACTTTATCACTCATATTTTTGCGATAGTAATCATCAGATAACAGGTTTTCCCGCATCTGCACAAGTTTTCTCAAATGAGCTATTGAAAATACTGGTAAATATAATAGTTCATGTCGTATATCTTGACGCAAATTCCGAATCAATATTTCAACAACTTCCGACTCAGCCATTGGCCGTTCAAGCCTATCCAACATAACACAGATTGAGTCATAGAATGATTCAAATGACTCAGCAGGTCTCATCTTCCTATTTCTAATTTCCTCTTTAATATCATAATTGGAGCGCATGTCTTTATACTCGTACTTTAAAGCCGTACAAAAATCATTCCATTGAATGGAATCCACTTGTTTATGGTATCTCCAATACCAGTGAAGCGCTTTATCAGATAAAAGAACCTGTAAATTTGAACAAATTAAGTCAAAGTTGCTATTCAAATGCTCTGTAGGTAGTGCTTTAATCCGATAAATAAATTCATCCACTGTAAGACCTTTATTGGAGCCATCAAATTTTATACTCCAGTTGCGTATCATTGATGTAATTTTATCGGGATGTGATGATAAAGCATATTCAGAGTGATTAATAGAATTATTTAGATTGCTACCTGAGCGATGATTATACGAGGGCGGTGGAATTGGTGCCGAAACCATGACAGGGTCTTGAATATTAGATTGTGCCTGAGATTGAGATACATTTCTATTTAAATTCATTGTTGTAACATTATACTAATATTTCGCTCGATCATTTCGTTAATTCGACCGTAATCAACAATACTTGGATTATTATGACTATTAATTGTGGCATTGGATTACTATTATCTTCATGTATTAACTGTATATTTGATTGTGCATTGTGAGCAGGTGAAACCGGATCACCAGACTCTAAAGATTGATTTGCATGACGAGCACTTAAATCAAAACTAGAATTATTATTTTCAGAAAATAAGTTTTTGTTCCAATTTCTAGTGTTTGGTCTGTTTCCCATTGCTCCCCGACTTTTCCCTCTAACTGCCGAACGACCTTTTTAATGGTATCAGTTGTAGCAGTACTTTCTGGATCTATCAGAGGCTGCGACTTATACTGACGGAGATCTGCAAGATCACACGACATTTTACATGTTGGGCAATTCGCCGAAGTTGATAGTGCATCCTCGATGCAACATCGATGGAACAAATGGCCACAATTTGATATTTTAACACATTCCTGATTCTCTAAACGCATTGTTTCCCCACAAATGAAACATTTATGTTCATCTGAATTGAATGAGGAACATGGAGCTCTCGAGGAAGGGGGAGGGCTATGGGCAGTTAACATTATTGATTGTATTTAACTAAAATTCAAAGTTACAGATACGCCTTAAGTAAAAATAATTTCAAATTTCGAAATAAAAGTTTTGATTTATAGACAAAACTTTTCCGATAGAGGGTAAATATATTTAACAGGGTAAGGGAGTAAATTGTCAACTGATAAGGTGCACTAAACCGGTCTATGGAACGTGAATTTCTTTAATATTACCGTTAAGGATTAAGCACTTAGCATCATGTTTTGTCTTTTTCAACTAATATTAGTGGACTTCAAATTGCCAGAGCTAAATTAAAGTAATTCCTACCAATATTAGGATGCTATATATATATTTAAAACTACAATGATAGTATTAAAAAGACCCACATTGGAACTAACTAAACTCTTTTCTCAATATTTTACTAGAAATGAAAGTCTAATTGGATTACGCTCTCGGTCAGTATATCCGAATACCGAATCAGATAACTGAAATTCCTAAGAGGTGCAATCAGTATTCTAAATCTTAATATAGCCTTGAAAAAAGATTTCAATTAATCCTGAAAGTATGTACTTTAAGATTAAAAACTATTGAAGCCATTGCATTTCCTTCTCGGATTTGCTGAGGCCCCACGTTGGGCGCCATTTATTTATGTAATGAACAAAAGATTGCAGTGGTTAAGTTCATACCTAATAAGTCTTTGACTATACCTACGGATAGTTTAATTCCAACAACTTTCTGGTAGTTTGCTTGGCGTGATATAATGGAATGGAATGTTTTTTAGAACAAGGCAGACTGGGAGCCATTGAAAACTAGCTAGCAGTCGGGTGGGGGGTTCGGGTCTGCTTTGAACTTGTGCAGCCAGCAAACTTGAACATAAACAAAAATATTGTAGACTCCCGTGATATTACTAAGAAAAAAAATATGAATGTAGTGGATCCTGACCAAAAAAAAAAAATAATAAAATAAAATAAAGCCCCAAAATGATCAAGGTACTAAGAAAAATATTACCAGTTGACAATATAAAATGTGGATTTTATAGATAGACCAAAATCCCAAGCATTTTAACCCTCCCAACCATGGTCTTAGTAGCTTTACATTTTATTAAGACCCCCAATCTCCCTCTTACCCTAACTTTACCCTACCATCGTCAAAAGTCTAAATTTACAGCAACATATTCTTAGATTTATTAGTTCAACAATTTCAGTACATTTATGAATGCTGTTGTCCTCTGTTCAAGCGGACATAAGAAATGTAAAATTAACATTGAAAGCTAATTCAAAACTAACATGAATAAGAGTAATTTTACTCTGTACATAACATGAGTATGTTAACTTAACAGAAAGATAAAAGTACTCTAGTAGAGCTAATAAGTCCCTTGCAATTTTGAGAAGTGCATAGTAGGGTGATAATGCAAAAGAAGTTTATTTATTATAAATTCATGAATGTAAATTTAAACTGTTCACTGACTCAAAATTGCAAGAAACTCATATTGGTTAAATAAAATAATGAGAAACAAGAAAAAAAAACTTTTAACGTTAATTTGAATTGACTTAATTGAAGTAACAAAAAATAAATTGTTATGCAAAATTAGAGTTTCATTGTTTTAACATATAATTTGTTTCACTCACCAATGTAGATGTAATTAAGATTACTAATATCGTCGAGGCCTCTATGACGTTGTTCTTTGGTAGCTGTTGGGAAAATTTATGAAATCAATAATTTTGCATTTTACAATAGAGAAAAAAAAATTAATTAAATTAATTCATTAGGGTACTTAATAGTAGCGTTCGTTGATAAAGGATGATTCCATGCGACGGAGTTTGTATTTTAGCGCGTTCTAATATATTGATGGGAAATGCTTTAGGCCAGGTAATTAAAATACAGAAGGAGTCTTGCCCTTCTTTCAACAACTTTGTCTGGAATTTGCACGAATTTTCTGGTCATTGGTGGATTCAGCTCCACACTTGGTTGCGAAGACTCGTTTTATTGTAATTTGGTAAGCTCTGATAGATGGTTTGTCAGAGTATCGTCAATTTTCCTCGAAAATCTACAAATTCTCTGTATTGTCCAATCACAGGTAAAGTTGAAGAAAATGCCGCAAAAAGTGTAAAGGGCCTCACTTCCAAAGCCTTCCCAAGAATCTCCAGAAGTGAGGCAGTTGTGGCGGGGATTTGACCCGCTTTTAGGTTTGTCAGAAAAAGTAACTATAAGGTGATAACATTGTTAAAATCCTCACCTTAATAATTAAGACATTTAATCTCACCTTCAAACTTTATCAAAAATTTAACGTGGTAGGGGAATAATGCGAAAATGTGGTTGGGTCTCAATTCCGAACTAGTGTATTTATCGATTCCCTTATAGTAAAGCTGTGTCGTTACGTGTGCCTTAAAATGAGTTGTATAAAAATTTTCATCTTTTTTCTTGTATTACAATTCACTAAAATTACCTTTTACTATAATTATAATATTCGTACGGAATAATTATACGAAATTAGCTTCACAATTCTCGCCTTAATAAGGAATAACTATATTAAAATATTTTCTCACACTGGTACACGTTAACTTCACTTTCTATCACTTGAACTTATTATAAAGCTATTGACTTTGATGTGTTTAATCTTGAATCGACAGAACCCAAAAGACTTTCTGAAAATTCCTACGCTTGCGATAAGCCTTGGTTAGCACTGCTGACGACTAAAGTCAGTTTATTCACCACTAACTATTTCTTATGGGGTAAAAGCAAACAAGCGATCAGCAGCAGAATCTGATGCCGTTGCCAACAATAGATCACCCACACAAACTTCACAAAGCGGGATCTATGTAAAGCCAAGAATGTAATTAAGCTTACATCTCTTGCCTTTGCTTACGAAAAAAAAAACATTTAAAAACATGAAGCAATATAAGAATATGAAGGAAACGTAAAAAAAATATTTAAAAAAATTGAGTTTGCCTAGGATTTGAACCTGGGTCTCGCGTATCGTAAGCGGACACGCACCCGCTGAGCTATTGTAAGCTTGGCTTAAAGGTAGGAAAAAACAGAATATTACCAATGACGCTAATGTACGTGATGGGTAACTATGTCTAAATATAGAATTTCAGCGATTTTTCGTAAACAACAACAACAACTTGAGGTGTAAGTAATAGGGACGGTAAGTAGCAAATTGGTAGTACTATAGTATTTTTATACCATCACCCGTAGGGATGAAGGTATATATCATTTGATACGACCCAAAAGTGTAACACATAGAAGGAGTCACTTTAGACCCTAGGTTTCTTTGAACCAAATTCGATTCATGACTTTTTAAGTCGTTTGAGCCATGTCCGTCTGTCTGTCTGTCTGTCTGTCTGTCGGGTGGCTGTCCGGCTGGTTCGCACGATAACTTTCGAAAGACGCAACCAAATGTTTTGAAATTTTGCACGAGTTATTATTTTCTCAAAACTACTTACGGTATTGCAAATGGGCTACATGGCCCCGCCCCTTCTGGTACCTCCCATACAAATACATCATTCCGCCCACTTTAGAAATCGAGTAATAAAATCAATACACCCTAGGGGATCGTCCCCAAATTCTGTATTTAGTAAAGCTATAACAGGATAGAGTTTTGGAAAAAATTTTGAAAGCCTAGCCACGCCCCTTCTGGTACCTCCCATACAAATCTACCTTTCCGCCCACTATAGAGATGGAGAAATAATATCAATAAATTAAACGTGATCGTACCCAAATTCTATTTTGAGTAAAGCTATAACAAGATAAAGTTTTAGAGAAAAAAATTGGAAGTCTATTCGCGCCCCATCTGGTACCTCCCATACACATCTGGTACCGCCCACTTTAGAAATCGATTAATATTATTAAAAGACCTAACGCGATCGTGCCCAAATTCTGTATTTGGTAAAGTTTAAGCAGGATAAAGTTTTGGAGAAAAAATCTGGAAGTCTAGACACGCCCCTTCTGGTACCTCCCATACAAATGTACCACTCCGCCCACTTTATAAATAGGGTAATAATATCAATACACTCGACACGATCGTGCTCAAATTCTGTATTTTGTTATATTATAACAGGACAAAGTTTTGGAGAAAAAATTGGAAGTCTAGACACGCCCCTTATGGTACCTCCCATACAAATGTACCTTTCCGCCCACTTTTGGGATGTAGTAATAATATCAGTACACCCAACGCAATCGTGCGCAAATTCTGTATTTAGTAATGCTATAACAGGATAAAGTTATGGAGAATAAATCTGGAGCCTAAACACACCCCTTCACGTACCTCCCATATAAATGTACCACTCCGCCCAATTTCGAAATCGAGTAATAATATCAATAAAATAGAAAATTATTTGTTTTACTGAGGGTAAGGGTAAATGTAAGTCGGGTTGCCCGACTGAAACTTTCTAACTGGTTTTAATTACAAATCGATTATTTTCAATAACTCAAGACTTAAACAATATATTATATTGGGTGATGGTATTTATCAGTCAGTTTAACTGACTGAAATTTCTGTACTGGTTTTATTACATTTAAATAATAAGGCTTTCATCAGATACTTTTTTCCACCGTAAGCGTTCCTCACAAACCGGGTAATATTGATCATTTTGATAACAATATTAACAGGAAAACCTACGGTCGCATATCCTGTGCATGATATGTACCAGATGAATTTCCATCAACGTCCTTGAGTATATAGTAATTATTACCTAACTTATCCATAACTTGAGCCTTTATAAAAATTGGTGCTAGTTTGGAGTTAAATCTCTTTTCAGCATTGCTTTGAGCGAAATTCTTTCGGAATATTATTTGTCCCACTGTATAGGAAATTGGTCTAGCCCTTAGATTATATTGACTACGGTTAGTTTCATAGGCTTTCGCAATATTTTCACGCAGTTCCTTCCGCAGTAATACCATTTGGTCTGCATGCTGGATGGGATACTGTGATTCATCCAATAGTTGAATATTTTTCAGGTGCATATAAGAGTCCCCATGAGTAATCATATTAAAGCCGAAGGTGGCATAATATGGGGAGCAATTAATTGCTTTGTGAACTGAGTTGCGTAAAGCGCAACTGATTGCACTTAAATGCTCGTCCCATGATCGTTGATCTTTCTTTAAATAGTCTTGAATCCCAGCAATGACCGATCTGTTAACCCGCTCAGACGCATTTGACTGAGGGGAATATAATGCGGTATATATGTGTTTTACCCCAAATTGGGTCAGAAAGGGTAAGGGTAAATGTAAGTCGGGTTGCCCGACTGAAACTTTCTAACTGGTTTTAATTACAAATCGATTATTTTCAATAACTCAAGACTTAAACAATATATTATATTGGGTGATGGTATTTATCAGTCAGTTTAACTGACTGAAATTTCTGTACTGGTTTTATTACATTTAAATAATAAGGCTTTCATCAGATACTTTTTTCCACCGTAAGCGTTCCTCACAAACCGGGTAATATTGATCATTTTGATAACAATATTAACAGGAAAACCTACGGTCGCATATCCTGTGCATGATATGTACCAGATGAATTTCCATCAACGTCCTTGAGTATATAGTAATTATTACCTAACTTATCCATAACTTGAGCCTTTATAAAAATTGGTGCTAGTTTGGAGTTAAATCTCTTTTCAGCATTGCTTTGAGCGAAATTCTTTCGGAATATTATTTGTCCCACTGTATAGGAAATTGGTCTAGCCCTTAGATTATATTGACTACGGTTAGTTTCATAGGCTTTCGCAATATTTTCACGCAGTTCCTTCCGCAGTAATACCATTTGGTCTGCATGCTGGATGGGATACTGTGATTCATCCAATAGTTGAATATTTTTCAGGTGCATATAAGAGTCCCCATGAGTAATCATATTAAAGCCGAAGGTGGCATAATATGGGGAGCAATTAATTGCTTTGTGAACTGAGTTGCGTAAAGCGCAACTGATTGCACTTAAATGCTCGTCCCATGATCGTTGATCTTTCTTTAAATAGTCTTGAATCCCAGCAATGACCGATCTGTTAACCCGCTCAGACGCATTTGACTGAGGGGAATATAATGCGGTATATATGTGTTTTACCCCAAATTGGGTCAGAAAGGCGTTAAAATCGTTAGATTTAAATTGTGACCCATTGTCACTTACAATGTGCTCTGGCACTCCATATACGTGGAAAATATTTTTTTGCAGTAAGTCCTGAATAATATTGCCAGTAAATTTCTTGAGAGGAAACAACCAATGGAACTTGGTTAGATGGTCGAGAATAATCAATAGTCCAATATAACCATTTTTTGAACGGGGGTAGGGTCCTAAAATATCTATAAAAATGCGTTGAAAAGGACGAATGGTTACTGTAGGCTTTCCCATTTCGGGTCTGAGAATAATATTCGGCGCCTTGATGCATTTGCATGTTTCACACTGTCGTATATAATTACGCACGTCGATAACCATACCAGGCAAATAGAATGACCGACGAATCAAATCCAGAGTTTTCGCTATGCCACCATGAGCGGTTATTGGACAGTTATGAGCTCTGGATAAAACGGATTCGCGCAAATTTTTGGGCACCCATAATTTCCATGCCGTTTGTTCCTGCAATTCATCGCCTAAATAATACTCAGTTCTTATATAGACGAATTTGTCAATTGTTTTCAAATCAGGATATTTTGACGGATCAGCATTTATTTTTGCCCTAAGATCAAGATAATCCGATTCTGCAAAGCAGGGAGAATTAAGGTATATTTCTGGTTCTGCCAATTCTAGACTGTTTACTTCATCAATAGGTATCCTTGATAAAACATCGGGTACTATATGGTCTTTTCCCTTTCGATGGCTAATGGAGAATTTGTAAGCTTGGAGTTTGAAAACCCATCTAGCTAATCTACCAGTCAAATCAGGCTGTTTGAGGAGCCACAAAAGAGATGAATGATCTGTGATTATTTCAAAATCCTGCATTTCAAGATAGCATCTAAACCTCTTTACGGCTTCGATTGCCGCCAGGCACTCCTTTTCGGTGACGCTATAATTCCGTTGGGCAGTATTTAGTTTCTTGGACATGTATGCGATTGGGTTTTCGTCACCATTTTCGTCCTGTTGAACTAAAACTGCCCCTATACCGTAGTCGGAGGCGTCGCAATGCAAATAGAATTTTTTTGAAAAATCTGGGTTGGCTAGGACTGGAGCTGTGGTCAGACGTTTCTTAACTTCATCGAAGGCAACTTGTGCCTCAAGAGTCCATGCAAATTTCCTTTTGGTTGTCAAGGTTTCAGTAATAGGGAAAGTGAGTGTAGAAAAGTTTTCTATGAAACGTCTGTACCAACCGGCCAGACCTAAAAATCCGCGAACTTGTTTTACGGTACGAGGCGTTGGCCAATTTACTATCGCGGCTATTTTTTCAGAATCAGTTTGTATTCCACCATTACCTATTATGTATCCAAGGTATCTAACTTTAGTGACACAGAAATGACTTTTCTCGATATTTAAAGTCAAGTTAGCTTTCCGAAATTCATCAGCTATTCGCACTAAAATGGCAAGATAACTCTCAAAATCTTCGGACACAATAATCATGTCATCGAGGTATCCGAAGACACAGTGTCTCAAATCGGGAGGTATAAGCTGGTCCATGAGACGGCACATGGTCTGCGGTGCGTTGCACAGACCAAATGGCATGACAACGAACTGGTATAAAGGGCGCCCTGGTATAGTAAAGGCAGTTAATTCTTTTGCTTTTTCACTCAACCCAATCTGCCAGTAGGCGTCCTTTAAGTCCAGCTTGGAAATTATGTGAGCCTTGGGCAAACGCGCAAAGATTCCCTCGATGCTCGGTAGAGGATAGGCATCTTTTCTAGTCGCGTTATTTAGTTTACGCGCGTCTAAACACAGTCGCACCTCATTGGGTTTTACTACTAAGCGCATTGGCGAACTCCATGCTGACGTTGAGGGTTCAATGACACCTAATGCTAACCTGCGGTCTATTTCGGAGAACATAATTTTCTCGGCAGCCGACGAAACGGGGTAAAACCGTTGTTTAATTGCCTTTGCATCACCTATGTCTATTTCATGCGTAATTAAACGCGTTCTACCTAATCCTTGTTTGGCAAAACTGGGAAACAGATTGATGATTGCCTCCAATTGGTGCTTTTGCAATGACGTAAGAGGTAATTTTTGATTATCTGATAATTCAGATTGATGTTGATGTCGGATTTCTATAAACTCTTGTCCTTCATTAGGTGCAGCACATAATTCAGACAAGTTGGGGGGCGATTCCGAGTAAATAGATGGAGCAGAAATAATTGCGGAGTCAAAGATCTCTGAGGCAAGCTTAAATGCTTTCCAAAAGTCAAGACCGAGAATCACTCGTTGTGCTATCGATGGAACTATTAGAAACTTTATGCGCTGGATGTCATTTCGAAAAGTCACTTCAACATCTAAATAACCAATGGTCTTCTGAAGTTTACCATCGGCCGTTTTTACCGAGGCTTTAGAGGCCACAAAACAAGGACAGTCCGTAAAATTGTTCTTAGCAAGAAAAGATCCAATGCACGAGACATTAGCTCCTGTATCAAGCAAACCGTATTCGCTAAAGTTCAAAAACTGAACCTTGGCGTAATATCGCTTGTCCGTAGGACTGTTTATAATACCCGATATTAAATATTTCGCATTAGTTTTTCGTAACTTAAAATATTTCTTAAGTCGCAAAGTGGATCTTTTTTGTCGCCTACATTTAGAATGTGTAATGCCACTGGCTGAGAAAATTTCGTTACGTTTAATGATATAATCACCATATCTTTCATGATATGGGCGTATAGGGTACAAAATTCGTTCAATAGGTGGATAAATATTCGAGTTTCGACTGAGTATAGTCAATTTAGGATTATTTACCAAAAGGTCAATTTTGGAAGTGAGCTTGGTGTCTGTATCAAGTTTTGGTATAACATTTAAAGTAACATTAACAGGATAAGCTATGGTAGATTTCAGGCTGTCCTCGGACGTTGGAAGTTTTTTGGAATATATGTCTTTTTATTAGCACATCTGACGCACTGTGGCTTATATAAATTTTTCTCGCCACATCCATAGCAAAATATTTTCCTGTCACTCAAACAATCGTCCCAAAAGTGTCCAGTTTGGTCACAATTCCAACATTTATGTAGCATTGCCGCATTTTGATTAACAGCATCAACTTGAGCTGTGGGAAATGTATTCGGCTCCTCTACATCTTCACTCTGCAATTCAGAAATATTTCGCCTGACGGGCAACCTATTGGTATTTACTTTATCACTCATATTTTTGCGATAGTAATCATCAGATAACAGGTTTTCCCGCATCTGCACAAGTTTTCTCAAATGAGCTATTGAAAATACTGGTAAATATAATAGTTCATGTCGTATATCTTGACGCAAATTCCGAATCAATATTTCAACAACTTCCGACTCAGCCATTGGCCGTTCAAGCCTATCCAACATAACACAGATTGAGTCATAGAATGATTCAAATGACTCAGCAGGTCTCATCTTCCTATTTCTAATTTCCTCTTTAATATCATAATTGGAGCGCATGTCTTTATACTCGTACTTTAAAGCCGTACAAAAATCATTCCATTGAATGGAATCCACTTGTTTATGGTATCTCCAATACCAGTGAAGCGCTTTATCAGATAAAAGAACCTGTAAATTTGAACAAATTAAGTCAAAGTTGCTATTCAAATGCTCTGTAGGTAGTGCTTTAATCCGATAAATAAATTCATCCACTGTAAGACCTTTATTGGAGCCATCAAATTTTATACTCCAGTTGCGTATCATTGATGTAATTTTATCGGGATGTGATGATAAAGCATATTCAGAGTGATTAATAGAATTATTTAGATTGCTACCTGAGCGATGATTATACGAGGGCGGTGGAATTGGTGCCGAAACCATGACAGGGTCTTGAATATTAGATTGTGCCTGAGATTGAGATACATTTCTATTTAAATTCATTGTTGTAACATTATACTAATATTTCGCTCGATCATTTCGTTAATTCGACCGTAATCAACAATACTTGGATTATTATGACTATTTAATTGTGGCATTGGATTACTATTATCTTCATGTATTAACTGTATATTTGATTGTGCATTGTGAGCAGGTGAAACCGGATCACCAGACTCTAAAGATTGATTTGCATGACGAGCACTTAAATCAAAACTAGAATTATTATTTTCAGAAAATAAGTTTTTGTTCCAATTTCTAGTGTTTGGTCTGTTTCCCATTGCTCCCCGACTTTTCCCTCTAACTGCCGAACGACCTTTTTAATGGTATCAGTTGTAGCAGTACTTTCTGGATCTATCAGAGGCTGCGACTTATACTGACGGAGATCTGCAAGATCACACGACATTTTACATGTTGGGCAATTCGCCGAAGTTGATAGTGCATCCTCGATGCAACATCGATGGAACAAATGGCCACAATTTGATATTTTAACACATTCCTGATTCTCTAAACGCATTGTTTCCCCACAAATGAAACATTTATGTTCATCTGAATTGAATGAGGAACATGGAGCTCTCGAGGAAGGGGGAGGGCTATGGGCAGTTAACATTATTGATTGTATTTAACTAAAATTCAAAGTTACAGATACGCCTTAAGTAAAAATAATTTCAAATTTCGAAATAAAAGTTTTGATTTATAGACAAAACTTTTCCGATAGAGGGTAAATATATTTAACAGGGTAAGGGAGTAAATTGTCAACTGATAAGGTGCACTAAACCGGTCTATGGAACGTGAATTTCTTTAATATTACCGTTAAGGATTAAGCACTTAGCATCATGTTTTGTCTTTTTCAACTAATATTAGTGGACTTCAAATTGCCAGAGCTAAATTAAAGTAATTCCTACCAATATTAGGATGCTATATATATATTTAAAACTACAATGATAGTATTAAAAAGACCCACATTGGAACTAACTAAACTCTTTTCTCAATATTTTACTAGAAATGAAAGTCTAATTGGATTACGCTCTCGGTCAGTATATCCGAATACCGAATCAGATAACTGAAATTCCTAAGAGGTGCAATCAGTATTCTAAATCTTAATATAGCCTTGAAAAAAGATTTCAATTAATCCTGAAAGTATGTACTTTAAGATTAAAAACTATTGAAGCCATTGCATTTCCTTCTCGGATTTGCTGAGGCCCCACGTTGGGCGCCATTTATTTATGTAATGAACAAAAGATTGCAGTGGTTAAGTTCATACCTAATAAGTCTTTGACTATACCTACGGATAGTTTAATTCCAACAACTTTCTGGTAGTTTGCTTGGCGTGATATAATGGAATGGAATGTTTTTTAGAACAAGGCAGACTGGGAGCCATTGAAAACTAGCTAGCAGTCGGGTGGGGGGTTCGGGTCTGCTTTGAACTTGTGCAGCCAGCAAACTTGAACATAAACAAAAATATTGTAGACTCCCGTGATATTACTAAGAAAAAAAATATGAATGTAGTGGATCCTGACCAAAAAAAAAAAATAATAAAATAAAATAAAGCCCCAAAATGATCAAGGTACTAAGAAAAATATTACCAGTTGACAATATAAAATGTGGATTTTATAGATAGACCAAAATCCCAAGCATTTTAACCCTCCCAACCATGGTCTTAGTAGCTTTACATTTTATTAAGACCCCCAATCTCCCTCTTACCCTAACTTTACCCTACCATCGTCAAAAGTCTAAATTTACAGCAACATATTCTTAGATTTATTAGTTCAACAATTTCAGTACATTTATGAATGCTGTTGTCCTCTGTTCAAGCGGACATAAGAAATGTAAAATTAACATTGAAAGCTAATTCAAAACTAACATGAATAAGAGTAATTTTACTCTGTACATAACATGAGTATGTTAACTTAACAGAAAGATAAAAGTACTCTAGTAGAGCTAATAAGTCCCTTGCAATTTTGAGAAGTGCATAGTAGGGTGATAATGCAAAAGAAGTTTATTTATTATAAATTCATGAATGTAAATTTAAACTGTTCACTGACTCAAAATTGCAAGAAACTCATATTGGTTAAATAAAATAATGAGAAACAAGAAAAAAAACTTTTAACGTTAATTTGAATTGACTTAATTGAAGTAACAAAAAATAAATTGTTATGCAAAATTAGAGTTTCATTGTTTTAACATATAATTTGTTTCACTCACCAATGTAGATGTAATTAAGATTACTAATATCGTCGAGGCCTCGATGACGTTGTTCTTTGGTAGCTGTTGGGAAAATTTATGAAATCAATAATTTTGCATTTTACAATAGAGAAAAAAAAAATTAATTAAATTAATTCATTAGGGTACTTAATAGTAGCGTTCGTTGATAAAGGATGATTCTATGCGACGGAGTTTGTATTTTAGCGCGTTCTAATATATTGATGGGAAATGCTTTAGGCCAGGTAATTAAAATGCAGAAGGAGTCTTGCCCTTCTGATGAACTTTGTCTGGAATTTGCACGAATTTTCTGGTCATTGGTGGATTCAGCTCCAGACTTGGTTGCGAAGACTCGTTTTATCGTAATTTGGTAAGCTCTGATAGATGGTTTGTCAGAGTATCGTCAATTTTCCTCGAAAATCTACAAATTCTCTCTATTGTCCAATCACAGGTAAAGTTGAAGAAAATGCCGCAAAAAGTGTAAAGGGCCTCACTTCCAAAGCCTTCCCAAGAATCTCCAGAAGTGAGGCAGTTGTGGCGGGGATTTGACCCGCTTTTAGGTTTGTCAGAAAAAGTAACTATAAGGTGATAATATTGTTAAAATCCTCACCTTAATAATTAAGACATTTAATCTCATCTTCAAACTTTATCAAAAATTTAACGTGGTAGGGGAATAATGCGAAAATGTTGGGTCTCAATTCCGAACTAGTGTATTTATCGATTCCCTTATAGTAAAGCTGTGTCGTTACGTGTGCCTTAAAATGAGTTGTATAAAAATTTTCATCTTTTTTCTTGTATTACAATTCACTAAAATTACCTTTTACTATAATTATAATATTCGTACAGAATAATTATACGAAATTAGCTCCACAATTCTCGCCTTAATAAGGAATAACTATATTAAAATATTTTCTCACACTGGTACACGTTAACTTCACTTTCTATCACTTGAACTTATTATAAAGCTATTGACTTTGATGTGTTTAATCTTGAATCGACAGAACCCAAAAGACTTTCTGAAAATTCCTACGCTTGCGATAAGCCTTGGTTAGCACTGCTGACGACTAAAGTCAGTTTATTCACCACTAACTATTTCTTATGGGGTAAAAGCAAACAAGCGATCAGCAGCAGAATCTGATGCCGTTGCCAACAATAGATCACCCACACAAACTTCACAAAGCGGGATCTATGTAAAGCCAAGAATGTAATTAAGCTTACATCTCTTGCCTTTGCTTACGAAAAAAAAAAAACATTTAAAAACATGAAGCAATATAAGAATATGAAGGAAACGTAAAAAAAAATATTTAAAAAAATTGAGTTTGCCTAGGATTTGAACCTGGGTCTCGCGTATAGTAAGCGGACACGCACCCGCTGAGCTATTGTAAGCTTGGCTTAAAGGTAGGAAAAAACAGAATATTACCAATGACGCATTAGCGAAAAATCGCTGAAATTCTATATTTAGACATAGTTACCCATCACGTAATGGGTAACTATGTCTAAATATAGAATTTCAGCGATTTTTCGTAAACAACAACAACAACTTGAGGTGTAAGTAATAGGGACGGTAAGTAGCAAATTGGTAGTACTATAGTATTTTTTTATGACATTTAAATAATAAGACTTTCATCAGATACTTTTTTCCACCGTAAGCGTTCCTCACACAAAGGAGGCTTACCGGAATTACATTGAGCGATTCAAAAATTACGTCACGATGAAGGGTGTTGTAGAAAATAAGGAGTATTGTACGAAGCTACTTCTTAATTCAATCGGTGCAAAGTATTTCAATATGGTGACGGCGTTGGCAGCGCCAAAAGCAGCGACGGAACTGAAGTACGACGACTTGTTGAAGCTGTTGGGGGAACATTTGGCGCCGAATACATTCTTATCGAAGTATCAGACTGAGGGACAATCTGTGGCAGACTTTGTGGCAGTACTTCGCACTGATATCAACAACTGTGAATTTATTTCGACGTGTGCCTGTAAAATTTCAATTGCTGGTGTGTTTCTGAGGGCGCAATCAAGTGCATCAAATTTCGATGAAATTGTGGCAAAAGCCAAGGGCGTAGCCAGGTAGGGGCAGGGGGGCAGCTGCCCCCCCCCCTTCAGCTTGGAAAATCTGTTAAAATGCCGGAAAATATGAAGATCAAAATAAAACAGTACAGAAATTTCACTAAGGTGAACTGACTGATAAAAACTTTCACCCTATGTTCATTCTCCATAATTCTAGTAGATATTTTTTAACTCTGAGTCAATGAAATGAACTGATTTTTAAGCAAAAGTACTTAAGTATTGTTATTGTCCTGCTTGTGCAGTGGTAACTTTTGCCCAGACGTTTACAGGCATATATCAAAGCTGTAGAAATAGTTACAGTTTAGAAAGTTCATAAGAATTCGCTAATTATTTAGAGTTCCTCCTTGAAATTATTGGGAAAATTGGCACTACCTTGTATTGGAAGTACTAGTACGCAGAACGAGGCCCTTTATTTATTCGTAAGTTAACGTTCAATAAGCGATAAGATTGTGCAAAAATTTAACTGTATTGTGCAGTGCACTTGCAACAAAGAAACATGGTATGTATGTAAATGTATATAGGTGAATTTGGTCATTTGTATGAAGGTACCAAAAGGGTTGTAGAAAATATTTCGGTATTCTGAGATTTTACCTACAGTTGTAAGATAATTAAACTGACCAAATTCAAATATCGTTCAGTTTTTCATTAGGAAGTTAAGTTTTTCATTAGGAAGGTAAAACTAAATTTTGGAAAAATAATAAAAAGTTATCCTGCACACCAGCCATTCGAACAGACAGACGAACATGTCTCCAGAATTGCATTCGCTATTCAGATACTTTAGGTCCAACGTGTATCCTTTAATATACATATTACACTTTCTCTCGAGTCAAATGATATAGAGGGTGGACCAAATACTAGTTGGTTTTAAAATCATAGATTATTTTAATCCATAATCCATTCGATGCGAGCCGATGCAGCCAATTAAACGATCACGTAAAAGTATTAAAAAAATCAATCGAGTGTGGAATTAAGAATTTTTGAGGCAACTGATCCCGTTCTCGATTTCCTAATCGATTCTTTTAACAAGACATGAGACTAAATTAATTAGTTCTTTGTATTTTTAAATTACATACAGTGAAAAAAAAATACAAGACTAGACTCGGCGATTTTAACCTAATTCGGACACAAGGAATCGAACTACATCATTAGATTTTTGAGTTACAATGTCAGTTTCGTACAAGTTTTTTTTTTAAACTTTCAGTATTGTTTTAAGAGGTTGAAAAGATTTTCGACAAGCTATAGTTGGGGTTTCGGATAAGCTTGACTTAATTAAAACAACTTTGTCGAAGACGGCATATCCGAAAATCTAACTATAGTTTGGGAAAATCGAATTAAGCCCATAAAGCCCTTCCATTAAGAAAAAATATTTTAACAAGAAATTTGTATAAAGTGCCCATGATAACTAAAAAAGGAAACTATTTCATGGTTAGGAACTTAAGGGCTTTAATCGATTGTCGCAGACTATAGTTGGGTTTTCGGATATGCCGTCTTCGACAAAGTTGTTTGAAATAAGTCAAGCTTATCCCCTTAAAACACTACTCAAAGTTAGGGTAAAACCATTGAGTTCGGCTTTATCTTCGAAAAGTTGTATAAAAAACTATCACAGTGGAATTAATCGAGTAATCACTAATATTTGTGTTTGTTTTAAGCATGTGTATGTAATGCATACTTAGAAATTGGCATACATATTTTTTTTTGCTGGGAAGTTGTGATCCGTTATTAATGGGAATGTGTTGGCCAGTCTTTTTTACTGTCGTCGATTAAAAACTAAAAAGATTTTTGGTCCAGTCTGCAGAAATGAAAAACATCGATATTTTCAAAAAAGGATCAGCTAGGATTTCAACTCAAGCATTTTTTGATGTATGATCGACCCAGAACACAGTGGCATTTACACTTTTTATCGTCATTTTCATGCAAACTAAAACTGTTTTAAGCCTTCCGTCAACTGTGAAAAAAGGGTTTTTTGAACATATGAAATTTTACGCCGCAATTCTTGACCGTTTTTCAAAATTTTTTTTATTCTAAATTCCCTACCGTTATTTTTCTAAAAATTTCCTAATTTTATGAAAAAAAAAATTGTTACTCTAATTTCAAATGTTTTTCGGATGTAATAAATTTCTTTATTTTGACAGATAATGTAACATATTACACAGGTGCAGCACTAAAATCTTGAACCAATCGAGACCCCCAAAATCGGAACTGGGTTTTGAATTATTAGCTGCGGTTTTTTTTAATTCTTTTTTTAATTTTTCGACTAGTAGATGGATTTTAGTATAATTTTTAAAAAAAACATGTACTAATTCTTAAGTTTATATCTCGTGAGTTTTTCGAAATATTGCTTGTTTCTCTTCGGTAAATGTTTATATCTTTATCAGACCTAAAAATTTTACCTTGAGATAAAATCAAAAAAACATTGCATTTTTAATTTCGATAAACATGCAATTGAAAGTGATTTATTGGCTCCTTTTTGAATTTTGGATGACTTTGTAGGGCTATAACAATGTGAAGGGGTTATCATATGAAATCGGAGTGTTGAGAAGAGTTGTTTGTTTTTGGCTATCTTTTTGCCATATAATGTCTGGTCGAGTTCGTAGCAATTTCTGAAATAAGTGTGAAAAACCATAGAAAAATATGACGAAATTTTACTATTTTTTACAGTTTTGCCGTTTTGAGTAAGATTTTGTTTATTGGATTTTATCTCAAGGTAAAATTTTTAGATCTGATTAAGAGCTAAAAAAAAACCTTAGCTAATAATACAAAACCTAGTTAGGGTTTTTCTTCTACTATCATAAGCTTTCAGATTTTGGGGGTCTCAATTGGTTCAAGACTGTGAAGTTGAAAAATGTTCTACTGTTTTATTGTATTGGTCTTTTTAAATGAAAAGCACAATACTTAGCCTACTTATAAACACATAATATTATTTTATTTGCAGTTTAAAACTGAATTTTTGGTATATATGCAAAAAGTTTCTAGTGACTCACTAACATAGTTTTTGTTTTACAGAAGACTTTCTTTAAACTTAACGTTTCTTTTCCATGTTATATATTAAGATTTGTTCTAATCTGATAATAATTGCGAGCAGGCCAATATAGCTTATTGCTAAGTTCAAAATTTTGTGGACACGTAATCCAAAAAAATATTTGATATTGAAGTCAAAAATTATTTTTTCATCGACTTTGACACATTTTAAAAAGATAACGATAAGGAATTTAGAATAAAAAAATGTTAGTTTTGTGCACAATTTTATTTCCAATCACAAAAGAATTCAATTTTAAAACTCGCTCAAGAATTGCGGCAAAAAAAAAACAAAACAACTAAGGTTATTATAAATAATTTTTTGGTACTACTTGAATTCGACGACCTTAAATTTTTTAAAAAAATTTTAGTCTATCTTTGTTGGATAAAATATTGTCAAAACAATGAGTATTGATTTTTCGTTAGGTTTTCATTTTTTTTCGTAAACATACTATTAACATGAAATGTAAAACCGACTGCCCCCCCCCCCCTACATCAGATCCTGGCTACGCCCTTGGCAAAAGCCTTGGCGCTTGAAGCTGCTAAAGTTGATGCGAGGGAGTTGTCTCAGGCTACTGCGAGAATATCGAATAATGCTGCAACAATAAATAAAATTTTCAATAAAAAGAAAGCTCATAGCGGTAAAAATCACCAAGTTCAAAACAAACGCAAAATCAATTATGAACAATTGGGTATTACGGGTTTATTTGGATTTGAAGTGGATTCTGGATCTGGGTATTCCTTTTTGCCAAGACAGTTGTTTGAAAAATTAAACGGCCAAACAAGCTAACTTCCACAAATATTGTTTTTTGGTCGTACACCCAAAACACTTTTATTCCAGATGGCAAAGTTCGAGTGCATGTCAAATTTAATAACGTTTCAATTTACGATGACTTATACGTTGTTCCAGACGGGTGTACGGCACTAATAGGCGCCGAACCTGGATACTTCGTCTGGGCAATAACCTCAATGAATTGGATGAGGTAAAGTATTCAAATGTTGCAATGACCAATTCAATTGATGAGTGCACAATTCAAGATTTAATGGCGGAATTTTCTGAAGTTTTTCAAGAAAGGATTGGGTGCATCCCTAATTACAAAGTTACCCTGGAGCTACGAGAGAATGCCACTCCCATTTACACAAAAGAACGCCAGATCCCGTATGCGCTAATAAAACGTGTAGATAAAGAGCTCGAAGACTTGGAAAAATCGGGGATAATATCTAAAGTGGCTAATAGTGACTGGGGGTCACCATTAGTGGTTATTCCAAAATCGGATGGAGGAGTGCGGCTGTGCGTGGACTACAAAGTGGGCGTAAATCAACGTCTTATAAACTCGCACTATCCGATTCGAAAAATAGAACACATTTTTAATAGTCTTAGGGTTCCGAAGTATTACTGCCGTCTTGACCTTTTTAAAGCCTATATACATGTACCCGTTGATCAAAATTCTAGCGAGATTCAAACACTTTCGACGCATAGGGGACATTTCGAATGAATCGTCTATCCTTTGGCATGAAAACTACTCCAGCTGAGTTCAACCGAATTATCGACAAGATATTACGTGATGTTCCAAAGACAGAATCATACTTCGACGACATTGTAGTTCATGGTGATTCAATGTCCGAGTGCAAAGCGAATTTGAAATTATGTTTGACTCAGTTAAAAAAGTATGATCTGCATTTAAATGTTTCGAAACGCACATTTTTCGAAAAACAAATTGAAGTTTTAGGCCAACACTGTACAAAAATCCCCCACAAAAGTTGAAGATGTTCGAAGATTTTTGGGTATGGTTACATATTATTCAAAATTTATACCAAATTCTTCTACAATTACAACGCCTTTACGTCAGCTACTATGCAAAAATTCAATTTTCAAGTGGGGACCCAACTGTTAAAAATCTTTCGAAAAACTTAAAGAAGAAATCGCCAGCGACCGTGTTCTCATGCCTTTTAACCCTGATTTGAAGGTACAACTAGCGTGCGACGCTAGTCCCACGGGAATAGCAGGCGTTTTATCGCATATTCTTGACGATGAAGACAGACCGATAGCTTTCGCATCAAGATCTTTAACGCAGGCAGACCAAACTATTCGCAGCTTGATCGTGAGGCGTTTGCGATTGTGTATGCTGTGGGACATTTTCATGAATACTTGTACGGCCGCGTCTTCACACTTGTAACGGATAATCAGCCGTTGTCAAGAATTTTCCACCAACATTCAAAATTGATGCCAAATCAAAATGGCGACGTTATGGTTTCAGACAATGCCAGCATCTTCAAAAGTGACGAATTTACATCTTTTTGCAAAAATGCTGGAATTTTCCAAAAATTCAATGCTCCGGGTCACTCAGCAACAAACGGCTTAGCCGAAAGAAATGTACAGACATTGAGATACCGTTTAGCAGCTATGTCAGAAGACCCATCACCAGTACCCAGAAAGATAAGCGAGATTTTATTTAAATATAGAGCAACACCACTTCGACAGATAAGGACTCAACTTGATGCCTTAAAACCTTCAAAAATTACTGGAAGATCTACACCAAAAATATCGATCAGACAGCTTAGTAAGGGAGATCGAGTTCAAGCCAGATTTTACAACTTAAACAAACCTTCTTGGAAATTTGGCGTTATCATCAAAAAGCATGAACATCTTCACTACAAAGTTAAACTCGACGACGGTTTCATATTTAAACGCCACATTAATCAATTGCGCTTAAGTGAAGTATCACAACGACATTGCACAAATAATCAGCAGCAAGAGGTTGTTCAAGAGAGAAGTCAAGAAGTGAAAGAACAACAACAACTGCTTCAACACCAACTAATTGTACCTTACATGCAACTGGGACTATCAGTCGTAGGCTATGAATCGCCCAGTACATCTACCGCTGAACCATTACCCCAAGGTACCGAAGCTGAATCAACTGCGAGTCAGCGTGCGTCCAGTAGACAACGAAGACCACCTCCCCGTTTTAACGATTATGTTCGGCACTAATTTCAACTTATATTTAAAAAAATAATGTTCCTATTTAGTGAGGGAGAATTGTTATGATTGTTAGAGCACTTTACAACTTCTTTGATTATACTCTTTACAAATGTCATTACTTGTCATAACATATACAATGATTGCTATTGTTATTATCATTCGTAAAACATAGTTAACAGCATTATAAATTGTATCCATTGTAAATATTATATAATAAATTAAGATTATTCTATCAAGCATAAGTCGTGCAATCTTTTATTCAATACGAGAATCCAGAGTATCGACATACAAGATACAACAAGTGGCCTATTACAACTTACGACAGTAGTTCATAGGTTCGCCTTCAAACACCTTTCTCGCTGGGGCATTTACATCCATCCTGGCAACATATCCCAGCCATCGTTGTCATTCGATTCTGACTCTAAACCCATTTTTTATGACTATTTTTCTAGCGATGAGAAAACTGCAATAATATCCCGCAGATGTCTATATCATCGGCATTACTATATTAAATAGTGTACATGACAGGCTATCACCCTGCCTGACACCTATTTCTGTGTTGAATGGTTTGCTTCGCAGGAATACCAAACTTCCTTATCGGAGAGTCGAAGGCAACTTTGTAGTCGACATAGAGGTGGTAGGTGTCGATCTGCTTTTCATGAGCTTTTCTAGGATTTGCCGTAGAGTAAATATTTGATCTGTCGTAGAATTACAAGGTCTAAAGCCGCTCTGATATGGTCCAATTAGTTTTACTACCTTGTACCCAATTGGTAAAAGGCTTATTCCACGGTAGTTCTTACATTCACCACGATCGTAGAATTTTCGGGCTTCCCCTCTACCTCGCAGCAACTCAGTGCACTCATTTGCCTTTTCTTCAGCTCCATCTTTTTCCGTCTAAAAGGACGGGTTGACTCTCGTCTCTTCTACCCATGCCGTTCACGAACAGCTCGCGTTGCCATTGGCTGCAGTTTTGCCCTGTATGCAGCATCCGTCTCTCTCGTGGCATTGCGAAATTCATCATCGTACCAGGCATCTTCTTGAGGCGGCTTTGAGTACCCAAGCACGCTTCTCGCAGTCCGTTCTATAGAGTCGGCTATATATTGCCACTGCGAGGTTATATTATCAGGGGTTGGAGCATTCCGCAGCAGTTGTGTCAGGTGGTTGGAGTAGGAGTCCGCTACCTCTGTGGTCCACAGTTTACCGATGTCCAGCTTTCGTTGTGCCATATTACGTACGTTTTTCGCCATTATTAGCCTTGTGCGTAGCTTAACTGCGGTAAGGAAGTGTTCGGAGTCAATGTTCGCACCCCTGATCACTCGTACGTCCAGAACACTCGATGCGTGCCTTCCATCGACTACCACGTTATTTATCTGATTCCTCGTCAATTGATCTGGAGATAACCATGTTGCCTTATGAATATTTCTATGGTCAAATCTATATTTCTTGCCGCAGAGAAATCAATCAGTCTGATGTCATTGTTCGACGTTTCGGTGTGCATACTTAATTTTCCGATAGTAGGCTCAAATGCGGTCTCCCTGCCTATTTTAGCATTAAAATCGCCTAGTACAATTTTGATATCATGACAGGGGCTACGGTCATATACATTTTCTAGGCCCTCGTAGAACTCGTCTTTGTCATCGCTTTTCTCTTCTGTCTGAGCATGGGCACATATAAGTGTTATGTGGAAAAACGTTGTTTTGACTCTTATGGTGGCTATACGTTCACACACAGGTAGGGTGTTCAAAACCGAAACCGAAAAACCGTAAACCGGTTTTTTTATTTAAAACCGTATGCCGGTTTTTGCACAAATGCCATTTTCGAATAACCGGTTTAACCGAGTTTTTTCCTTCGGGTACTCGGTTTTTTTAAATTAGTTTGAAATGAATTTTAAAATTTTACAAGCATTCTTCATTCAAAGCATTCTTGTTTATAAAATGTAAAAAGTTTTTTCTAAATTAATTTGAAATTTTATTTTAAAATTTTCCAAAGCTTCTAAAAACATTCTCGTGTATAAACATTGAATACCCTAATTTTATGTATTAGGACCGGAAAATATCCTACAAGCTAATCCTGTGTAAAGTACTCTAAAAAAGCGGAAACGATGGAATTTGCTAACGAGCTTTTTAAAAGACTTTATCCTGCAATTTCCCCAACAACGGCAGAGTCTATTAACAGTTCAGATTGTGAGATGGTGGAATCTCCTAATGGTAGTCTTTGCAACGATTTAAACATGACAATAAATAACATTCAAAATCCACCAGTGAAAACAAATTGCAATGACACAATCCTATATGATGATTTCAACTATTTCGATAGATTTAATAAAAATACAGAAAAGCTCAACATGCTTCTAAACGCTCTTTTGCCAATAAATCCTACTTCTACAATAAGTGAGCGCGTGTTTTCTGTATCAAGCTTTATAAAAACGAATCAGAAGAATTTGATAGATTTAATAAAAATACAGAAAAGCTCAACTTCCTTCTCAACTCTCTTTTGCCAATAAATCCTACTTTCACAATAAGTGAGCGCGTGTTTTCCGTATCAAGCTTTATAAAAACGAATCAGAAGAATTGACTCAAAATTTAACACTTAAATTGCATATTATTTCGTAAATACAATTTTAACCAGTAAGAAAGTTTCAGTCGGGTAAGCCGACTTACATATACCCTTACCCTCAGTAAAACGTAAAGGGGCGTGGATAGACTTAAAGTTTTTTTCTTCAAAACTTTATCCTGATTTAGCTTTAATAAATACAGAATTTGAGCCCGACCACGTTGGGTGTATTGATATTACTACTCCATCTCTAGAGTGGGCGGAATAGCACATTTGTATGGGAGGTCTCAGATGGGGCGTGGCTAGACTTAAAAACTTTATCCTGATTTAGCTTAACTAAATACAGAATTTGGTCACGATCACGTTGGTTGTATTGATATTACTACTCCATCTCTGAAGTGGGCGGAATGGTGCATTTGTATGGGAGGTTTCAGCAGGTACGTGGCTAGGCTTCCAAATTGGTTCTCCAATTTTTTATTCTGTTTGACCAATACTAAAAGCAGAATTTAGTCACGATCGCGTTGGATCTATTAATAATATTAATCGATTTCTTAAGTGGGTGGTACCTGATGGGTATGGGAGGTACCACATGGGGCGTAGCTAGACTTTCAGTTTTTTCTCCAAAACTTTGTCCTGCTATAGTTTTACTAAATGTAGGATTTGGGCACGATCAGATTGGGTGTATTGATATAACATACTAAATAAATGCATTTTTTTAAACCAAATTATTTTTTTTATAAGTATTTTTAACTTTTTAGGAAAAAACCGAAAAAACCGGTTAAACCGGTTTTCTTTAAAATGCTGTATTCGAAATCCGATTTTTCTAAAAAATCAATTTTTCGAATAACTCGGAAACCGGGTTTCTTAAAAAAGGAGGTATTTGAACAATCTACACGCAGGGTTGAACCTTGAGACTAGGTGTCGCAGTCTCTTGCCAACCACAAACTTACATCCAAACTCGTGCTTGTCCGCATGACCACTATAGTAGATGTCGCACGTCTTCATGCGCGAGCACCCGTGTCCCGTCCACCGGATTTCCTGTAAAGCGGTTATGTCAGCCTTGTATTCTTCGAGGACTTCCGCCAGTTGGATGGAGGCACCTGGTCTATACAGTGTTCCAACATTCCAGGTGCATATCCTCAAATCATGATCCTTAATTCGTTTGCGGTGGTCGTCAACATTTTGGGGGGTACGTTTTATTCTTATTTTACTTCTTTTCGTTGCAATAGTTTAAACGTTAGTGGCGGGCTGCAAGCCCAGCGCACCACGTAACAGTTTTTTGCTCCTGCCAGGATTTTATTACAGCCGCCCATTCTGGGTCAGACGCTGACCAGGGATCATTGCAATAGTTTAAACGTCTGTGGCGGGTTGCAAGCCCAGCGAACCACGTCGCAGTTTTTTTCCTCCTGCCAGGATTTTATTACAGCCGTCCATTCTAGGTCAGACGCTGACCAGGGTACCGCTCACTCTGAGCCAACGTGCCTGGGTTTTAAGTTTCGCCCCTCACCGTTAGCCGTGCTCTGGCGGGTGTCAAAACCACGTTTCCAGGCGTCACTACGTGGAGGAACTCCGTCCGCAGTAGTACCACGAATACGGAGCTCTGTGAGTAGACTTGAAGTGCAATTGGCAAGGATCACCCTGGGTTTGCCAAGTTAAACCGATCAGAATCTTTACCTTACATCACACTCCTGACGCCCCATCGGGCCTGATTGCCCATTTAAAACTTGAAGTATTGGTCAAAATCCAAAATCCAAAATCCTTAGGCCAAAAAAGGATTTTTAAAAAAATAATTTTTAAAAAAAATCCGCTCCATTAAATTTTTTTAAAATATTTTTTCTTAATCAGAAACCCGTGGTATTTAAAGACCAAAATGGCTGTAAACTAGTGTAATCCATTGGAATTTTCATAATGAAGCGCTAAGTAAACCTTTTTTGTTTCTATCATGGGTTAAAATGTTAGGATAGGTTAGCGAATTTGTGGGATTCTAGAATAAACGTTTGCCGCTAGAATCATGGATGGGAGTGCTATGAGGATAATATCAGGAATCTGAAAAACATTCTTAAATTAATGATCAGTACCATTTGCTTAGATTCATTCCCGTATAATAGTCGAACAGTGGCAAACGAAATTATGAATGATAAGTATGACGTCATCATATGTATAGTATACATTGTATACGTTTAAATTATGGGGATCTCTTCATTCATCTTTTGTTTTGTGTAGAACGTTTGCCAATTGCTCATTCATAACTTCTTACTCTCACTATTTTATTGACATTCTTCACACTAATGTACAATGTACATAGTTCAATGTCTAAAAAAGAATTTGATGTTGCACAATTTGAAACCAACACATTACGATGCACAGTGGAGTAAAAAAAGTTTTTTTTGGACATTTGATATTTTAGGACGCAATTCTTGATCGATTTTCGAAATTCTTTTTTTGTATTATTGAAAACAAAATTGTGCACAGAATGTACGTTTTTTAATTCTGAATTCCTTATCGTATTTTTTTTTAAATTTGTCAAAGCCGATGAAAAAATAATTTTTGACTTTAATGTCAAATATTTTTTGGATTACGTGTCCTAAAAACTTCGAACTGACATCAATTAATGCGAACATATGTTAAGAATTAAAGTCAGTGAAAAAATAAGACAAACATTTTATTTTTGGCTCAAATTTTTAGCATAGAACTTTGTGATTTCTCGGTTCAATTTATTTGGGAACTAGTGTAAGCCAATAAAACAGCCATGGGTAAGGAAAATGTCCATATCAACATTGTCGTCATTGGTCACGTCGATTCTGGTAAATCTACCACCGGCCATTTGATCTACAAATGCAGTGGTATCGACAAGCGTACCATTGAGAAGTTCGAGAAGGAAGCCCAGGAAATGGGTAAGGGTTCCTTCAAGTACGCCTGGGTTTTGGATAAATTGAAGGCCGAACGTGAGCGTGGTATCACCATCGATATCGCCTTGTGGAAGTTCGAAACTGCCAAGTACTACGTCACCATCATCGACGCCCCCGGTCACAGAGATTTTATCAAGAACATGATCACTGGTACCTCTCAAGCTGATTGCGCCGTCTTGATTGTTGCTGCCGGTACTGGTGAATTCGAAGCCGCTATCTCCAAGAACGGTCAGACTCGCGAACACGCCTTGTTGGCCTTCACCTTGGGTGTCAAGCAATTGATCGGTGGTGTCAACAAGATGGACTCTTCTGAGCCACCCTACAGCGAGAACCGTTATGAGGAAATCAAGAAGGAAGTCTCCTCCTACATCAAGAAGATCGGTTACAATCCCGCTGCTGTTGCCTTCGTCCCCATCTCCGGCTGGCACGGTGATAACATGTTGGAAGCTTCCACCAACATGCCCTGGTTCAAGGGATGGAAGTTCGAACGTAAGAACGGTAACGCTGATGGCAAGACCCTCATCGATGCCTTGGACGCTATCTTGCCCCCTGCCCGTCCCACCGACAAGCCCCTGCGTTTGCCCTTGCAGGATGTCTACAAAATCGATAGTATCGGCACAGTACCCGTCGGTCGTGTCGAAACTGGTGTATTGAAGCCCGGTTGCGTTGTTGTCTTCGCCCCCGCTAACATCACCACTGAAGTCAAGTCCGTTGAAATGCATCACGAAGCCCTCGTCGAAGCCGTTCCCGGTGACAACGTTGGTTTCAACGTTAAGAACGTTTCCGTCAAGGAATTGCGACGTGGCTACGTTGCTGGTGACTCCAAGGCTAGCCCCCCCAAGGGTGCTGCTGACTTCACCGCTCAAGTCATCGTCTTGAACCATCCCGGTCAAATCTCCAACGGTTATACCCCCGTGTTGGATTGCCACACCGCTCACATTGCTTGCAAGTTCGCTGAGATCAAGGAGAAGGTCGATCGTCGTTCCGGTAAGACCACCGAAGAAAGCCCCAAATTCATCAAGTCTCATCGTCAACTTGGTGCCCTCCAAGCCTTTGTGCGTTGAAGCCTTCCAAGAATTCCCCCCATTGGGTCGTTTTGCCGTTCGTGATATGAGACAGACCGTCGCCGTCGGTGTCATCAAGTCCGCCAACTTCAAGGATGCCTCCGGTGGCAAGGTCACCAAGGCCGCCGAAAAGGCCACCAAGGGCAAGAAGTAGCTGCTTTACTCTGAACAACAACAACATCAAGTAACATCAGTTAATTGCATCTTCTACAACCCACTACTATTACCGTCAGCCACAACAACACCAAGTAGCAACAACAATAACACAATTAGACGTCGTACCCCATCTACCAGCAACGTAAAGATGTTCCAGCATAAGCTAATTCTAATGGTTAAAGAAAAGTTTAACTGCTTCCATCGCAAAGAGTTCCGGAGGAAACGAATGCTGTTGTCGCCAAATTTTATGATGATGTTTTTTGACTAAAAAAACGAGAGAATTGAAAGACCCATCTCTTCGTCGCCCCCTAGCCCACTCCAGTGTGTCATGAACGCAGTGCGTTCTTCTGCATTGGGCTGAGATGGGGGGTTTACCTGTGACGAACCCCAAAAATACTTGATCCTCCATATACTTTTCTTAAGCACAACAGCTTGAAGCAAGCATTTAAGTCTTTTTTTATGTATTTAATTACTATTTAATTTAATTATTATTTGTAATGAAATTTTATATGATTTATCTTATGTTGGAATTCATTCCATCTCTAATACTACTCGTAAATAAAAGAGAACACAACAAACTAAAAAAAAAAGTTTGTGGAGACACTATTTTCACACTTTAACTCGTTGTCCTGCTCATAATTATTATCCGATTAGAACAAAATCTAATTTACAACCTGGAAAAGTTTAAAGAAAGCCGTCTGTAAAAAAAAAGCCAAATCGGTGAAGGTCGCCATGCATTTTTTTTGCATATGAACTAAAATAATGCAATTTTAAACTTCGGATAAGATACAATTATGTGTTTACAAGTAGGCTAAGTGGTGTGCTTTTTATTTAAAAAGACCAATACCTTAATATCTTACATCATCTGTCAAAATAAGGAAATTTGTTAAACGCATATACAAAATTCGGTGCCGGCCGTGGCCGTGACGCAATTCTTAATCGATTTTCGAAATTCCTTTTTTGTATTATTGAAAACAAAATTGTGCACAGAATGTACGTTTTTTAATTCTGAATTCCTTATCGTAATTTTTTTTAAATTTGTCAAAGCCGATGAAAAAATAATTTTTGACTTTAATGTCAAATATTTTTTGGATTACGTGTCCTAAAAACTTCGAACTGACATCAATTAATGCGAACATATGTTAAGAATTAAAGTCAGTGAAAAAATAAGACAAAAATTTTTTTTTTTGGCTCAACTGCAAGTTAGTTTGCGGAGACACTATTTTCACACTTTAACTCGTTGTCCTGCTCATAATTATTATCCGATTAAACAGTGCAACACACTTTTTCAGGGGTAAACCAAACCAATATCAAACGATAGCATTTGACCTCAGTAACAAAACCCTAAACTCCATTTTGCCCCACTACGTCACAAATTTTTTTTACAGTGGTTTAAAGTTTTATTTTTTTGGTCAAAAGTCGAATCAAAGAATATGAAAAATCAACTGTAAAAATACATTTGGGGTATTTCATGTCTTCGGAGACCGAAATTAAAACAATCAGGGAATATTTTCTCGGAACATTTTAACCCTCTAGCTCCCACCCGAATGGGACATTTTAGGTCCAATTTTGAAAAACTGTTTAAAAGTCAACTTTGGACGGAGGTCAGGGATTAGAAGCTTCGCTAGAAATATTCTCCGGAAAATTTCACTAAGAGTCACCGAAGACAAATAACCTCTACGAGCCAAAGGTTCCAAAATAAAATCAAAATGAAATGTTACTGAAATGTTAAATAGTCTATTTTTGAGCAAACAGTGCAACGCACTTTTTCGGGAGTGAACTAAACCAATATCAAACGATAGCATTTGATCTGAGTAATAAAACTCTAAACTCCATTTTGCTCCACTACGTCACAATTTTTGTATACAGTGGGTTAAAGTTGGATTTTTTTAGACAAAGGTCAAATAAAAGAAAATGAAAAATCATGTGTAAAAATAGATTTGGGATAGTTCATATCTTCGGAGACCTACATTAAAATTTTCCGGGGAATATTTCCTCAAAATATTTTAACCCTCTATCTGCCACCCATTTTGAACATTTTGAGAAATTTGACTTTTAAGCTGTTTTTCAAAATTCATTCTAAGGGTAGGAGCTGGAGGGTTCAAATGTTCTGATTAAATGTTCCTCCGAAAATTTTAATGTATGTCTCCGCAGACATCAACTATCCCAACCCTATTTTTAAAGATGATTTTTCATTTTCTTTTATTTGACGTTTGTCTAAAAAAAATCTGACTTTAACCTACTGTATACAAAAATTGTGACGTAGTGGATCACAATGGAGTTTAGGGTTTTATTACTGAGGTCAAAAGCTGTCGTTTGATACTGGTTTAGTTCACTCCCAAAAAAGTGCGTTGCACTGTTTGCTCAAAAATAGTCTTTTTAACATTTCATTAACATGTCATTTTGATTTTATTTTGGAACCTTTGACTCGTAGAGGTTACTTGTCTTCGGCGACTCTTAGTGAAATTTTCCGAATAATATTTCTATCGAAGATTCTAATCCTTCACCTCCGTCCAAAGTTGACTTTTAAACAGTTTTTCAAAATTGGGCCAAAAATGTCCCATACGGAAGGGAGCTAGAGGGTTAAAATGTTCCGAGAAAATATTCCCCTGATTGTTTTAATATAGGTCTCCGAAGACATGAAATACCCCAAACGTACTTTTACAGATGATTTTTCATATTCATTGATTTAACTTTTGACCAAAAAAATAAAACTTTAAACCACTATAAAAAAAATTTGTGACGTAGTGGGGCAAAATGGATAGGGTTTTGTTACTGAGGTCAAATGCTATCGTTTGATATTGGTTTGGTTCACCCCCGAGATAATGACCATCAAATTGTGTCATAGTGTTAGAACAAAATCTAATTTACAACCTGGAAAAGTTTAAAGAAAGCCGTCTGTAAAAAATAAGCCAAATCGGTGAAGGTCGCCATGCATTTTTTTTTTGCATATGAACTAAAATAATGCAATTTTAAACTTCGGATAAGATACAATTATGTGTTTACAAGTAGGCTAAGTGGTGTGCTTTTTATTTAAAAAGACCAATACCTTAATATCTTACATCATGTGTCAAAATAAGGAAATTTGTTAAACGCATATACAAAATTCGGTGCCGGCCGTGGCATAGTGGTAAGAACACGCGACTACCATGCGGGAGATCACAGGTTCAACTCCTGGCTCCAGTCATCTTGAAAGAAAAAAAAAATAAATATTTCTTTCATTGTCGGCTTCCCTCGAATGTTGTCGACAGCAACTTCGCAGTATTTGTGTCGAGTCAATCGGCGTGTCAAGTAAGAGCTTCTCAAACAGTGACGTTTGCATTCGTCGATAAACAAGTAGATGCCGTTAGTTGTGAATCTAAAAAAATAGAAAGCGTTTTAATTCACAACAACGCGAGAAGCTATCCCATACCACATTCATGTGGTGTAAAGGGAAATTAAGTTTTTTTTATATACAGAATTCAAATATATATCAAATTTACGTTAGTGTATCAAATGATACATTAAAATTGGCACACACTGAATTTAACACTTTTTTGATCGTTAGCCGAATTTGATGTATCATTTGATACACTAACGTAAATTTGATATATATACAATACGATCGACTAAAACTAACAAACAGAACAGTTTAAAATTCAAATATATTTACAATACATAGGGCTTAAAATCGCAATATCAACGATGTAGCTCGTAATTCATCATCTTTAATAGACTATTTTTTGGTGTCTGCTCCTAATGACAATACTAATGACATACTGATCAGTTTGTCCCTCCCGGAATTTCGCATCATGCCTTTATTTTCTTGTCAATGGAAACTGTGCAATCCAATACAAATCAATTGTATGAATATTATGATTATAGTTCGATAACACAAAATTCTCTCAATGATATCTTAAGTCAGTGTAATTTTGATTTAGTATATTTTGCTCAAAATGTTGATGAACAGTTAGCTAATTTTAAAAATAATTTACCAATTAAGCATTCGATTGTAACTTTAAAAAGATGTATTTGTAGGAACAATCTAAGTGATTGGTTCAACTGTCCACTAATCCAATATCACATGTCTCTTAGAAATCTCGCCTTACAAGCATACTTTTTTGAGAGAACTACAGGTAACTGAAGGATATATTGTAAATGTCGAAACAGGGCCAATAAAAATAATAAGAAATGTGAAGAAACGTATTTTTGACAACTTGTTCAAAAACAAGTCAACCAAGGAAATTTGGTCTATACTTAGTAGTAACGACGTTAGTGGTGGTGATGATGGTATAAATAACACAGATTTTGAACAAATAAGTAGTGCTTTTATGTCAAACCAAACTCATAACCCTTCTAGATATCCATGCATTCCTAGTGATGCTTATGAAGGTTTCTCTTTCCATCAAATTGAATTTACTGACGTTTATGAGGCTTTTAATATGATAAAAGCCACTGCACTTGGGTGTGATGGAATAAATCTGAAATTTTTCAAATTAGTGTTTCCGTTACTTGGACATTATCTGAGTCATATTGAAAAAATTTCCCAATTTGTGGAAAATTCCAAAGAATATACCGATACGAAAGAAGGAAAACTCTGCCATTGACAGCTTTCGGCCAATTTCTATTATGCCTATACTGTCTAAAATTGTTGAACACATTATAAAACCAGTACAGAAATTTCAGTCAGTTAAACTGACTGATAAATACCATCACCCAATATAAGATATTGTTTAAGTCTTGTGTTATTGAAATTAACCGATTTGTAATTAAAACCAGTTAGAAAGTTTCAGTCGGGCAACCCGACTTACATTTACCCTTACCCTCAGTAAAATAAATAATTTTCTATTATATTGATATTATTACTCGAATTCGAAAGTGAGCGCAGTGGTACATTTGTATGGGAGGTACGAGAAGGGGTGTGGTTAGGCTTCCAGATTTATTCTCCATAACTTTATCCTGTTATAGCTTTACTAATTACAGAATTTGAGCACGATTGCGTTGGGTGTACTGATATTATTTCTACATCCCTAAAGTGGGCGCAAAGGTACATTTGTATGGGAGGTACTATAAGGGGCGTCGTAAGACTTCCAATTTTTTCTCCAAAACTTTGTCCTGTTATAACATAACAAAATACATAAGCCAGAAGGGGCGTGGCTAGGCTTTCAAAATTTTTTCCAAAACTTTATCCTGTTATAGCTTTACTAAATACAGAATTTGGGGACGATCCCGTTGGGTGTATTGTTGATATTATTACTCGATTTCTAAAGTGGGCGGAATGATGTATTTGTATGGGAGGTACCAGAAGGGTCGGGGCCATGTAGCCCATTTACAATACCGTAGTTTTGAGAAAATAATAACTCGTGCAAAATTTCAAAATATTTGGTTGCGTCTTTCGAAAGTTATCGTGCGAACCAGCCGGACAGCCACCAGACAGACAGACAGACGGACATGGCTCAAACGACTTAAAAAGTCATGAATCGAATTTGGTTCAAAGAAACCTAGGGTCTAAAGTGACTCCTTCTATGTGTTACACTTTTGGGTCGTATCAAATGATATATACCCTCATCCGTAAGGGTGATGGTATAAAAAAACAGATTGAAGACCATTTGGAAACTTTTTCGTTGCTTAGTGCTGCCTGTCAGTTAATGTATTCGTACATGTCTGGTAGAAAACAATATGTTTTCAATAATAATTGTTCTTCTAGTATTAGACCTATATGTAGTGGTGTACCCTAGGGTTCCGTTTTAGGACCCTTACTTTTTGTTATGTATGTAAATGATCTGCTTGATCGTATTGTAACAAATAACTGTCTTATATTTGCTTTTGCGGATGATTTACAGATTGTATTTAAAGGATATCCTGTGTTTTTAAATGTCATTCAAAGTTCTATTGATTACACTTTAAATATCATATCAAACTGGATGGCAGATAACTGGCTTTTGATTAACACCAATAAAACTTAAGCAATGCTTTTTGGCAACACCCAGCCGAATGATTTAACAATCTCCATTAATGAACGTTGCATTGACATAGTAGATTATTTTGATTGCCTTGGTGTAATTATTGATAATAAGCTAAGTTTTGAATTGCACGTGAACTCAGTCATTTCCAAAGTAAACATTGCTTTAAAAAAACCATACAATTTAGATATTTGACTACCTACTATTATTAAAAAACGTGTTGTGCATGCACTGATTATGTCTATATTTCTATAAGGTTTAGAGGTTTATTCTGGGTCGTTGGGATATATTTTGAGGAAGTTAAGACTCACTTTTAACAGAGTAATAAGATATGTTTACGGTGTGTCAACATATTTCTATTATTATAAATTTTTTTTTTTTTATTGAAGTACTAATGTTGTGTTAGTAGAAATTTGTAACCATATATGGCCTTAATGGCTCGGTTATTGAAAACTGTATTAATAAATAAAAATAAAATAAATAAAAATAAAGATTATGCCTAGACAATTTCAGAACACCAAATTTTTTTTGATCCGTGCACCCTATATCCTGCCCAAATATGGTTTTTTGAACTACCTTGTTATTTGATGTCATATTAAAAAATAAAACTCATACCATTGTTCCTGGTGTATTAAAGACTCCGTTTTCCTATTTACTCACTTTTGACTTTGACGTAAATTTTGACTAATGACTTCCTGTATTTCATTTTCTATATCCGTATGTTGCCCATATCTTGTAGTCAAAAGTGTGTTAATGGTGAAATGGAGCACTTATCTATATATATATAAAATTGTTGCAAGTGTGTTGTGACTTTATAACTCACGAACGGCTGGACCGATTTTCATAAATTTTTTTGTATGCGTTTGGGTGGCGCCCTGGTTGGTTTATATTTACAATTCGGTCCAATTGGACAAAGGGGCGTGGCACCGCCCATACAACTTGAAAATCAAAAGGGCTGTATCTCATGAACTATCAGAGGTATGAAGATGAGATTTGGTATATATGTTGTTGGAGCTAATTACAGCCAAGGTGGAAGTGGGCGGTGCCACGCCCCATTTTCAAAAATCGCTCTAACGGCTTTTCTAATAGACCGATTGATACGAAAATTTTACCAAATGGTACTGTTGACCTGTTGATAGTCCCAGGCTATAATAGGTTGTGATTGGATAAAGGGGCGTGTCACCGCTGATACAACTTGAAAATCAAAAGGGCTATATCTCATGAACTATAAGAGGTATGAAGATGAGATTTGTTACATATGTTGTTGTTGCAGTATAAATTACAGTAAGAATGGAAGTGGGCTGTACCACACCCTTTTAAATTAAACAGTTATAACTGTCAAAATTCCACAGTATATTGCAGTTCGCCTAGAGATATGAACAGTAAGGTGAGCCAGTTTTTTTATTCGCAAAAATTATAACCAAATCTACGATGAATTGTTAGAAAATGTCACCAATAAACTTTGTGTGTAATATCAATTCCTAGCTCGCGCTGAGAAAGATTAATTTAGTGCAGAAAACTTAAATTTTGATAGAAGTGTCTTAAAGCTGAAGTCTGTGCGCTTTCAATAATCATGGGGCAACGAACGTCACTTCTAAAAGAAGCGTAAAACGGAGTAAATAGACGAAAAATCCTTTTATCTTAAAAAAAGTATCAGCCAGGATTTTGATTCATGTGGATTTTTAATGTACAATTGACCCCCAACAAAACCCCATTTACCGTTTTTGTTGCCATTTTAGGTCAACCAATTCGTCATTCAGGCGAGGTGTGTGAAGTGTGATACACTTTTATCGAGACTTTCTTTGAAAAATCACCATGTAAAGACTACACAAGAACAACGTTTACAAATCTTGCAAATTTATTTTCAAAATGCGCGTTCTGTTTTCCCTTTGTGAAGTTTATGGTGCATATACTCATCCATCTAAGCAGCTAATAGAAGCAATCGACGCTGTAGACGTAAGTGTGACAGGGGACTCGAATTTATCGAACCGACGCCGTTCTCAGCAAATCGGTCTTTGCAAATGCTGAGAAAAGATCTTGGCCTATATTCATATATCCAACTGGTAGAAGAACTAAAACCAGTCATTATCATGTCATTGCACATTATTTGAAGGAGTAATGGTTCCAACACGACGGCGTAAAATGCCATACAGCGCATGAGATCATCACTTTGTAAAGCCAAACGTTGGTGACCGAATTATCTGATAGAATAGTAATACTAGTTCAATACAAAGATATTATTCGGAAATATTCTTGATCCATGTGAGAAGAAGACATGGCAAAAGAGGTTTTTATGGCTAAAGGCATGAAGCTTCAAACGAAATATTCATTTTCGGTCAATAGGCGGAGAAGGCATGTCAAAAGTGTTTTTTACGCCCAAAGAGATAGTTAGTATACAGACGATTACCGCTACTACATTGAATTTTGATCTTTAACGGAATGTCTGTTTCCGATTTGTAAAAGATATGACTTTGCTGATGAACTTTTTACTATCGTCATAGAGCCTATGATATTTAGAATTTAAAACAACAACACTTAATTTGTTAACTTTCATGTTAAGGAGTTGCTTGAAATTAGTTACATAAGTTAATAAACTCAACATATCATTATCGAGCTTAAGTACTGTTTTCAAAGTACTTTGTAGACCAAAATGTGAAATCTTTAATCATAGGGGGTGTCAGTCTTAGCTTAATTTTGTTTGTATGGGGATCGACCCATACTAATGTACATATATTTAAACTTACGGAAACAAATAACTGAAATTTTAAAAAACCAACGACTAGGTTATTGGAGTTACATTTAAATTAGTCTAAAGTGATTAATATTATTATATGAAATAAGAATTATAAAAATAGGATGGCATTTTGAAATATAAAAAACATAATATTGTCATTATCGTAAATACAACTTTCAAGATATCCCATTTTTTCTGGAAATATTCACCTTTAAACTAATTTTATATGGGTTGAATAAATTATTTGAATTTTCATAATGAAGTGCTAAGTAAACCTTTTTTGTTTCTATTATGGGTTAAAATGTTTGGGAAAGTTTGCGAATTTGTGGGATTCTAGAATAAACGTTTGCGGCTACAATCATGGGTGGGAGGGTTATGAGGCCGAGGATTCTAATTACATCAGGAATCTGGAAAACATTTGTAATGATCAATACCATTTGCTTAGATTGATAATAATCGTATAGGGGCAGTTGTTATTTTATTTGTATGACTATTCAGCGCATATAGAGTAGAATTTTGTTGTGTTTAATAAATAGAGAGTCTATATCAAAAAAACTGTATAAATCTAAGGATGGATAGTAAAGGTCACAAACACCGCAACGACTGATTGCTAGCGATTTTAAGGCTCCCACAGCCCTCTCTCTGGCCATCACTTTAAAAAGAATAAATTGTATTTTTTCCACCTTTATAAATATCTCTACAAAAACATAAAATTTGTCAAAACTTTTTGTACATAACCGATTAAAATGGGGCGAAAGTATCCTTAATTTGGGTATTTCCGTTTCCCAAACTTTTGATAGTAAATTTTAAAGTTGATATTACGCATATAACATGATATTGCATTATCGAAATCGACTGTCGTGTATAGATATGAATGTTACTTCGGAATTTTAAATATTTCCGCTTCGTATTTCTTTCACGGGATTAGCATTCAAAAATATAATCCACAATGAAATATTGTGCTTACAGGTTTCTTATTTTTCTTATATTCACCTAATGGGGTTTAACCACTTTTGTTAGTATGGACAATGTTATTTTTCGGTTTGAGAATTGACATCCGACTCACAATAGTTTCGTAGATCGATTTAGTCCTCAATATATCTACCGTTGATTTATTAAGGGTAAAAAATAGTAAGATTAATCAGTAATATTCCATAGATTTGTTTTGAAATCCAGTATTGGTCATTATTCCGCCTTCTTTCGATATCGAGTAATAATATCAATAAACCCAACGGGATCGTACCCAAATTCTGTATTTAGTAAAGCTATAACAGGATTAAGTTTTCGGAAAAAAATTGAATTCTAGCCAAGCTCCTTCTTGTACCACCATACCCATTAGGTACCGCCCACTTTGAAATCGATTAATATTAATAATAGATCCAACGCGATCGTGACCAAATCCTGTATTTAGTAAAGCTCAAGTAGGAAAAAGTTTTGGAGAACAAATTAGAGTTCTAGCCACTCCCACTCTGGTACCTCCCATACAAATGTCCCATTGTGCTAGGGTTGCCAGACGATCTAGATTTTTCTTGAGTTACAAGAATTTTTAATGCTTGTCAAGAATCAAGGAAAAATAAGTTTTGCCAAGAATTTTATAGACCAACCAAAAAATAACGAAAATATTTTTTCCTTGAACAAAGTTTTGTAAAAAATCGAATGAACAGTTCATTGAAATATTATTGTGAAAAGTTTTTTTAGTGTATTTGTTCGAAAATACCCCTGCAAATAATACTGGACCGTGATCCATTCCAGCTGCTATGGACTAGTTACAACATTGTCCTATGTAATGCAGTCATGGACCATGTCATTGTCAAACAAAATGTTCAAGTTAAGTTCAGTAACGACAAGTGTTCGAGTTTTATCGTTTGAATATTAAGTTGTTGTTTTTTGCAGGCGTTTGTTTTTTTGTAGTGGCTTTTCTGACACGAGTAATATTGTGGAGTAGTTTTGAGGCTACTCTGATGTAATGCAAAGAAGGGTTATGTGGTCCTGCCCTAGGACATCGTAATGTTAAATGGGTTAGTATTTTCCATGCATTTGGGTTATTTTTAGACTAGTTCTCGTCCATTATATACTATTCTTTACACGCGTGTATGGAGTAGTCGTATTATTTGTAGGGATATTATCACTTATTTCTGGTCTCTATTGAACTTTAATAACACAGTGATACAAATGTGAAGGAAAAAAAATATACAGGGGTTCTCATGTAGCATTTCTGCTAGACTGGAGTCCATAGAGTACAGTGATACTTATAGTTTTTCTCGGTCACTTCGTTAAGTAATGTTTTTATAGCAAATTATGTGAAGTGACGATATTCCTAAAACTACATGTTCCAAAAATCTTAAGTCTTCTCATGGTAAACCGATTTTCAAAAGCTTACATCTGTTTTAAAGCTATTCATTCATTTTTTAACCGATTCTTATAAACTTACATAATTTAGAAATCTACTTTAATATGGCATTGCACAAAAAAATATACATTGCGCTGCCTCACTATCAACTTAGAGAAAATGTGACGGTGAGAAAATGAGAATTCGCAATTTTTTTTTAATAAATGAAAATCTTAGATTTAAAACAGATGTAAGCTTTTGAAATGGACTCCAGTCTAACAGAAATGCTACATGAGAACCCATGTATATTTTGAGTGTAGCACAGTGTAATTAAACAACATTAAACAGCCAATTTCTAGCAGAAGCTCCGTTCGTGTAAACCCTAATTTTAGCTTAATCGGCTAAAGATCACCGCCGTCTTGTTCTTGTAGAGAAAACCCTTAATGGTTTTAGAAAGCCGTAGAGAGACAATGTCAGGTCAGCGACGTAATGTTTTATTGAATCGTAATTTTTCTCATTTTAAGCTTCAAAGTGTTAAATTTACCAATAACACTTAGTCGTAAAATTATAAAAATCAATATCAGTGCTCCCACTATATTTTTTATACCCCCAACCTTAGGTAAGAGGTAATAGTAGAGAAATCCTTAGAATATCGAAACGTATTGTAACAATCCTTTTGGTACCTCCCATACAAATAAGCGAATTTACCCTCGTAAATTTAGGTACATATCATTTTGATAGTACACTGAATTTAAACATGTAATAACAATTTCACCCCGGAATGAATATGGACTGTATCGGCCAACCCCTGATTCCTAATAAAGAAAATGACATATTTTTGGAAAATCGATATTTCTTCCATTAAATCAAAACCGACAACTGGAGGATACTTAAATTTGGTCAATTTAAAACAAAATCCTTGGGAAACTTAAACGATTGTCACACTCTCTGTAGTATCGCCCAAAAAATTGACCGAAACCACCCACATAGTTCTACACGCATATTTTTATGTTAAGTACACCAAATTTATGTACAAGGTAAGATTTTATTCAACGTTATCCTGCAAATAAACATCTGTACTTTCAACAGTTTCTAAAATAAACTCAAGACTTTAAAATAGTTTACTATAAATAGAAATTATGTATTTTTTAGAGATATTTGTGCGTAAAAGACTTTTTCGGTGAACCCAACCAAAATTACAATATTTCCAGAAATATAGAATTAAAATTCTGGCAAATTCATTAACGCTTTTTTGCACTTTAGCCCTTTAAACGGTGAAACAACATGTGAGTATTATAAAAAATAAGTGATACTGAAATATTTAAAACATCTAACGTATGAGTGTTTTTATTTGTCAAGAATTTTTTTCACAAATCAAGAAATTTTTTGGTTAATGTCAAGAATTTTACAATTTTAAATCTGGCAAGCCTACATTGTGCCCACTTTATAGATGGAGTAATAATATCAATAAACCCAACGTGATCGTGCCCAAATTCTGTTTTTAGAAAAGCAAAAGGATGAGAGTATATGTTAGTCGGTTTATCCGACTGAAATTTTCTTACTGTTTTTTTTTGTTATTTTCATTTAGACTTTTCATTTACATAACCATGATAGAGAACATTCCATATTGACTATCCTATAAAAGAAAATATATCCTTCTAGCGTTACTGAGTAACATATATATCTACTTTTAACATTTACGATATCATAAATTTGTTTGCTAAAAACATAAATTGTTAGCGACTTTTTAATTCATTTTTTTTAAACTATTTTCTTTACTTTCAAAATAATATGAATATCCAAAGAACCCCAAATAAGCAAGTTGATGTTACAGTCAAATCTCCCAAGAAGAAAATGCTTCTATATCAGAATGTATTTGCCATATTTTTAATAAGATAATGGATGGAAAGTCTCCGTGTTGGATAATAACTCAGTGTGATCATATCGTTCACAGAACTTGTTCATACAGCATGTCCCGTCTGTGAGCTAGCAGATCTCCAAAAAAAATTGTATGACGAGTTAGCAAGGTGCTAAAACTAAAGGTAGACCACGAGGAGAACTCGCAAAACAATATCAAACCAGAAGCCTTACCAAAAAAATTCTTTCAGGAGACCGGAAATCCTTAGCTATCAATTAGTGGAACTGAAGTACAATTGGCAGGCTTATCTGGCCAAACTCCACATCAGTTAACTAATATTTCTACTCAGAATAATCAACAGATTTCTGCATCTTGTATTCAAAATCCACAACAAACGTCTGGCGATAACCTTACCCATATACCTGAATTATCCGCCAGCACAAGCAGGCAAAAAATAATACATAAGTAATTTTATTTCAATTTAAAATCTATTGCAATGACTCAAAACTTAAACAATAGTATTTATCAGTCCGTTTACCTGACTGAAATTTCTGTACTGGTTTTCGTATCAAATGATATATACCCTCATCCCTAAGAGTGCACAGTGGATCCGCTTGTATGGAGGCGCGGCCAAAAATACTTCTAATGGTAGTACAGAGCTGAAATGTTCAGCAGGGCTCTTAAAATATATTTAAGCCAGTACAGGAATTTCAATCAGGTGAACTGACTGATAAATACCCTCACCCTATGTACGACATTGTTTTACTCTCGAGTTAATGAAATTGAAAAAGAAATTACTTATGTAGTTTAAACGATCGGGAATAGGACTCTCGGTCGTATGGCCAGAAGTTTACAGACATGTAGCAAAACTAACAACAGTTATAAAAAGTTCAATTTAATATCTCTTACAAAAATTATATGTATGTAAAACCGTCTGAAGCTAATATTTCGGTTTTCCGAAGTTTGGCGTCGGATTACAAGATAATCCAACTGACCAAATTCAAGTATACTCCAGTTTTTCGTTTAAATGTTATGAGAGAAATATTAATTTTCCCAAAAATATGTTGGTAATTTTGTATAAGACATCCCACCCTAAATTTTCCTTGGAAATAATTTGACTGATAAAGAATATGCTTGTGGGAATATTACGTTGAATTAGGTCATTTATATACAATAAGGTGGAATAAGGGGCGCGGCAAATGTTCCGATTTTCTGTAGTTTTACCTGGTTTTATAAGATTATTAGTCCGCCAAAGTTCATGATCATGTAGTGTTTCGTTTGGAAGTAATGGAAGAAATATCCATAAATAGGTAAGTTTGCATGGGAGGTACCAGAAAGGGTGGGGCAATTCTGCTTATTTACAATAACGTAACTTCGTTTTGGAAAATATTAAAACTGGTAAATTTTCATAAAGATCATTTAAGGTTTACTCAAATTATCATGCCCATCAGTTATCCTTCCAACCAGCAAGCCAACCGGCCAGCCAGCCGGACCGACGGAAATGGGACAATCGTCTTAAAAAATCTTTAAACAAATTTGGTTTTAAGATAATTTGGGTCGAGATAATTAGGGTCGTTGCACTTTTTCACTTATGAAATTATACTTATCCTCTTACCTAAGTTTGAGGATTTACTAAAAAGGCGGTTTAGTATATTAAAAACTACACACACATCCGCAAATTTCCGCAACAAACTTTAACACTTTTATTACCTTAAGACTACGACAAATACAATGGAAAAGAGACCTAAAAGGGGATCTGGGGGGAACACAACTAAAACTCTAAATAATCATAGTGAAGACGCACAAAATAGGATCAAACAAATACGTTACCTAAAACATTAATTTGACAAGAATTACAAAACAAGTTGGTTTTTATAAATTTGTGGAGATTAAATAAATACTTTTAATTTTAAAATCCATTAAAAATAATTTAAGTTTTTAGACTTATGCAATGAGCAATCAGTTTTGAAGTGCACTCTTGTTTTAAATTATTCGACCAACGTACAAAAGCGCGAACAAATGTTCATGATTAAATTCTATTTTTAAAAAATCCCGTTAGATTTTCAGAAGAATCCGGTTTACCATTATGAAGATTGGACATTTAAGAGATAATTTGTTTACATTTTATTTTAATACTTTGTGATTAGTTTTTTGATTTTTGGCTTTTGGCGGAACCACTGTGGAGTGACGGTATAATTACCCTTTGTTGTATTGGAAAGAATTTCAAAACGGACTATTTGACATCAATTAGTATTGATTTGGAAACTGACTTTTTCTCCACATTTTGTCCTGAGAGTTATTCACACACGTTATTGGAGTTACATTTAAATTAGTCTAGAGTGATTAATATTATTATATGAAACTAGCTGAGCCGGCAAACGTTGTTCTGCCATACAAATTCTGACTCGGCGAACTTCGTCTCGCTCCAAGTTAACGCCTTCATATTAGCTCTAGAGTAATATTAAAACACATATAGTTCAAATTTTAATGTGACTAATTTGAATTTAATCGAAATCAGTGAAGAGAGGTCTGATAAACAAATTTTCTTTCGATTTGTTTTCCGGCGCTAAAACAAACAATGAAGACACGCGAAAAACTGAGAAATTCGAGGTTGATCCCACAAACTTCCAATGATTGGCCTTGCGATTTATTGATTGTCATCGCAAAAGCCAATCGAATGGGGAATTGAATTTGCTAGAATTAGAAGGGAAAATCGGTTGCAATAATAGAAATTCGAGGTAAAAGGACTTCCTCTCCTATGAAAAAAATTGACGGAAACGTCATTAATCCAGTTGAAACATCAACAGGAATTTGGCCATTACAAAGCGCCAGTAGATATTTTGAAAATGCAGTAGCCAATGGGTCGTTTTGCAAAGTGACTCTCATGTTCGTGGTTAATATCAACTTCTTGTTATTCCGCCACAAAGACATTAATTTCATCAGCAGTAGTAGATTTTAGGATGGCGGGAAGCGTTTGATGAAAATCTTGCGACAGAAATATTGTAGCCCCATCAAATCGTTTCGAATCACCTCAAAAATCGTTCATCTTTCGTTCAACTGCCCCCAAAGCTCGTTGACGCGCTATCGTGCATTTATCCCAAATGATAATTTTGCATTCTCGCAACAATTTCGCTATCGCCGAACTTCTGGATATTGTGCCCAATGGCTTGTCAACTGTGAGAAGATTCATCGGCAACTTCAAAGCGGAGTGTGCAGTTCGCCCGCCTTTCAACAAAGTGGCAGCAGATGGTGCAACAGCTAACGCAATTTGCGATCGATACGCATAAAAATTATTTAAGCTAACCTTTTTATTCGTTTCTTTTCCTGATGACTTGTAAACAAACCTGTCGTTGTATTGACCATCTTTAAATTGTGGTGATATTCACCCTCTCCACGGCAGAACATCATTGAAGTGCATCATAGGACCGATGAGTCGCCCGACGCAATTTGCGATCGATACGCATAAAAATTATTTAAGCTAACCTTTTTATTCGTTTCTTTTCCTGATGACTTGTAAACAAACCTGTCGTTGTATTGAACATCTTTAAATTGTGGCGATATTCACCCTCTCCACGCAGAACATCATTGAAGTGCATCATATGACCGATGAGTCTCCCGACGCATGAGAACAATATAGTGTGATTCCACATTCTCACCCTGCATTAGTTGTGATGCCGTCGATATTCATATCAACATCTTTAAATGCAGTTATCTCCTAACAAAAATGTTCGATCGCAAAAAGGATACGGTTGGGATCTCATCTTAAAATAGATTGGGATCTCACCTCGAAAAGAGTAGCAGCATAAGCCGGGAGTTTCCGATTGTAACTTCAGTGCATTGCTATGCTGGCATACGACAGACAATGAACCGATATCAACGCAGCGAAGATCTTTGTAGGCGATTGTGGAATCGTATTCAAAAGCATCGCGATTCTAGTCTATATTAACGACTGGTCTTCTTCTAGAAACATTCTGTCAAATTTGAGGTGGTGATTGTGCAGCACGAAACTGTGCAATATGGGCACGTCTTCATTAATTTTTTTTGGCACGTTCCTTTTGCGTTTGATTATTACGGACGTTCTGACTAATTATAGCACGACGCGTACGTCGTGCAAAGTTTGCTTGTCTAATAGGAGGCATTAGTCTAGTAAATAACTCTCCCTAAAAACAACCATGTCCTATTCGATAAATCCAAATTTTTCGAGTTTTCCACCAAGAATTTATCAATTTATCCATTCGGAAAGTCATGTCGGAATAATAATCTAAAATTTTTCGCAGTTACATCGTCCAAAACTATCAAATCATACGACAAAAAGCTAAATTTCGTCGAATAAAAAATTAAAAATTTTCGAATTTTTCTGGAATTTTCCAACAAAATTTTTATATTTTTCTATTTGAAAAGTCATTTGCAATTATTGCACACAAAAAAGCTATTTTCGGTTATTCCAATTTCCCAAAATTTTCTCTCACATAAACCTTCTCCTGGCAATTGCGAACAACTGAAAAAAAAATCAAATTTTTTGCGCATTTCCGGAATTTTCCGAGTTTTTCCCTAATAATTTTCTATTTTTGCATTCGAAAAGCCATTTCGTAACAATTGCACTCAAATTTTCCGGCTTTTCCTAAGGATTTTTTTGACGCATAAAAAATTCCTGCCAATATTGAAAAAAATAGAGCAAACTGGGCCAACGTTCTCTCTTAATAAATTACTATAAATTTTTCGCACTATTTTTATATTTATATATTTCACAATAATCCGAAATTTTTCAGCAACACAACGAATTTTGCACCTTTACGTCGTCTGAAATCATTAAATCAAGCGATACAATGGAAGATTTCGTCGAAGGCATCCAAATCTTTCGATTCTTTCTGGAATTTTCCGAGTTTTCCAGTTTTTTCTATTTTTCCATTCGAAAAGTCATAATTGATCGAAAACCGACAAAAATTTAATTTTCGATTATCGAAAAAAATCTAATTTTCCGATTTTTTCGGAATTTTCCGAGTTTTCCACCGACAATTTATCTATATTTCCATTCGAAAAGTCGTTTCGGAATAATTATACAAAATTTTTCGCAAGTTACATCGTTTAAAACTATCAAATCGTACGACAAAAACCAAAATTTCATCGAAAAATAGTATAGAAATTTTTCGAAATTTTCCAAAAAAAAATTTTATTTTTCCATTCGAAAAACCATTCATAACAATTGCACACACAATTCCATACAAAAAAGCAATTTTCGGTTTTAGCAATTTTCCGGCTTTTCCGGAGGAATTTTCCAAAATTTTCTTTTACATAAACCTTCTCCTGACAATTACAAACAACTGAAAAAAAATTTCAGCAAAATCGGTCCAACCGTTCTCAATTGATGAATTACTATACATTTTTGCCACCATTTTTATATATATAGATAAGAATTATAAAAATAGGATGGCATTTTGAAATATAAAAAACATAATATTGTCATTATCGTAAATACAACTTTCAAGATATCCCATTTTTTCTGGAAATATTCACCTTTAAACTAATCTTATATGGGTTGAATAAATTATTTGAATTTTTATAATGAAGTGCTAAGTAAACCTTTTTTGTTTCTATTATGGGTTAAAATGTTTGGGAAAGTTTGCGAATTTGTGGGATTCTAGAATAAACGTTTGCGGCTACAATCATGGATGGGAGGGTTATGAGGCCGAGGATTCTAATTACATCAGGAATCTGGAAAACATTTGTAATGATCAATACCATTTGCTTAGATTGATAATAATCGTATAGGGGCAGTTGTTATTTTATTTGTATGACTATTACAGCGCATATAGAGTAGAATTTTGTTGTGTTTAATAAATAGAGAGTCTATATCAAAAAAACTGTATAAATCTGAGGATGGATAGTAAAGGTCACAAACACCGCAACGACTGATTGCTAGCGATTTTAAGGCTCCCACAGCCCTCTCTCTGGCCATCACTTTAAAAAGAATAAATTGTATTTTTTCCACCTTTATAAATATCTCTACAAAAACATAAAATTTGTCAAAACTTTTTGTACATAACCGATTAAAATGGGGCGAAAGTATCCTTAATTTGGGTATTTCCGTTTCCCAAACTTTTGATAGTAAATTTTAAAGTTGATATTACGCATATAACATGATGTTGCATTATCGAAATCGACTGTCGTGTATAGATATGAATGTTACTTCGGAATTTTAAATATTTCCGCTTCGTATTTCTTTCACGGGATTAGCATTCAAAAATATAATCCACAATGAAATATTGTGCTTACAGGTTTCTTATTTTTCTTCTATTCACCTAATGGGGTTTAACCACTTTTGTTAGTATGGACAATGTTATTTTTCGGTTTGAGAATTGGCATCCGACTCACAATAGTTTCGTAGATCGATTTAGTCCTCAATATATCTACCGTTGATTTATTAAGGGTAAAAAATAGTAAGATTAATCAGTAATATTCCATAGATTTGTTTTGAAATCCAGTATTGGTCATTATTCCGCCTTCTTTCGATATCGAGTAATAATATCAATAAACCCAACGGGATCGTACCCAAATTCTGTATTTAGTAAAGCTATAACAGGATTAAGTTTTCGGAAAAAAATTGAATTCTAGCCAAGCTCCTTCTTGTACCACCATACCCATTAGGTACCGCCCACTTTGAAATCGATTAATATTAATAATAGATCCAACGCGATCGTGACCAAATCCTGTATTTAGTAAAGCTCAAGTAGGAAAAAGTTTTGGAGAACAAATTAGAGTTCTAGCCACTCCCACTCTGGTACCTCCCATACAAATGTCCCATTGTGCCCACTTTATAGATGGAGTAATAATATCAATAAACCCAACGTGATCGTGCCCAAATTCTGTTTTTAGAAAAGCAAAAGGATGAGAGTATATGTTAGTCGGTTTATCCGACTGAAATTTTCTTACTGTTTTTTTTTTGTTATTTTCATTTAGACTTTTCATTTACATAACCATGATAGAGAACATTCCATATTGACTATCCTATAAAAGTAACATATATATCTACTTTTAACATTTACGTTATCATAAATTTGTTTGCTAAAAACATAAATTGTTAGCGACTTTTTAATGCATTTTTTTTAAACTATTTTCTTTACTTTCAAAATAATATGAATATCCAAAGAACCCCGAATAAGCAAGTTGATGTTACAGTCAAATCTCCCAAGAAGAAAATGCTTCTATATCAGAATGTATTTGCCATATTTTTAATAAGATAATGGATGGAAAGTCTCCGTGTTGGATAATAAATCAGTGTGACCATATCGTTCACAGAACTTGTTCATACAGCATGTCCCGTCTGTGAGCTAGCAGATCTCCAAAAAAAAAATTGTATGACGAGTTAGCAAGGTGCTAAAACTAAAGGTAGACCACGAGGAGAACTTGCAAAACACTATCAAACCAGAAGCCTTACCAAAAAAATTCTTTCAGGAGACCGGAAATCCTTAGCTATCAATTAGTGGAACTGAAGTACAATTGGCAGGCTTATCTGGCCAAACTCCACATCAGTTAACTAATATTTCTACTCAGAATAATCAACAGATTTCTGCACCTTGTATTCAAAATCCACAACAAACGTCTGGCGATAACCTTACTCATATACCTGAATTATCCGCCAGCACAAGCAGGCAAAAAATAATACATAAGTAATTTTATTTCAATTTAAAATCTATTGCAATGACTCAAAACTTAAACAATAGTATTTATCAGTCCGTTTACCTGACTGAAATTTCTGTACTGGTTTTCGTATCAAATGATATATACCCTCATCCCTAAGAGTGATGGTATAATTATCCTTTGTTGTATTGGAAAGAATTTCAAAACGGACTATTTGACATCAATTAGTATTGATTTGGAAACTGACTTTTTCTCCACATTTTGTCCTGAGAGTTATTCACACACGACTGCCGGTACGCGTAGGGTTAATGTATTTAGTTTTTGTTTTTTGTTTTTATTTCTTAACTAGTGGGCCCGGCAATGCTTCGCTATTGCATATTAACTTGTAATATATTTCACATTTAGGTCTACAAAGTACTTTGAAAACAGTACTTAAGCTCGGCAATAATATGTTGAGTTTATTTACTTATTCAACTAATTTCAAGTAACTCCTTAACATGGAAGTTAACCAATTAAGTTTTATTTGTTGTAAATGCTAATAAAAAGTTCATCAGCCAAGTCATATCTATAGTGCCGACAGGTAGATTAAGTTTTTTCTGTATATAGGGCGAAAAACCACTTCTTCCCCAAATCGGAAACAGACATTCCTCTGAAGATCAAAATTATTAATTTTGATCTGTAGTAGCGGGAACCGTCTGTATACTAACTATCTCTTTGGGCATAAAAAAACATTTTTGATATGCCTTCTCCAACTACTGACCGCAAATGAAAATTCCGTTTGAAGCTTCATGCCTTTAGCCATAAAAACTTCTTTTGTCATGTCTTCTTCTCACATGGATCAAAAATAATCCGGAATACTATTTTTGATTTGAACTCGTATTACCATTTTTTGAGATAATACGGTCACTAATGTTTGGCTTAACAAAGTGATTGTCTCACGCGCTGTATGGCATGTTACGCCGTCGTGTTGGAACCATTTCTCCTTCAAATAATGTACAATGACATGATAAATAAAAAAATCAAGTGATCGTCCACTGGCTCTAGTTCTTCTACCAGTTGGATTTTATATGAATGTAGGCCAAGATCTTTCCTCAGCATTTGCAGAGTCCGAGTTCCTGAGAAAGACGTGGGTTCGATAAATTGGAGTCCCCTGTCACACTTACGTCTACAGCGTCGATGGCTTCTATTAGCTACTTAGATGGATCATTACATGCACCCCCAACTTCACAAAGGGCTCCATAAGTTTGGAGAACAGAACGTGTATTTTAAAAATAAATTTGCAAGATTTGTAAACGTTGTTCTTGTGTAGTTTTTACATAGAGATTTTCCAAAGAGTACTAAAAGAAAGTCTGTGACACTTCATTAGTATGACAGCTAGATTTACTCTTATACCTATCAGAGTTCCATACGTCAAGAAAAACACCCCATACCTAGGTTATTTACAAATGTTTGCTAATGTATCCTCTGATATACTATAAAAATTTAACCATTGTAGTATAACTACAATGAATATTGCTTAATTTTTCTATCTAAATGATTTATTACCGATTCGCTCTCCTGAAAAGTAATTGAAAAATACATACCTGTAAAGTAAAATAAAAAAAAATCACTGTTTTAGTCTGCGCAGCTACTATGTGTCCTCAACTGCCTGGTGTACGGACCATTATTGGATACAGTTAAAAAGTTAACTATTGAAGTGCGTGGGCAGCGCCTCGGCACTTTTTACTTATTCAGTACCGAATAGCCTGTTCATTAGGGCGGATCAATTTGTTTGCGTCGAAAAAAAAAACTTGGTAATCGTATAGCAGTATCGGAATGTACGATGAAATCTTAGAAAATTTCACTAAGAAACAATATGTATAAAATCAATTCCTAGTTCGCGCTGAGAAGCATGAAGATTTTAGGTAGACATGTTTTTTTTTAACAATGAGCAACTATTGAAACCTTCAGACCTATGGTCCCCGGCTCTAATTTTTACCTACTATTCCGATGCTTGGAGACCAAGACGAAGAGAATGGTATATTTTTGACATTGTTTTCTGTATGCCAACACTCAGAGGCCATAACTTTTTAACCAATACGTAGATTTGCTTCTGTAATACTTCATTAAGTTTGTTGGGAAGTCAGTTTTACGCAGAAGTTTTCGATTTGTGCTCATTTAAAAACAAAAAAATCTCTATCTGAAATCTTAATGCTTCTCAACGCGAGCTAGGAATTGATTTTAGACACAAAGTTTATTGGTGAAATTTTCTTAAAATTCATCGTAGATTGCGATTTTGGTTACGATTTTTGCAAATAAAAAAATTGGCCCACATTACTGTTCATATCTATAGGCGAACAGCAATATACAGTTTTTCCTGGTTATATGCACACCGCTTATAAGCATGTCTCGCTTATTGGCAGTCAAACTTGAACAATTTCCCGCCGCTATTTAAAATCTATAGTCTTTTTTCTTGTATATGCATTACGTTTATATGCATATGCTTTAGTGCATCACAATTAAAACAAAAATTATAAAAAAAACATGTAGTAACATTCGCATATATAAACTTAATTTCCCTTTACACCCCATGAATGAGGTATGGGATAGCTTCTCGCGTTGTTGTGAATTAACACGCTCTCTATTTTTAGATTCACAACTTGTTTATCGACGAATGCAAACGTCACTGTTTGAGAAGCTCTTACTAGACACGCCGATTGACTCGACACTAATACTGCGAAGTTGCTGTCGACAACATTCGAGGGGAACCGACAATGAAAGAAATTTTTTTTGTTCTTTTAAGATGACTGGAGCCAGGAGTTGAACCTGTGATCTCCCGCATGGTAGTCGCATGTTCCAACCACTTTGCCACGGCCGGTCCCAACATTCGCATATATGCATGTACAAATTTCCAGAATTAGGGAAAGTTGAGTAGTTGAAAGTTGTTTTTTTTTATACACATGAATCTTAATAAATCTGTTTTTGAATAAACATATACCGTTTTATTTTTAATATCGTAATGCAATTAGTATTGGCACGCGCAACAGGTGTTTTTTGATGTTGATATCTGTATGAATTGACTTTTATGTGCACCACCGATGCTTATAACCGAGATTTCTTAAATGCACCATTAATGCATGTATCCGAGTTTTTACATAAGCATTCCTCGCTTATAAGCATTAAAAGCCCAACAATTTTGGACATGCATATAAGCGGGTAATACTGTACTGTGGAATTTTGACAGTTATAACTGTTTGTTTTAAAAAGAGTGTGGAACAGCCCATTTCCACCCTTATTGTAATTCATACTGCAACAACAACATATGTAACAAATCTCATCTTCATACCTCTGACAGTTCATGAGATATAGCCCTTTTAATTTTCAAGTTGAATGGGCGGTGCCACGCCCCTTTATCCAATTACAACCAAATTTAACCACTGACTATCAACAGGTCAACAGTACCACTTGGTACTTGGTACTCTCTCTGGCCATCACTTTAAAAAGAATAAATTGTATTTTTTCCACCTTTATAAATATCTCTACAAAAACATAAAATTTGTCAAAACTTTTTGTACATAACCGATTAAAATGGGGCGAAAGTATCCTTAATTTGGGTATTTCCGTTTCCCAAACTTTTGATAGTAAATTTTAAAGTTGATATTACGCATATAACATGATGTTGCATTATCGAAATCGACTGTCGTGTATAGATATGAATGTTACTTCGGAATTTTAAATATTTCCGCTTCGTATTTCTTTCACGGGATTAGCATTCAAAAATATAATCCACAATGAAATATTGTGCTTACAGGTTTCTTATTTTTCTTCTATTCACCTAATGGGGTTTAACCACTTTTGTTAGTATGGACAATGTTATTTTTCGGTTTGAGAATTGGCATCCGACTCACAATAGTTTCGTAGATCGATTTAGTCCTCAATATATCTACCGTTGATTTATTAAGGGTAAAAAATAGTAAGATTAATCAGTAATATTCCATAGATTTGTTTTGAAATCCAGTATTGGTCATTATTCCGCCTTCTTTCGATATCGAGTAATAATATCAATAAACCCAACGGGATCGTACCCAAATTCTGTATTTAGTAAAGCTATAACAGGATTAAGTTTTCGGAAAAAAATTGAATTCTAGCCAAGCTCCTTCTTGTACCACCATACCCATTAGGTACCGCCCACTTTGAAATCGATTAATATTAATAATAGATCCAACGCGATCGTGACCAAATCCTGTATTTAGTAAAGCTCAAGTAGGAAAAAGTTTTGGAGAACAAATTAGAGTTCTAGCCACTCCCACTCTGGTACCTCCCATACAAATGTCCCATTGTGCCCACTTTATAGATGGAGTAATAATATCAATAAACCCAACGTGATCGTGCCCAAATTCTGTTTTTAGAAAAGCAAAAGGATGAGAGTATATGTTAGTCGGTTTATCCGACTGAAATTTTCTTACTGTTTTTTTTTTGTTATTTTCATTTAGACTTTTCATTTACATAACCATGATAGAGAACATTCCATATTGACTATCCTATAAAAGTAACATATATATCTACTTTTAACATTTACGTTATCATAAATTTGTTTGCTAAAAACATAAATTGTTAGCGACTTTTTAATGCATTTTTTTTAAACTATTTTCTTTACTTTCAAAATAATATGAATATCCAAAGAACCCCGAATAAGCAAGTTGATGTTACAGTCAAATCTCCCAAGAAGAAAATGCTTCTATATCAGAATGTATTTGCCATATTTTTAATAAGATAATGGATGGAAAGTCTCCGTGTTGGATAATAAATCAGTGTGACCATATCGTTCACAGAACTTGTTCATACAGCATGTCCCGTCTGTGAGCTAGCAGATCTCCAAAAAAAAAATTGTATGACGAGTTAGCAAGGTGCTAAAACTAAAGGTAGACCACGAGGAGAACTTGCAAAACACTATCAAACCAGAAGCCTTACCAAAAAAATTCTTTCAGGAGACCGGAAATCCTTAGCTATCAATTAGTGGAACTGAAGTACAATTGGCAGGCTTATCTGGCCAAACTCCACATCAGTTAACTAATATTTCTACTCAGAATAATCAACAGATTTCTGCACCTTGTATTCAAAATTCACAACAAACGTCTGGCGATAACCTTACTCATATACCTGAATTATCCGCCAGCACAAGCAGGCAAAAAATAATACATAAGTAATTTTATTTCAATTTAAAATCTATTGCAATGACTCAAAACTTAAACAATAGTATTTATCAGTCCGTTTACCTGACTGAAATTTCTGTACTGGTTTTCGTATCAAATGATATATACCCTCATCCCTAAGAGTGATGGTATAATTATCCTTTGTTGTATTGGAAAGAATTTCAAAACGGACTATTTGACATCAATTAGTATTGATTTGGAAACTGACTTTTTCTCCACATTTTGTCCTGAGAGTTATTCACACACGACTGCCGGTACGCGTAGGGTTAATGTATTTAGTTTTTGTTTTTTGTTTTTATTTCTTAACTAGTGGGCCCGGCAATGCTTCGCTATTGCATATTAACTTGTAATATATTTCACATTTAGGTCTACAAAGTACTTTGAAAACAGTACTTAAGCTCGGCAATAATATGTTGAGTTTATTTACTTATTCAACTAATTTCAAGTAACTCCTTAACATGGAAGTTAACCAATTAAGTTTTATTTGTTGTAAATGCTAATAAAAAGTTCATCAGCCAAGTCATATCTATAGTGCCGACAGGTAGATTAAGTTTTTTCTGTATATAGGGCGAAAAACCACTTCTTCCCCAAATCGGAAACAGACATTCCTCTGAAGATCAAAATTATTAATTTTGATCTGTAGTAGCGGGAACCGTCTGTATACTAACTATCTCTTTGGGCATAAAAAAACATTTTTGATATGCCTTCTCCAACTACTGACCGCAAATGAAAATTCCGTTTGAAGCTTCATGCCTTTAGCCATAAAAACTTCTTTTGTCATGTCTTCTTCTCACATGGATCAAAAATAATCCGGAATACTATTTTTGATTTGAACTCGTATTACCATTTTTTGAGATAATACGGTCACTAATGTTTGGCTTAACAAAGTGATTGTCTCACGCGCTGTATGGCATGTTACGCCGTCGTGTTGGAACCATTTCTCCTTCAAATAATGTACAATGACATGATAAATAAAAAAATCAAGTGATCGTCCACTGGCTCTAGTTCTTCTACCAGTTGGATTTTATATGAATGTAGGCCAAGATCTTTCCTCAGCATTTGCAGAGTCCGAGTTCCTGAGAAAGACGTGGGTTCGATAAATTGGAGTCCCCTGTCACACTTACGTCTACAGCGTCGATGGCTTCTATTAGCTACTTAGATGGATCATTACATGCACCCCCAACTTCACAAAGGGCTCCATAAGTTTGGAGAACAGAACGTGTATTTTAAAAATAAATTTGCAAGATTTGTAAACGTTGTTCTTGTGTAGTTTTTACATAGAGATTTTCCAAAGAGTACTAAAAGAAAGTCTGTGACACTTCATTAGTATGACAGCTAGATTTACTCTTATACCTATCAGAGTTCCATACGTCAAGAAAAACACCCCATACCTAGGTTATTTACAAATGTTTGCTAATGTATCCTCTGATATACTATAAAAATTTAACCATTGTAGTATAACTACAATGAATATTGCTTAATTTTTCTATCTAAATGATTTATTACCGATTCGCTCTCCTGAAAAGTAATTGAAAAATACATACCTGTAAAGTAAAATAAAAAAAAATCACTGTTTTAGTCTGCGCAGCTACTATGTGTCCTCAACTGCCTGGTGTACGGACCATTATTGGATACAGTTAAAAAGTTAACTATTGAAGTGCGTGGGCAGCGCCTCGGCACTTTTTACTTATTCAGTACCGAATAGCCTGTTCATTAGGGCGGATCAATTTGTTTGCGTCGAAAAAAAAAACTTGGTAATCGTATAGCAGTATCGGAATGTACGATGAAATCTTAGAAAATTTCACTAAGAAACAATATGTATAAAATCAATTCCTAGTTCGCGCTGAGAAGCATGAAGATTTTAGGTAGACATGTTTTTTTTTAACAATGAGCAACTATTGAAACCTTCAGACCTATGGTCCCCGGCTCTAATTTTTACCTACTATTCCGATGCTTGGAGACCAAGACGAAGAGAATGGTATATTTTTGACATTGTTTTCTGTATGCCAACACTCAGAGGCCATAACTTTTTAACCAATACGTAGATTTGCTTCTGTAATACTTCATTAAGTTTGTTGGGAAGTCAGTTTTACGCAGAAGTTTTCGATTTGTGCTCATTTAAAAACAAAAAAATCTCTATCTGAAATCTTAATGCTTCTCAACGCGAGCTAGGAATTGATTTTAGACACAAAGTTTATTGGTGAAATTTTCTTAAAATTCATCGTAGATTGCGATTTTGGTTACGATTTTTGCAAATAAAAAAATTGGCCCACATTACTGTTCATATCTATAGGCGAACAGCAATATACAGTTTTTCCTGGTTATATGCACACCGCTTATAAGCATGTCTCGCTTATTGGCAGTCAAACTTGAACAATTTCCCGCCGCTATTTAAAATCTATAGTCTTTTTTCTTGTATATGCATTACGTTTATATGCATATGCTTTAGTGCATCACAATTAAAACAAAAATTATAAAAAAAACATGTAGTAACATTCGCATATATAAACTTAATTTCCCTTTACACCCCATGAATGAGGTATGGGATAGCTTCTCGCGTTGTTGTGAATTAACACGCTCTCTATTTTTAGATTCACAACTTGTTTATCGACGAATGCAAACGTCACTGTTTGAGAAGCTCTTACTAGACACGCCGATTGACTCGACACTAATACTGCGAAGTTGCTGTCGACAACATTCGAGGGGAACCGACAATGAAAGAAATTTTTTTTGTTCTTTTAAGATGACTGGAGCCAGGAGTTGAACCTGTGATCTCCCGCATGGTAGTCGCATGTTCCAACCACTTTGCCACGGCCGGTCCCAACATTCGCATATATGCATGTACAAATTTCCAGAATTAGGGAAAGTTGAGTAGTTGAAAGTTGTTTTTTTTTATACACATGAATCTTAATAAATCTGTTTTTGAATAAACATATACCGTTTTATTTTTAATATCGTAATGCAATTAGTATTGGCACGCGCAACAGGTGTTTTTTGATGTTGATATCTGTATGAATTGACTTTTATGTGCACCACCGATGCTTATAACCGAGATTTCTTAAATGCACCATTAATGCATGTATCCGAGTTTTTACATAAGCATTCCTCGCTTATAAGCATTAAAAGCCCAACAATTTTGGACATGCATATAAGCGGGTAATACTGTACTGTGGAATTTTGACAGTTATAACTGTTTGTTTTAAAAAGAGTGTGGAACAGCCCATTTCCACCCTTATTGTAATTCATACTGCAACAACAACATATGTAACAAATCTCATCTTCATACCTCTGACAGTTCATGAGATATAGCCCTTTTAATTTTCAAGTTGAATGGGCGGTGCCACGCCCCTTTATCCAATTACAACCAAATATAACCACTGACTATCAACAGGTCAACAGTACCACTTTCTAAAATGTTTGTATCAATCTGTCTTTGGAAAAGCCGTCAGAGCGATTTTTGAAAAGGAGCGTGGCACCCCCTCTTCCTCCCTGGATGTAATTAATAATGCTCCAACAACATATATACCAAATCTCATCTTCATACCTCTGATAGTTCATAAGATATAGCCCTATCGATTTTAAAGTTGTATGGGCGGTGCCACGCCCCTTTATCCATTCACAACCAAATATAGCCTGGGACTATCAACAGGTCAAAAGTACCACTTGGTAAAATTTTCGTATCAATCGATCTATAAGAAAAGCCGTTAGAGCGATTTTTGAAAAGAGGGGGTGGCTCCGCCCACTTCCACTTAGCTGTAATTAATACTGCTCCAACAACATATATACCAAATCTCATCTTTATACCTCTGATAGTTCATGAAATATAGCCTTTTTAATTTTCAAGTTGTATAGGCGCTGCCACGTATTATCCCTTTATCCAATTACAACCAAATGTAGTCAGGAACTATCTACAGGTCAATACCTCATGGTAAAATTTTTGTATCGGACTATTGGAAAAGCCGTCAGAGCGATATTTGAAAAAATGGGCGTGGCGCCGCCCACTTTTTTGAAAAAAATAGCTTCTAAACCATCCGGAAGCTATAGCGAACAAAACAAAAAAAAATTTTGAAAATCGGTCCAGCCGTTTTTTTAGTTTTAGCGAGACAACTGCACAGCAATTCAAATTGCCGCAAATTCTTGCGGTATTTCCGCAAGCTTGTCTTTGCAAGCGCGTAGTTCTAGTCGTATTCGTCGCATCGGTTCACGCTAGAGCTTTTTGGAAAGCTCTTTTCACGCGCTAACACGTGTTTATTGTTGTTTGTTTTTAGTCGTTCGCAAACATGGAGTAAAATAAAGAGAAAATACGGCATATTTTACAGTACTACTACGATAAAGGCAAAAATGCATCTCATGCTGCCAATAAAATTTGTGCAGTTTATGGACCCGATACAATTTCCATTTCCACCGCACAACGATGGTTTCAACGTTTTCGTTCTGGTTCAGAGGTGATCGAAGATGCGCCACGGTCCGGTAGGCCTGTCGTCGAAAATTGCGATAAAATCGCTGAATTGATCGAAAGAGACCGGCATAGTAGCAGCCGTAGCATCGGCCAAGAGCTGGGCATGAGTCATCAAACCGTTATAAACCATTTGAAGAAGCTTGGATTCAAAAAGAAGCTCGATGTATGGGTGCCACACGACTTGACGCAAAAAAACATTTTTGCCCGTATGGATGCATGCGAATCGCTTCTGAATCGCAATAAAATCGACCCGTTTTTGAAGCGGATGGTGACTGGCGATGAAAAGTGGGTCACTTACGACAACGTGAAGCGCAAACGATTGTGGTCGAAAAGCGGTGAAGCTGCCCAGACGGTGGCCAAGCCTGGATTGACGGCCAGGAAGGTTCTTCTGTGTGTGTTTGGTGGGATTGGCAAAGAATCATCCACTATGAGCTGCTCCCCTATGGCCAAACGCTCAATTCGGACCTGTACTGCCAACAACTGGACCGCTTGAATGCAGCACTCATGCAGAAGAGGCCATCTTTGATCAACAGAGGCCGAATTGTCTTCCATCAGGACAATGCCAGGCCACACACATCTTTGGTAACGCGCCAGAAGCTCAGGGAGCTCGGATGGGAGGTTCTTTTGAATCCACCGTATAGTCCGGATCTCGCACCAAGTGATTACCACCTATTTCTGTCCATGGCGAACGAGCTTGGTAATCGGAAGTTGGCCACAAGAGAGTTCTGTGAAAATTGGCTCTCCGAGTTTTTTGACAATAGGGAAGCGAGCTTCTATAAGAGGGGCATTATGAAGTTGGCATCTCGTTGGGAACTCGTCACTTTGAAATCGATTAATATTTATAATAGATCCAACGCGATCGTGACCAAATCCTGTATTTAGTAAAGCTCGAGTAGGAAAAAGTTTTGGAGAACAAATTAGAGTTCTAGCCACTCCCACTCTGGTACCTCCCATACAAATGTCCCATTGTGCCCACTTTATAGATGGAGTAATAATATCAATAAACCCAACGTGATCGTGCCCAAATTCTGTTTTTATAAAAGCAAAAGGATGAGAGTATATGTTAGTCGGTTTATCCGACTGAAATTTTCTTACTGTTTTTTTTTTTGTTATTTTCATTTAGACTTTTCATTTACATAACCATGATAGAGAACATTCCATATTGACTATCCTATAAAAGAAAATATATCCTTCTAGCGTTACTGAGTAACATATATATCTACTTTTAACATTTACGATATCATAAATTTGTTTGCTAAAAACATAAATTGTTAGCGACTTTTTAATTCATTTTTTTTAAACTATTTTCTTTACTTTCAAAATAATATGAATATCCAAAGAACCCCAAATAAGCAAGTTGATGTTACAGTCAAATCTCCCAAGAAGAAAATGCTTCTATATCAGAATGTATTTGCCATATTTTTAATAAGATAATGGATGGAAAGTCTCCGTGTTGGATAATAAATCAGTGTGACCATATCGTTCACAGAGCTTGTTCATACAGCATGTCCAGTCTGTGAGCTAGCAGATCTCCAAAAAAAAATTGTATGACGAGTTAGCAAGGTGCTAAAACTAAAGGTAGACCACGAGGAGAACTCGCAAAACACTATCAAACCAGAAGTATTTATCAGTCCGTTTACCTGACTGAAATTTCTGTACTGGTTTTCGTATCAAATGATATATACCCTCATCCCTAAGAGTGACGGTATAATTATCCTTTGTTGTATTGGAAAGAATTTCAAAACGGACTATTTGACATCAATTAGTATTGATTTGGAAACTGACTTTTTCTCCACATTTTGTCCTGAGAGTTATTCACACACGACTGCCGGTACGCGTAGGGTTAATGTATTTAGTTTTTGTTTCCTTTTTTGTTTTTATTTCTTAACTAGTGGGCCCGGCAATGCTTCGCTATTGCATATTAACTTTTAATATATTTCACATTTAGGTCTACAAAGTACTTTGAAAACAGTACTTAAGCTCGACAATAATATGTTGAGTTTATTTACTTATTCAACTAATTTCAAGTAACTCCTTAACATGGAAGTTAACCAATTAAGTTTTATTTGTTGTAAATGCTAATAAAAAGTTCATCAGCCAAGTCATATCTATAGTGCCGACAGGTAGATTAAGTTTTTTCTGTATGTAGGGCGAAAAACCACTTCTTCCCCAAATCGGAAACAGACATTCCTCTGAAGATCAAAATTATTAATTTTGATCTGTAGTAGCGGGAACCGTCTGTATACTAACTATCTCTTTGGGCATAAAAAAACATTTTTGTTATGCCTTCTCCAACTACTGATCGCAAATGAAAATTCCGTTTGAAGCTTCATGCCTTTAGCCATAAAAACTTCTTTTGTCATGTCTTCTTCTCACATGGATCAAAAATAATCCGGAATACTATTTTTGATTTGAACTCGTATTACCATTTTTTGAGATAATACGATCACTAATGTTTGGCTTAACAAAGTGATTGTCTCACGCGCTGTATGGCATGTTACGCCGTCGTGTTGGAACCATGTCTCCTTCAAATAATGTACAATGACATGATAAATAAAAAAATCAAGTGATCGTCCACTGGCTCTAGTTCTTCTACCAGTTGGATTTTATATGAATGAAGGCCAAGATCTTTCCTTACCATTTGCAGAGTCCGAGTTCCTGAGAAAGACGTGGGTTCGATAAATTGGAGTCCCCTGTCACACTTACGTCTACAGCGTCGATGGCTTCTATTAGCTACTTAGATGGATCATTACATGCACCACCAACTTCACAAAGGGCTCCATAAGTTTGGAGAACAGAACGTGTATTTTAAAAATAAATTTGCAAGATTTGTAAACGTTGTTCTTGTGTAGTTTTTACATAGAGATTTTCCAAAGTGTACTAAAAGAAAGTCTATGACACTTCATTAGTATGACAGCTAGATTTACTCTTATACCTATCAGAGTTCCATACGTCAAGAAAAACACCCCATACCTAGGTTATTTACAAATGTTTGCTAATGTATCCTCTGATATACTATAAAAATTTAACCATTGTAGTATAACTACAATGAATACTGCTTAATTTTTCTATCTAAATGATTTATTACCGATTCGCTCTCCTGAAAAGTAATTGAAAAATACATACCTGTAAAGTAAAATAAAAAAAAAATCACTGTTTTAGTCTGCGCAGCTACTATGTGTCCTCAACTGCCTGGTGTACGGACCATTATTGGATACAGTTAAAAAGTTAACTATTGAAGTGCGTGGGCAGCGCCTCGGCACTTTTTACTTATTCAGTACCGAATAGCCTGTTCATTAGGGCGGATCAATTTGTTCGCGTCGAAAAAAAAAACTTGGTAATCGTATAGCAGTATCGGAATGTACGATGAAATCTTAGAAAATTTCACTAAGAAACAATATGTATAAAATCAATTCCTAGTTCGCGCTGAGAAGCATGAAGATTTCAGGTAGACATGTTTTTTTTAACAATGAGCAACTATTGAAACCTTCAGACCTATGGTCCCCGGCTCTAATTTTTACCTACTATTCCGATGCTTGGAGACCAAGACGAAGAGAATGGTATATTTTTGACATTGTTTTCTGTATGCCAACACTCAGAGGCCATAACTTTTTAACCAATATGTAGATTTGCTTCTGTAATACTTCATTTAGTTTGTTGGGAAGTCAGTTTTACGCTGAAGTTTTCGATTTGTGCTCATTTAAAAACAAAAAAATCTCTATCTGAAATCTTAATGCTTCTCAACGCGAGCTAGGAAATGATTTTAGACACAAAGTTTATTGGTGAAATTTTCTTAAAATTCATCGTAGATTGCGATTTTGGTTACGATTTTTGCAAATAAAAAAATTGGCCCACATTACTGTTCATATCTATAGGCGAACAGCAATATACAGTTTTTCCTGGTTATATGCACACCGCTTATAAGCATGTCTCGCTTATTGGCAGTCAAACTTGAACAATTTCCCGCCGCTATTTAAAATCTATAGTCTTTTTTCTTGTATATGCATTACGTTTATATGCATTCCCCGCTTTAGTGCATCACAATTAAAACAAAAATGATAAAAAAACATGTAGTAACATTCGCATATATAAACTTAATTTCCCTTTACACCCCATGAATGAGGTATGGGATAGCTTCTCGCGTTGTTGTGAATTAACACGCTCTCTATTTTTAGATTCACAACTTGTTTATCGACGAATGCAAACGTCACTGTTTGAGAAGCTCTTACTAGACACGCCGATTGACTCGACTCGAGTTGCTGTCGACAACATTCGAGGGGAACCGACAATGAAAGAAATTTTTTTGTTCTTTTAAGATGACTGGAGCCAGGAGTTGAACCTGTGATCTCCCGCATGGTAGTCGCATGTTCCAACCACTTTGCCACGGCCGGTCCCAACATTCGCATATATGCATGTACAAATTTCCAGAATTAGGGAAAGTTGAGTAGTTGAAAGTTGTTTTTTTTATACACATGAATCTTAATAAATCTGTTTTTGAATAAACATATACCGTTTTATTTTTAATATCGTAATGCAATTAGTATTGGCACGCGCAACAGGTGTTTTTTGATGTTGATATCTGTATGAATTGACTTTTATGTGCACCACCGATGCTTATAACCGAGATTTCTTAAATGTACCATTAATGCATGTATCCGAGTTTTTATATAAGCATTCCTCGCTTATAAGCATTAAAAGCCCAACAATTTTGGACATGCATATAAGCGGGTAATACTGTACTGTGGAATTTTGACAGTTATAACTGTTTGTTTTAAAAAGAGTGTGGAACAGCCCATTTCCACCCTTATTGTAATTCATACTGCAACAACAACATATGTAACAAATCTCATCTTCATACCTCTGACAGTTCATGAGATATAGCCCTTTTAATTTTCAAGTTGAATGGGCGGTGCCACGCCCCTTTATCCAATTACAACCAAATATAACCACTGACTATCAACAGGTCAACAGTACCACTTTCTAAAATGTTTGTATCAATCTGTCTTTGGAAAAGCCGTCAGAGCGATTTTTGAAAAGGAGCGTGGCACCCCCTCTTCCTCCCTGGATGTAATTAATAATGCTCCAACAACATATATACCAAATCTCATCTTCATACCTCTGATAGTTCATAAGATATAGCCCTATCGATTTTAAAGTTGTATGGGCGGTGCCACGCCCCTTTATCCATTCACAACCAAATATAGCCTGGGACTATCAACAGGTCAAAAGTACCACTTGGTAAAATTTTCGTATCAATCGATCTATAAGAAAAGCCGTTAGAGCGATTTTTGAAAAGAGGGGGTGGCACCGCCCACTTCCACTTAGCTGTAATTAATACTGCTCCAACAACATATATACCAAATCTCATCTTTATACCTCTGATAGTTCATGAAATATAGCCTTTTTAATTTTCAAGTTGTATAGGCGCTGCCACGTATTATCCCTTTATCCAATTACAACCAAATGTAGTCAGGAACTATCTACAGGTCAATAGTACCTCATGGTAAAATTTTTGTATCGGACTATTGGAAAAGCCGTCAGAGCTATATTTGAAAAAATGGGCGTGGCGCCGCCCACTTTTTGAAAAAAAAAGCTTCTAAACCATCCGGAAGCTATAGCGAACAAAACAAAAAAAAATTTTGAAAATCGGTCCAGCCGTTTTTTTAGTTTTAGCGAGACAACTGCACAGCAATTCAAATTGCCGCAAATTCTTGCGGTATTTCCGCAAGCTTGTCTTTGCAAGCGCGTAGTTCTAGTTGTATTCGTCGCATCGGTTCACGCTAGAGCTTTTTGGAAAGCTCTTTTCACGCGCTAACACGTGTTTATTGTTGTTTGTTTTTAGTCGTTCGCAAACATGGAGTAAAATAAAGAGAAAATACGGCATATTTTACAGTACTACTACGATAAAGGCAAAAATGCATCTCATGCTGCCAATAAAATTTGTGCAGTTTATGGACCCGATACAATTTCCATTTCCACCGCACAACGATGGTTTCAACGTTTTCGTTCTGGTGCAGAGGTGATCGAAGATGCGCCACGGTCCGGTAGGCCTGTCGTCGAAAATTGCGATAAAATCGCTGAATTGATCGAAAGAGACCGGCATAGTAGCAGCCGTAGCATCGGCCAAGAGCTGGGCATGAGTCATCAAACCGTTATAAACCATTTGAAGAAGCTTGGATTCAAAAAGAAGCTCGATGTATGGGTGCCACACGACTTGACGCAAAAAAACATTTTTGCCCGTATGGATGCATGCGAATCGCTTCTGAATCGCAATAAAATCGACCCGTTTCTGAAGCGGATGGTGACTGGCGATGAAAAGTGGGTCACTTACGACAACGTGAAGCGCAAACGATCGTGGTCGAAAAGCGGTGAAGCTGCCCAGACGGTGGTCAAGCCTGGATTGACGGCCAGGAAGGTTCTTCTGTGTGTTTGGTGGGATTGGCAAAGAATCATCCACTATGAGCTGCTCCCCTATGGCCAAACGCTCAATTCGGACCTGTACTGCCAACAACTGGACCGCTTGAATGCAGCACTCATGCAGAAGAGGCCATCTTTGATCAACAGAGGCCGAATTGTCTTCCATCAGGACAACGCCAGGCCACACACATCCTTGGTAACGCGCCAGAAGCTCAGGGAGCTCGGATGGGAGGTTCTTTTGAATCCACCGTATAGTCCGGATCTCGCACCAAGTGATTACCACCTATTTCTGTCCATGGCGAACGAGCTTGGTAATCGGAAGTTGGCCACAAGAGAGTTCTGTGAAAATTGGCTCTCCGAGTTTTTTGACAATAGGGAAGCGAGCTTCTATAAGAGGTGCATTATGAAGTTGGCATCTCGTTGGGAACTCGTCACTTTGAAATCTATTAATATTTATAATAGATCCAACGCGATCGTGACCAAATCCTGTATTTAGTAAAGCTCGAGTAGGAAAAAGTTTTGGAGAACAAATTAGAGTTATAGCCACTCCCACTCTGGTACCTCCCATACAAATGTCCCATTGTGCCCACTTTATAGATGGAGTAATAATATCAATAAACCCAACGTGATCGTGCCCAAATTCTGTTTTTATAAAAGCAAAAGGATGAGAGTATATGTTAGTCGGTTTATCCGACTGAAATTTTCTTACTGTTTTTTTTTTGTTATTTTCATTTAGACTTTTCATTTACATAACCATGATAGAGAACATTCCATATTGACTATCCTATAAAAGAAAATATATCCTTCTAGCGTTACTGAGTAACATATATATCTACTTTTAACATTTACGATATCATAAATTTGTTTGCTAAAAACATAAATTGTTAGCGACTTTTTAATTCATTTTTTTTAAACTATTTTCTTTACTTTCAAAATAATATGAATATCCAAAGAACCCCAAATAAGCAAGTTGATGTTACAGTCAAATCTCCCAAGAAGAAAATGCTTCTATATCAGAATGTATTTGCCATATTTTTAATAAGATAATGGATGGAAAGTCTCCGTGTTGGATAATAAATCAGTGTGACCATATCGTTCACAGAGCTTGTTCATACAGCATGTCCAGTCTGTGAGCTAGCAGATCTCCAAAAAAAAATTGTATGACGAGTTAGCAAGGTGCTAAAACTAAAGGTAGACCACGAGGAGAACTCGCAAAACACTATCAAACCAGAAGTATTTATCAGTCCGTTTACCTGACTGAAATTTCTGTACTGGTTTTCGTATCAAATGATATATACCCTCATCCCTAAGAGTGACGGTATAATTATCCTTTGTTGTATTGGAAAGAATTTCAAAACGGACTATTTGACATCAATTAGTATTGATTTGGAAACTGACTTTTTCTCCACATTTTGTCCTGAGAGTTATTCACACACGACTGCCGGTACGCGTAGGGTTAATGTATTTAGTTTTTGTTTCCTTTTTTGTTTTTTGTTTTTATTTCTTAACTAGTGGGCCCGGCAATGCTTCGCTATTGCATATTAACTTTTAATATATTTCACATTTAGGTCTACAAAGTACTTTGAAAACAGTACTTAAGCTCGACAATAATATTATGAGTTTATTTACTTATTCAACTAATTTCAAGTAACTCCTTAACATGGAAGTTAACCAATTAAGTTTTATTTGTTGTAAATGCTAATAAAAAGTTCATCAGCCAAGTCATATCTATAGTGCCGACAGGTAGATTAAGTTTTTTCTGTATGTAGGGCGAAAAACCACTTCTTCCCCAAATCGGAAACAGACATTCCTCTGAAGATCAAAATTATTAATTTTGATCTGTAGTAGCGGGAACCGTCTGTATACTAACTATCTCTTTGGGCATAAAAAAACATTTTTGTTATGCCTTCTCCAACTACTGATCGCAAATGAAAATTCCGTTTGAAGCTTCATGCCTTTAGCCATAAAAACTTCTTTTGTCATGTCTTCTTCTCACATGGATCAAAAATAATCCGGAATACTATTTTTGATTTGAACTCGTATTACCATTTTTTGAGATAATACGGTCACTAATGTTTGGCTTAACAAAGTGATTGTCTCACGCGCTGTATGGCATGTTACGCCGTCGTGTTGGAACCATTTCTCCTTCAAATAATGTACAATGACATGATAAATAAAAAAATCAAGTGATCGTCCACTGGCTCTAGTTCTTCTACCAGTTGGATTTTATATGAATGTAGGCCAAGATCTTTCCTCAGCATTTGCAGAGTCCGAGTTCCTGAGAAAGACGTTGGTTCGATAAATTGGAGTCCCCTGTCACACTTACGTCTACAGCGTCGATGGCTTCTATTAGCTACTTAGATGGATCATTACATGCACCCCCAACTTCACAAAGGGCTCCATAAGTTTGGAGAACAGAACGTGTATTTTAAAAATAAATTTGCAAGATTTGTAAACGTTGTTCTTGTGTAGTTTTTACATAGAGATTTTCCAAAGTGTACTAAAAGAAAGTCTATGACACTTCATTAGTATGACAGCTAGATTTACTCTTATACCTATCAGAGTTCCATACGTCAAGAAAAACACCCCATACCTAGGTTATTTACAAATGTTTGCTAATGTATCCTCTGATATACTATAAAAATTTACCCATTGTAGTATAACTACAATGAATATTGCTTAATTTTTCTATCTAAATGATTTATTACCGATTCGCTCTCCTGAAAAGTAATTGAAAAATACATACCTGTAAAGTAAAATAAAAAAAAAAATCACTGTTTTAGTCTGCGTAGCTACTATGTGTCCTCAACTGCCTGGTGTACGGACCATTATTGGATACAGTTAAAAAGTTAACTATTGAAGTGCGTGGGCAGCGCCTCGGCACTTTTTACTTATTCAGTACCGAATAGCCTGTTCATTAGGGCGGATCAATTTGTTCGCGTCGAAAAAAAAAACTTGGTAATCGTATAGCAGTATCGGAATGTACGATGAAATCTTAGAAAATTTCACTAAGAAACAATATGTATAAAATCAATTCCTAGTTCGCGCTGAGAAGCATGAAGATTTCAGGTAGACATGTTTTTTTTAACAATGAGCAACTATTGAAACCTTCAGACCTATGGTCCCCGGCTCTAATTTTTACCTACTATTCCGATGCTTGGAGACCAAGACGAAGAGAATGGTATATTTTTGACATTGTTTTCTGTATGCCAACACTCAGAGGCCATAACTTTTTAACCAATACGTAGATTTGCTTCTGTAATACTTCATTTAGTTTGTTGGGAAGTCAGTTTTACGCAGAAGTTTTCGATTTGTGCTCATTTAAAAACAAAAAAATCTCTATCTGAAATCTTAATGCTTCTCAACGCGAGCTAGGAATTGATTTTAGACACAAAGTTTATTGGTGAAATTTTCTTAAAATTCATCGTAGATTACGATTTTGGTTACGATTTTTGCAAATAAAAAAATTGGCCCACTTTACTGTTCATATCTATAGGCGAACAGCAATATACTGTGGAATTTTGACTGTTATAACTGTTTGTTTTAAAAAGAGTGTGGAACAGCCCATTTCCACCCTTATTGTAATTCATACTGCAACAACAACATCTGTAACAAATCTCATCTTCATACCTCTGACAGTTCATGAGATATAGCCCTTTTAATTTTCAAGTTGAATGGGCGGTGCCACGCCCCTTTATCCAATTACAACCAAATATAACCACTGACTATCAACAGGTCAACAGTACCACTTTCTAAAATGTTTGTATCAATCTGTCTTTGGAAAAGCCGTCAGAGCGATTTTTGAAAAGGAGCGTGGCACCCCCTCTTCCTCCCTGGATGTAATTAATAATGCTCCAACAACATATATACCAAATCTCATCTTCATACCTCTGATAGTTCATAAGATATAGCCCTATCGATTTTAAAGTTGTATGGGCGGTGCCACGCCCCTTTATCCATTCACAACCAAATATAGCCTGGGACTATCAACAGGTCAAAAGTACCACTTGGTAAAATTTTCGTATCAATCGATCTATAAGAAAAGCCGTTAGAGCGATTTTTGAAAAGAGGGGGTGGCACCGCCCACTTCCACTTAGCTGTAATTAATACTGCTCCAACAACATATATACCAAATCTCATCTTTATACCTCTGATAGTTCATGAAATATAGCCTTTTTAATTTTCAAGTTGTATAGGCGCTGCCACGTATTATCCCTTTATCCAATTACAACCAAATGTAGTCAGGAACTATCTACAGGTCAATAGTACCTCATGGTAAAATTTTTGTATCGGACTATTGGAAAAGCCGTCAGAGCTATATTTGAAAAAATGGGCGTGGCGCCGCCCACTTTTTGAAAAAAAAAGCTTCTAAACCATCCGGAAGCTATAGCGAACAAAACAAAAAAAAATTTTGAAAATCGGTCCAGCCGTTTTTTTAGTTTTAGCGAGACAACTGCACAGCAATTCAAATTGCCGCAAATTCTTGCGGTATTTCCGCAAGCTTGTCTTTGCAAGCGCGTAGTTCTAGTTGTATTCGTCGCATCGGTTCACGCTAGAGCTTTTTGGAAAGCTCTTTTCACGCGCTAACACGTGTTTATTGTTGTTTGTTTTTAGTCGTTCGCAAACATGGAGTAAAATAAAGAGAAAATACGGCATATTTTACAGTACTACTACGATAAAGGCAAAAATGCATCTCATGCTGCCAATAAAATTTGTGCAGTTTATGGACCCGATACAATTTCCATTTCCACCGCACAACGATGGTTTCAACGTTTTCGTTCTGGTGCAGAGGTGATCGAAGATGCGCCACGGTCCGGTAGGCCTGTCGTCGAAAATTGCGATAAAATCGCTGAATTGATCGAAAGAGACCGGCATAGTAGCAGCCGTAGCATCGGCCAAGAGCTGGGCATGAGTCATCAAACCGTTATAAACCATTTGAAGAAGCTTGGATTCAAAAAGAAGCTCGATGTATGGGTGCCACACGACTTGACGCAAAAAAACATTTTTGCCCGTATGGATGCATGCGAATCGCTTCTGAATCGCAATAAAATCGACCCGTTTCTGAAGCGGATGGTGACTGGCGATGAAAAGTGGGTCACTTACGACAACGTGAAGCGCAAACGATCGTGGTCGAAAAGCGGTGAAGCTGCCCAGACGGTGGTCAAGCCTGGATTGACGGCCAGGAAGGTTCTTCTGTGTGTTTGGTGGGATTGGCAAAGAATCATCCACTATGAGCTGCTCCCCTATGGCCAAACGCTCAATTCGGACCTGTACTGCCAACAACTGGACCGCTTGAATGCAGCACTCATGCAGAAGAGGCCATCTTTGATCAACAGAGGCCGAATTGTCTTCCATCAGGACAACGCCAGGCCACACACATCCTTGGTAACGCGCCAGAAGCTCAGGGAGCTCGGATGGGAGGTTCTTTTGAATCCACCGTATAGTCCGGATCTCGCACCAAGTGATTACCACCTATTTCTGTCCATGGCGAACGAGCTTGGTAATCGGAAGTTGGCCACAAGAGAGTTCTGTGAAAATTGGCTCTCCGAGTTTTTTGACAATAGGGAAGCGAGCTTCTATAAGAGGTGCATTATGAAGTTGGCATCTCGTTGGGAACTCGTCACTTTGAAATCTATTAATATTTATAATAGATCCAACGCGATCGTGACCAAATCCTGTATTTAGTAAAGCTCGAGTAGGAAAAAGTTTTGGAGAACAAATTAGAGTTATAGCCACTCCCACTCTGGTACCTCCCATACAAATGTCCCATTGTGCCCACTTTATAGATGGAGTAATAATATCAATAAACCCAACGTGATCGTGCCCAAATTCTGTTTTTATAAAAGCAAAAGGATGAGAGTATATGTTAGTCGGTTTATCCGACTGAAATTTTCTTACTGTTTTTTTTTTGTTATTTTCATTTAGACTTTTCATTTACATAACCATGATAGAGAACATTCCATATTGACTATCCTATAAAAGAAAATATATCCTTCTAGCGTTACTGAGTAACATATATATCTACTTTTAACATTTACGATATCATAAATTTGTTTGCTAAAAACATAAATTGTTAGCGACTTTTTAATTCATTTTTTTTAAACTATTTTCTTTACTTTCAAAATAATATGAATATCCAAAGAACCCCAAATAAGCAAGTTGATGTTACAGTCAAATCTCCCAAGAAGAAAATGCTTCTATATCAGAATGTATTTGCCATATTTTTAATAAGATAATGGATGGAAAGTCTCCGTGTTGGATAATAAATCAGTGTGACCATATCGTTCACAGAGCTTGTTCATACAGCATGTCCAGTCTGTGAGCTAGCAGATCTCCAAAAAAAAATTGTATGACGAGTTAGCAAGGTGCTAAAACTAAAGGTAGACCACGAGGAGAACTCGCAAAACACTATCAAACCAGAAGTATTTATCAGTCCGTTTACCTGACTGAAATTTCTGTACTGGTTTTCGTATCAAATGATATATACCCTCATCCCTAAGAGTGACGGTATAATTATCCTTTGTTGTATTGGAAAGAATTTCAAAACGGACTATTTGACATCAATTAGTATTGATTTGGAAACTGACTTTTTCTCCACATTTTGTCCTGAGAGTTATTCACACACGACTGCCGGTACGCGTAGGGTTAATGTATTTAGTTTTTGTTTCCTTTTTTGTTTTTTGTTTTTATTTCTTAACTAGTGGGCCCGGCAATGCTTCGCTATTGCATATTAACTTTTAATATATTTCACATTTAGGTCTACAAAGTACTTTGAAAACAGTACTTAAGCTCGACAATAATATTATGAGTTTATTTACTTATTCAACTAATTTCAAGTAACTCCTTAACATGGAAGTTAACCAATTAAGTTTTATTTGTTGTAAATGCTAATAAAAAGTTCATCAGCCAAGTCATATCTATAGTGCCGACAGGTAGATTAAGTTTTTTCTGTATGTAGGGCGAAAAACCACTTCTTCCCCAAATCGGAAACAGACATTCCTCTGAAGATCAAAATTATTAATTTTGATCTGTAGTAGCGGGAACCGTCTGTATACTAACTATCTCTTTGGGCATAAAAAAACATTTTTGTTATGCCTTCTCCAACTACTGATCGCAAATGAAAATTCCGTTTGAAGCTTCATGCCTTTAGCCATAAAAACTTCTTTTGTCATGTCTTCTTCTCACATGGATCAAAAATAATCCGGAATACTATTTTTGATTTGAACTCGTATTACCATTTTTTGAGATAATACGGTCACTAATGTTTGGCTTAACAAAGTGATTGTCTCACGCGCTGTATGGCATGTTACGCCGTCGTGTTGGAACCATTTCTCCTTCAAATAATGTACAATGACATGATAAATAAAAAAATCAAGTGATCGTCCACTGGCTCTAGTTCTTCTACCAGTTGGATTTTATATGAATGTAGGCCAAGATCTTTCCTCAGCATTTGCAGAGTCCGAGTTCCTGAGAAAGACGTTGGTTCGATAAATTGGAGTCCCCTGTCACACTTACGTCTACAGCGTCGATGGCTTCTATTAGCTACTTAGATGGATCATTACATGCACCCCCAACTTCACAAAGGGCTCCATAAGTTTGGAGAACAGAACGTGTATTTTAAAAATAAATTTGCAAGATTTGTAAACGTTGTTCTTGTGTAGTTTTTACATAGAGATTTTCCAAAGTGTACTAAAAGAAAGTCTATGACACTTCATTAGTATGACAGCTAGATTTACTCTTATACCTATCAGAGTTCCATACGTCAAGAAAAACACCCCATACCTAGGTTATTTACAAATGTTTGCTAATGTATCCTCTGATATACTATAAAAATTTACCCATTGTAGTATAACTACAATGAATATTGCTTAATTTTTCTATCTAAATGATTTATTACCGATTCGCTCTCCTGAAAAGTAATTGAAAAATACATACCTGTAAAGTAAAATAAAAAAAAAATCACTGTTTTAGTCTGCGCAGCTACTATGTGTCCTCAACTGCCTGGTGTACGGACCATTATTGGATACAGTTAAAAAGTTAACTATTGAAGTGCGTGGGCAGCGCCTCGGCACTTTTTACTTATTCAGTACCGAATAGCCTGTTCATTAGGGCGGATCAATTTGTTCGCGTCGAAAAAAAAAACTTGGTAATCGTATAGCAGTATCGGAATGTACGATGAAATCTTAGAAAATTTCACTAAGAAACAATATGTATAAAATCAATTCCTAGTTCGCGCTGAGAAGCATGAAGATTTCAGGTAGACATGTTTTTTTTAACAATGAGCAACTATTGAAACCTTCAGACCTATGGTCCCCGGCTCTAATTTTTACCTACTATTCCGATGCTTGGAGACCAAGACGAAGAGAATGGTATATTTTTGACATTGTTTTCTGTATGCCAACACTCAGAGGCCATAACTTTTTAACCAATACGTAGATTTGCTTCTGTAATACTTCATTTAGTTTGTTGGGAAGTCAGTTTTACGCAGAAGTTTTCGATTTGTGCTCATTTAAAAACAAAAAAATCTCTATCTGAAATCTTAATGCTTCTCAACGCGAGCTAGGAATTGATTTTAGACACAAAGTTTATTGGTGAAATTTTCTTAAAATTCATCGTAGATTACGATTTTGGTTACGATTTTTGCAAATAAAAAAATTGGCCCACTTTACTGTTCATATCTATAGGCGAACAGCAATATACTGTGGAATTTTGACTGTTATAACTGTTTGTTTTAAAAAGAGTGTGGAACAGCCCATTTCCACCCTTATTGTAATTCATACTGCAACAACAACATCTGTAACAAATCTCATCTTCATACCTCTGACAGTTCATGAGATATAGCCCTTTTAATTTTCAAGTTGAATGGGCGGTGCCACGCCCCTTTATCCAATTACAACCAAATATAACCACTGACTATCAACAGGTCAACAGTACCACTTTCTAAAATGTTTGAATCAATCTGTCTTTGGAAAAGCCATCAGAGCGATTTTTGAAAAGGAGCGTGGCACCCCCTCTTCCTCCCTGGATGTAATTAATAATGCTCCAACAACATATATACCAAATCTCATCTTCATACCTCTGATAGTTCATAAGATATAGCCCTATCGATTTTAAAGTTGTATGGGCGGTGCCACGCCCCTTTATCCATTCACAACCAAATATAGCCTGGGACTATCAACAGGTCAAAAGTACCACTTTGTAAAATTTTCGTATCAATCGATCTATAAGAAAAGCCGTTAGAGCGATTTTTGAAAAGAGGGGGTGGCACCGCCCACTTCCACCTAGCTGTAATTAATACTGCTCCAACAACATATATACCAAATCTCATCTACATACCTCTGATAGTTCATGCAATATAGCCTTTTTAATTTTCAAGTTGTATAGGCGCTGCCACGTATTATCCCTTTATCCAATTACAACCAAATGTAGTCAGGAACTATGTACAGGTCAATAGTACCTCATGGTAAAATTTTTGTATCGGACTATTGGAAAAGCCGTCAGAGCGATATTTGAAAAAATGGGCGTGGCGTCGCCCACTTTCTGAAAAAAAAACTTCTAAACCATCCGGAAGCTATAGCGAACAAAACAAAAAAAAATTTTTAAAATCGGTCCAGCCGTTTTTTTAGTTTTAGCGAGACAACTGCACAGCAATTCAAATTGCCGCAAATTTTTGCGGTATTTCCGCAAGCTTGTCTTTGCAAGCGCGTAGTTCTAGTTGTATTCGTCGCATCGGTTCACGCTAGAGCTTTTTGGAAAGCTCTTTTCACGCGCTAACACGTGTTTATTGTTGTTTGTTTTTAGTCGTTCGTAAACATGGAGTAAAATAAAGAGAAAATACGGCATATTTTACAGTACTACTACGATAAAGGCAAAAATGCATCTCATGCTGCCAATAAAATTTGTGCAGTTTATGGACCCGATACAATTTCCATTTCCACCGCACAACGATGGTTTCAACGTTTTCGTTCTGGTGCCGAGGTGATCGAAGATGCGCCACGGTCCGGAAGGCCTGTCGTCGAAAATTGCGATAAAATCGCTGAATTGATCGAAAGAGACCGGCATAGTAGCAGCCGTAGCATCGGCCAAGAGCTGGGCATGAGTCATCAAACCGTTATAAACCATTTGAAGAAGCTTGGATTCAAAAAGAAGCTCGATGTATGGGTGCCACACGACTTGACGCAAAAAAACATTTTTGCCCGTATGGATGCATGCGAATCGCTTCTGAATCGCAATAAAATCGACCCGTTTTTGAAGCGGATGGTGACTGGCGATGAAAAGTGGGTCACTTACGACAACGTGAAGCGCAAACGGTCGTGGTCAAAAAGCGGTGAAGCTGCCCAGACGGTGGCCAAGCCTGGATTGACGGCCAGGAAGGTTCTTCTGTATGTTTGGTGGGATTGGCAAAGAATCATCCACTATGAGCTGCTCCCCTATGGCCAAACGCTCAATTCGGACCTGTACTGCCAACAACTGGACCGCTTGAATGCAGCACTCATGCAGAAGAGGCCATCTTTGATCAACAGAGGCCGAATTGTCTTCCATCAGGACAACGCCAGGCCACACACATCTTTGGTAACGCGCCAGAAGCTCAGGGAGCTCGGATGGGAGGTTCTTTTGAATCCACCGTATAGTCCGGATCTCGCACCAAGTGATTACCACCTATTTCTGTCCATGGCGAACGAGCTTGGTAGTCGGAAGTTGGCCACAAGAGAGTTCTGTGAAAATTGGCTCTCCGAGTTTTTTGACAATAGGGAAGCGATCTTCTATAAGAGGGGCATTATGAAGTTTGCATCTCGTTGGGAACTCGTCATCGAACAAAACGGCGCATATTTGACTTAAATCGCATTATTATAACCAATTTTATGAACAATTCAAAATTCAATAAAAATACCGCAAGACTTTTTTGACAACCTATTATATATATAACTAGCTGACCCGGCAAACGTTGTTCTGCCATACAACTTCTGACTCGGCGAACTTCGTCTCGCTCCAAGTTAACGCCCTCATATAAGCTCTAGAGTAATATTAAAACACATATAGTTCAAATTTTAATGTGACTAATTTGAATTTAATCGAAATCAGTGAAGAGAGATCTGATGAACAATGTTTTTCGATTTGTTTTCCGGCGCTAAAAAAAACAATGAAGACACGCGAAAAACTGAGAAATTCGAGGTTGATCCCACAAAGTTCCAATGATTGGCATTGCGATTTATTGATTGTCATCGCAAAAGCCAATCGAATGGGGAATTGAATTTGCTAGAATTGGAAGGGAAAATCGGTGTGAATAATAGAAATTTGAGGTAAAATGACTTCCTCTCCTTTGAAAAAAATTGACGGAAACGTCATTAATCCAGTTGAAACATCAACAGGAATTTGGCCATTACAAAGCGCCAGTAGATATTTTGAAAATGCAGTAGCCGATGGGTCGTTTTGCAACGTGACTCTCATGTTCGTGGTTAATATCAACTTCTTGTTATTCCGCCACAAAGACATTAATTTCATCAGCAGTAGTAGATTTTAGGATGGTGGGAAGCGTTTGATGGCAGAAATATTATAGCCCCATCAAATCGTTTCGAATCACCTCATAAATCCTTCATCTTTCGTTCAACTGCCTCTAAAGCTCGTTGACGCGCTATCGTGCATTTATCCCAAATGATAATTTTGCATTCTCGCAACAATTTCGCTATCGCCGAACTTCTGGATATTGTGCCCAATGGCTTGTCAACTGAAGAAGATTCATCGGCAACTTCAAAGCGGAGTGTGCAGTTCGACCGCCTTTCAACAAAGTGGCAGCAGATGGTGCAACAGCTAACGCAATTTGCGATCGATACGCATAAAAATTATTTGAGCTAACCTTTTTTTTCGTTTCTTTTCCTGATGACTTGTAAACAAACCTGTCGTTGTATTGAACATCTTTAAATTGTGGTGATATTCACCACTATCCACGGCAGAACATCAACGGGTATTGAAGTGCATCATATGACCGATGAGTCTGCCGACGCTTGAGAACAATATCGTGTGATTCCACATTCTCACCCTGCAATAGCTGTGAAGCCGTCGATATTCATATCAACAACTTTAAATGCAGTTATATCCTAACAAAAATGTTCGATCGCAAAAAGGATACAGTTGGGATCTCATCTTAAAATAGATTGGGATCTCACCTCGAAATGAGTAGCAGCATAAGCCGGGAGTTTTCGATTGTAACTTCAGTGCATTGCTATGCTGGCATACGACAGACAATGAACCGATATCAACGCAGCGAAGATCTTTGTAGGCGATTGTGGAATCGTATTCAAAAGCATCGCGATTCTAGTCTATATTTACGACTGGTCTTCTTCTAGAAACATTCTGTCAAATTTGAGGTGGTGATTGTGCAGCGCGAAACTGTGCAATATGGGCACGTCTTCATTAATTTTTTGCCACGTTCCTTTTGCGTTTGATTATTACGGACGTTCTGACTAATTATAGCACGACGCGTACGTCGTGCAAAGTTTGATTGTCTAATAGGAGGCATTAGTCTAGTAAATAACTCTGCCTTAAAACAACCATGTCCTTTTCGAAAAATCCAAATTTTTCGAGTTTTCCACCAAGAATTTGTCTATTTTTCCATTCGGAAAGTCATGTCGGAATAATAATCTAAAATTTTTCGCAGTTACATCGTCCAAAACTATCAAATCATACGGCAAAAAGCTAAATTTCGTCGAATAAAAAATTAAAAATTTTCGAATTTTTCTGGAATTTTCCAACAAAATTTTTATATTTTTCCATTTGAAAAGTCATTTGCAATTATTGCACACAAAAAAGCTATTTTCGGTTATTCCAATTTCCCAAAATTTTCTCTCACATAAACCTTCTCCTGGCAATTGCAAACAACTGAAAAAAAATTCAGCAAAATAAAAAAATCAAATTTTTTGCGCATTTCCGGAATTTTCCTAGTTTTTCCCTAATAATTTCCTATTTTTGCATTCGAAAAGCCATTTCGTAACAATTGCACTCAAATTTCCCGGCTTTTCCTAAGGATTTTTTTGATGCATAAAAAATTCCTGCTAATATTGAAAAAAATAGAGCAAACTGGGCCAAAGTTCTCTCTTGATAAATTACTATAAATTTTTAACACTATTTTTATATTTATATATTTCACAATAATCCGAAATTTTTCAGCAACACAATGAATTTTGCACCTTTACGTCGTCTGAAATCATTAAATCAAGCGATACAATGGAAGATTTCGTCGAAGGCATCCAAATCTTTCGATTTTTTCTGGAATTTTCCAAGTTTTCCAGTTTTTTCTATTTTTCCATTCGAAAAGTCATAATTGTTCGAAAACCGCCAAAAATTTAATTTTCGGTTATCGAAAAAAATCTAATTTTCCGAGTTTTCCACCGACAATTTATCTATTTTTCCATTCGAAAAGTCGTTTCGGAATAAGTATACCAATTTTTTCGCAAGTTACATCGTTCAAAACTATCAAATCGTACGACAAAAAGCAAAATTTCATCGAAAAATAGTATTGAAATTTTTCGAATTTTTCCGAAATTTTCCAAAAAAAAATTTTATTTTTCCATTCGAAAAACCATTCATAACAATTGCACAAACAATTCCATACAAAAAAGCAATTTTCCGGCTTTTCCGGAGGAATTTCCCAAAATTTTCTTTTACATAAACCTTCTCCTGGCAATTACGAACAACTGAAAAAAAATTTCAGCAAAATCGGTCCAACCGTTCTCAATTGATGAATTACTATACATTTTTGCCACCATTTTTATATATATAGATTTAGTTGTAAGATAGTTTTAAGCTTTAGAGTTAAGTCTATTTTACGGAGATCAGCTTTCTTAATATGTCTTTGTATTTCTGTATAAAACTTTCATTCGTTGGAAAAAAATTCTCAATAAATAACTTAACTTAACTTAAAATGAGTTTTGGCCAAGAAAAGTGGTCTGCTGGACCACCGCACAGTGGCTGAAAGTCGTTTTTCATTGGCCAAAATGGATAGATATTTAGTTCAGCTTGACTCCGTTTTAATAACATTTAAATTGATTCAGGACTTTTTAAGGAATTCTGGGTCAAAGTTGAAAAAAAAATAGTAAAATAAACTGGAGATTTTGCTATTATTACAGAAAAATTAAAAATTAAAAATGTTTTGCTGTCAAATTTACAAATTTGTTTATTTACTTACTTACTTAGCTGGTACCTCTATGCAATCCCAGTGGATTATATACCGCACGTAGAAAAATATTATAAGCGCCTCGATCTTCTACGCTTCTTCTCCAGTTAGTCACACCAAGTTCTGTAAGGTTCTCAGTAACCTGATCTTTCCAACGGAGTTTAGGTCGCCCTCTTCTGCGCCGTCCATCGAGTTCATTGTCGAAGACTTTTCGAGCTGGAGCATTTTGGTCCATGCGTACAACATGACCTAGCCAACGCAACCGTTGCACCTTAATGCGTTTGACCACGTCAATGTCAGTGTACAGCTCGTACAGCTCATGATTCATACGACGCCGATACTCTCCGTTAACGATGATGGGCCCATATATTTTACGGAGTATTTTTCTCTCGAATACTGCCAGAACCGATTCATCCGCTTGTGTCATAACCCAGGATTCTGAGCCATACATTAAGACAGGTAGAATTAGTATCTGGTATAGCTTGAGTTTTGTTCGTCGAGAGAGGGCTCTGTCATTGAATCGCTTGCTTAGTCCGTAGTAGCATTTATTTGCAAGCAGGATTCTTCTCCGGATTTCTAGGCTGACATTATTTTCTTTGTTGACGGCGAAGCCTAGGTAGACAAAATTATCTTCTTCTTAGGTGGCCCATTACAACTTACAAACATGGTTCATAAGTTTGAGGCCTGAAGTACTAAAGAATTCCACACGCTTCGGTCTTGTGCGTGTGTTCTCCAGTTAGTCCTACCAGATGGTGGCACGTCGCCTACCACTTGGTCCTTCCAACGGAGTTTGGGTCTCCCTGCTCTGCGCCGTCCTTCAGGTTCGCCTTCAAACACCTTTCTCGCTGGAGCATTTACATCCATCCTGGCAACATGACCCAGCCATCGTAGTCGTTGCATTCTGACTCTTTTAGCTACGTCGATGTCGTGATAAAGCTCATACAGCTCATGGTTCATCCGATGGCGAAACTCGCCGTCGACACAGATAGGTCCATAAATTTTTCGGAGTACTTTCCTCTCGAATACTCCCAGGTTTTGTATGTCCGTTGTCGTAAGCACCCATGATTCGGCAGCATACAAAAGAACGGGTAAGATTAACACCTGGTAAAGCTGTTTCTTAGTATTCCGAGATAAGGTGGCATTACTAAAGTGCTGCCGAAGTCCGTAAAAACATCTATTGGCTAGCACTATTCTCCGCTTAATTTCTTGGCTGACATTATTTGTCTTATTGACGGAAGATCCGAGGTAGGTAAACTCATCTACTACCTCAAAACAATAATTTTCAACGTTGACGCTGCGTCCCCATCGAGAGGACTCTTTGTTCGTCGAAATCATTATTTTTGTTTTGTCCTCGTTGACCGCTAAACCCATTTTTGCCGACTCCTTTTCTAGGGATGAGAAGACTGCAGTAACGTCCCGCAGATTTCGGCCAATGATATCTATATCATCTGCGTAGGCTAGTGGCATGTGGCTTTTGTGGAATATGGTGCCAGACATGTTGACACCAGCCTTTCTCATCACCTTCTCCATAACTATATTAAATAGTGTACAGGACAGGCTATCGCCCTGCCTGAGACCTCTTTCCGTGTTGAATGGTTCAGACTGGTCCTTACCAATCTTAACCGAGGATTTGGTGTTGTCTAAGGTACATTTGCAAAGTCGAATCAGCTTTGCAGGAATACCAAACTCAGACATGGCCTCATAAAGCCTATTCCTTATCGGAGAGTCGAAGGCAGCTTTGTAGTCGACAAAGAGGTGGTAGGTGTCGATCTGCTTTTCATGGGTTTTTTCCAGGATTTGTCGTAACGTGAATATTTGATCCGTCGTAGATTTGCCAGGTCTAAAGCCGCACTGATATGGTCCAATTAGTTTTTCTACAATTGGCTTTAGACGTTCACACAATATGCTTGAAAGGACCTTGTACGCAATTGGCAATAGGCTTATTCCACGGTAGTTCTTACATTCACTACGATCTCCTTTCTTATATATGGGACATAACAGACTGAGACTCCAATCCCCGGGCATGCTCTCCTCTTGCCAGATGTTCTCCATGAGCTGATGCATGCTCCTAATCAGCTCCTCCCCGCCAGCCTTAAACAATTCAGCAGGGAGACCATCGGCTCCAGCAGCTTTGTTGTTTTTAAGGCGGGAGATGGCCATACGTATCTCACTCTGGCTCGGAGGTGGACAGTTAATACCATCGTCATGGATTGGAGCGGGGTCTTCTGGATTGGTGTCAGTATCCAGTAAATTTCTAAAGTGATCTCTCCATATCTTCAGAACGTTATCCGGGTCCGTCACTAGCTGACCATCGCTGTCCTTGCAGGAGGGCAACCCTGTTCCACGCATTCTCGCTTTAACTCTCTTGTAGAATTTTCGGGCTTCCCCTCTACTTCGGAGCAACTCAGTGCACTCATCCTGCCTCTTCTTCAGCTCCTTCTTTTTCCTTCTAAAAAGACGAGTTGCCTGTCGTCTCTTCTCCCTGTGCCGTTCACGAACAGCTCGCGTTGCCATTGGCTGCAGTTTTGCCCTGTATGCAGCATCCGTCTCTCTCGTGGCATTGCGACATTCATCATCGTACCAGGCATCTTCTTGAGACGGCTTTGAGTACCCAAGTACGCTTCTCGCAGTCCGTTCTATGGAGTCGGCTATATATTGCCACTGCGAGGTTATATTATCAGGGGTTGGAGCATTCCGCAGCAGTTGAGTTAGGTGGTTGGAGTAGGCGTCCGCTACCTCTGTGGTCCGCAGTTTACGGGACATAACAGACTGAGACTCCAATCCCCGGGCATGCTCTCCTCTTGCCAGATGTTCTCCATGAGCTGATGCATGCTCCTAATCAGCTCCTCCCCGCCAGCCTTAAACAATTCAGCAGGGAGACCATCGGCTCCAGCAGCTTTGTTGTTTTTAAGGCGGGAGATGGCCATACGTATCTCACTCTGGCTCGGAGGTGGACAGTTAATACCATCGTCATGGATTGGAGCGGGGTCTTCTGGATTGGTGTCAGTATCCAGTAAATTTCTAAAGTGATCTCTCCATATCTTCAGAACGTTATCCGGGTCCGTCACTAGCTGACCATCGCTGTCCTTGCAGGAGGGCAACCCTGTTCCACGCATTCTCGCTTTAACTCTCTTGTAGAATTTTCGGGCTTCCCCTCTACTTCGGAGCAACTCAGTGCACTCATCCTGCCTCTTCTTCAGCTCCTTCTTTTTCCTTCTAAAAAGACGAGTTGCCTGTCGTCTCTTCTCCCTGTGCCGTTCACGAACAGCTCGCGTTGCCATTGGCTGCAGTTTTGCCCTGTATGCAGCATCCGTCTCTCTCGTGGCATTGCGACATTCATCATCGTACCAGGCATCTTCTTGAGACGGCTTTGAGTACCCAAGTACGCTTCTCGCAGTCCGTTCTATGGAGTCGGCTATATATTGCCACTGCGAGGTTATATTATCAGGGGTTGGAGCATTCCGCAGCAGTTGAGTTAGGTGGTTGGAGTAGGCGTCCGCTACCTCTGTGGTCCGCAGTTTACCGATGTCCAGCTTTCGTTGTGCCTGGTTACGTACGTTTTTCGCCATGCTTAGCCTAGTGCGTACCTTAACTGCGGTAAGGAAGTGATCGGAGTCAATGTTCGCACCCCTGATCACTCGTACGTCCTGAACACTCGATGCGTGCCTTCCATCGACTACCACGTGATCTATCTGATTCCTCGTCAAATGATCTGGAGATAACCATGTTGCCTTATGAATATTTTTATGGTCAAATCTAGTGCTGCTAACTACCATATTTCTTGCCGCCGAGAAATCAATCAGTCTGATGCCGTTGTTCGACGTCTCGGTGTGCAGACTGAATTTTCCGATTGTAGGCTCAAAAGCGGTCTCCCTGCCTATTTTAGCATTAAAATCGCCTAGTACAATTTTGATGTCATGGCTGGGGCTACGGTCATATACATTTTCTAGGCTCTCGTAGAACTCGTCTTTGTCCTCATCGCTTTTCTCTTCTGTCGGAGCATGGGCACATATAAGTGTTATGTGGAAAAACTTAGTTTTGACTCTTATGGTGGCTATACGTTCACACACCGGGTTGAACCTTGAGACTAGGTGTCGCAGTCTCTTGCCAACCACAAATCCACAACCAAACTCGTGCTTGTCCGCATGGCCACTATAGTAGATGTCGCAAGTCTTCTTGCGCGAGCACCCGTGTCCCGTCCACCGGATTTCCTGTAAAGCGGTTATGTCAGCCTTGTATTTTTCGAGGACTTCCGCCAGTTGGATGGAGGCACCTGGTCTATACAGTGTTCTAACATTCCAGGTGCATATCCTCAAATCATGGTCCTTAATTCGTTTGCGGTGGTCGTCAACATTTTGGGGGGTCCGTTTTATTCTTATCTTACTTCTTTTCATTGCAATCGGTTATACGTCAGTGGCGGGTTGCAAGCCCAGCGCACCACGTCGCAGTTTTCTCCTCCTGCCAGGATTTTATTGCAGCCGCCCATTCTGGGTCAGACGCTGACCAGGGTACCGCTCACTCTGAGCTGACGTGCCTGGGTTTTGGGTTTCGCCCCTCACAGTTAGCCGTGCTCTGACGGGTGTCAGAAGCACGTTTCCAGGCGTCACCACGTGGAGGTACTCCGTTCGCAGTAGTACCACGAATACGGAGCTCTGTGAGTAGACTTGAAGTGCAATTGGCAAGGATCACTCTGGGTTTGCCAAGTTAAACCGATCAGAAGCTTTACCTTGCATCACACTCCCGACGCCCAGACAAAATTATCTAACACCTCGAAATTATAGTTGTCAACGTTCACGCAGTTTCCCAAACGAGTAGATTCTTTGTTCGTTGAAACTAATAACTTCGTTTTGTCCTCGTTCACCGTTAGGCCCATTTTCGCAGATTCCTTCTGAATACCTGAGAAGGCTGCAGTCACATCCCGCAGTTTTCGACCGATGATGTCTACGTCATCAGCGTACGCGAGTAGCATGTGGCTTTTGTTGAATATAGTGCCACTCGTGTTTACTGCAGCTTTTCTCATTATCATCTCCATCACAATGTTGAAGAGATCGCACGATAGGCCGTCGCCTTGTTTTAGGCCTCGTCTGGTATAGAATGGCTCCGTAAGGTCCTTGCCAATCTTCACTGAAGACTTCGTGTCAGTCAGCGTCATTCCGCAAAAACGTATCAGCTCCGCTGAAATACCAAACTCAGCCATGGCTTCAAGTAATTTCTGCCGTATCGGGCTGTCGAAGGCAGCTTTATAGTCGACAAAAAGATGGTACGTGTCGATCTGTTTCTCTTGGGTCTTTTCCAGGATTTGCCGAAGTGTGAAAATCTGGTCAGTTGTTGATTTTCCAGGTCTAAAGCCACACTGATAAGGCCCGATCAGGTTGGATAACACTGGCTTTAGTCTTTCACATAGCACACTCGACAGGACCTTATATGCGATGGGTAAAAGGCTGATCCCGCGGTAGTTGGAGCACACACTTGGATTACCTTTTTTCAGCACAGGACATAATACGCTTACATTCCAATCGTCGGGCATGCACTCCTTAAGCCAAACCGTGCGCAGGAGCTGGTGCATGCTCGTTATCAACTCCTCGCCACCGGACTTGAAGAGCTCTGCGGGCAGACCGTCGGCACCGGCTGCTTTGTTGTTTTTCAGCCGCGATATTGCTCTTCTTACCTCGGCTTGACTTGGTGGTGGGCAATCTAAGCCGTCGTCGACAATTGGCGTGATAACTTCACGTGCGCTGCCTTCTGGAACCAGCAGTTGCTGGAAGTGTTCTCTCCATATGTGCAGCACACTCTGCGTATCCGTGACCAGATTTCCGTCACTGTCCTTACAGGTGGGGAGGCCATTACCGTATCCATTTGCTCTTACTTTCTGGTAAAATTTTCGGGCCTCACCTCTATCCCTGTATCGCTCTATATCCTCGTTCTCCCGTTCCTTCATCTGACGTTTTTTTCACCTAAATAGCTGTCTCGCCCGTTTTACTTTCTCCTTATGCCGTTCCCTAACAGCACGGGTTACAATTGGCTGTAGCGTTGCCATATAAGACGCTATGCGACATTCTTCATCGTACTAGGATTCGTCTGAGCGCCGCTTTTCATATCCTAGCACGGCTGTTGCGGCGGTTGCCATGGAATGCGCAATATGCTGCCACTGTGTATCGGGAACGTCAGAAGTAGAGGCGTTGTGTCGTAAAAGTTGGGAGAGTTGTTCGGAGTAGGCAGTAGCTATCTCTGGGGTTTGCAGCTTCGCGATGTCCAGCTTTCTTTGTGTTTGGTTACGTGCGTTTTTGCTCTGCTCAATCTTGTGCGAACCTTGGCTGCAACCAGGTAATGATCCGAGCCTATATAAGCACCACGGATCACACGTACGTCCATGACACTAGATGCATGCCTGCCATCAATTACCACATGATCAATTTGATTTTTGGTGTTTTGATCGGGGGATAGCCAAGTTGCCTTGTGGATATCTTTGTGCTGGAATCTGGTTCCACTAACTACCATGTTCCTTCCCGCTGCGAAGCTAACCAGCCTAAACCCGTTGTCTGACGTGTCGGTATGCAGGCTGAATTTACCGATCGATGGACCTAGAACATCTTCCCTTCCTATTTTTGCATTAAAGTCTCCCAGAACAATTTTAATGTCGTGGCCAGGGCAGCGGTCGTATGTTTCCTCTAGGCGCTCGTAAAATGCATCTTTAATCTCATCGTCTTTATCTTCCGTCGGGGCGTGTACACAAATCAGCGTGATGTAAAAATATTTCGCCCGGATGCGAATGGTGGCTATTCGGTCACTTATAGGGTTAAACCGCGAGACAAGGTGTCGAAGTCTCTTGCCGACTATGAAACCACATCCAAATTCGTGTCTTTCTGCATGGCAGCTGTAAAAGATGTCACAGTTCTTTCGTCGTGTGCATCCCTGTCCCGTCCATCTCATTTCCTGTATGGCGGTGATGTCAGCCTTGTATTTGTCGAGGACATCCGCCAGTTGGATAGAGGCACCATCTCTGTAAAGAGTTCGGACATTCCAGGTGCATATCCTTAAATCATGGTCCTTATATCATATCAACGTCAACATTTGGGGGGGTTCTTGTTTTATTTATTCTCCGTGTTTTCATAATAAATTTTGTTTAAGGAGAGTGGCTTATTAGGCCACCGCTCCCGATCCTAGTTTCTTGGGGCTGCCAAAGCCACTAGGAGAGCCTGTGTTGAGCTTCAGTAACTTCTGTTACCTACTTCCTAAGACGCATCGGTGGTAGCATGCCGATTAGGTTACTCAACGTTTCGCCTTCTAACTCTAGCTAACTTTTAAGCGGTTGCTTTAAAGTCATAGCCCAGGGAATACTTGGTCTAAGACCGGAAGTAGTTAGCTGCTTGGACAGTGCCGCAAAGGAATCGATTCTGGTCACTCCCAAGTGAGTGACAATCAGTAACTTTCAGCCTCTGGGCAAAGTCCCATTCCCCAAAATTTGTTTACACTCAAAGAATATTTACACTAAAAACAAAACGTTAATAATATTATCTGAAAATCTTGCTATTAATACAGAAAAATTTATTATTTTTGCTGTCAAATTTGATAATTTGAAAAACAAACATTTTAAAAATAAAAACTGCAACACATTTTTATAGGATTTGAAAACCGTGGTAGTTTGTGTTTATTATTCCTTTATATTAATACTATATTTTTCATACTTAAATATATTTCAGCCAGGTAAACTGACTAATAAATACCATCACTCAGTATAAGATATTGTTTAAATCTTGAAATATTGAAATTAATAGATTTTAATTAAAATTAAATTGCTCATTTATTATTTTTTGTCTGCTTGTGAAGCAAAAACGTAAAAAAATTAACTTATTTGTACAGGAGGTACAATTAGGGGCAGCACACCGTGTTTGATTTTTTTTTTCGTAAATCAACGTTCAATTTACGCTTACTTTGGCAAATTTGTCTGAATTCAGTGTACATACAAAAATGCTATGTATGTAAAAGGAAAAATATCGGTTATCTATATGGGAGATACCAGAAGGGATGTGTCAAATAGTTAGGGTTTCTGAGGTTTTGCCGCCTATTACAAGATAAATTAACTGACCACACAGAAGGAATGATTTCTTATTTTGCAAATTTTCATAACCGTATAACTTACAAAAATTTGACTGGATTCAGTATACTTACAAAAATTATATGTATGTAAGACTTTAGGGGTGAGTTCGGCCATTTGTATGGGAGGTACCAGAAGGGGTGTGTAAAATAGTTAGGTTTTCTGAGGTTTGGCCTTCTATCACAATATAAATGAACCGACCAATTTTCATTACCCCCCAAGTGACCGTTTGAAAGTTATGGGAGAAATATTAATTGTCCAAAAATAGGTCATTTTGTATGGGAGGTACCAGAAAGCGTCAACCGATATTGTCCATACTCAGTCCTGAGGTCGATAATTATTAGCGTACATCATACGCAAAATTTGAGTGAATATACTTTGCTAACCAAAAAGATATGTATGCAAAACTATGAGGGTCAATTCGGTAATTTGTATGGGAGGTACCAGAAGGGGTGTGGCAAAGGTTTCGGTTTTCTTAGGGTTTGCCAAATTTTGCAATATAAATAAACTGACCAAAATCAAATATCCTCCGATCGTCTGTTTGGCAGTTATAAAAGAAATATTAATTATACAAAAATTGGTTATTGGGGAGGTACCAGAAGGGGTGGCGCTATTCTGCTCATTTACAATCCCACAAATTCATTTTGAAATATATTTATGCTGGTAAATTTGCATACCAATCCGTTAAGGTTTACTCGAATTATGTATACCAGTTCTTATTGGGCTACTTATAGGGCGTAATGAGATTTTTTTTTAGATTAATTTCATTAAAATGAAAAAAGTGTTCTACCGGCGGCCCGTGGCGGGTACAAAAGTATATATAGGGTTAAAGAGGACACTTTCACCTTTATCTGGGTGGTATACGTTTCTTGTTCCCTAGAAGTTCTTTTCCACTAAAGTTTAAATTTGAGAAAAAATATAGTAGTTTCATATAAATTTCATAACGCCCCTAATATTAAACGCTAGAGCTGTGACCACTTACAACAACTAAAGAGTATAATCTATAAAGACTACCTTTATCTGGATATATTAGCTACAAAAGGAGTAAAAATTTTAAAAATCGGTGACATAAAAAATTTTACTTTTGGCCAATGAAATCAAAATTTTAGCCACAGTGCACCGTATAGCGGAAAGCTACGTTATCCCTGAGTGCTGTAGGCTATTCGAAATTTGTACTTTTAGACATGGGTGTTACTTAATCAGAGAAATTGCGCTTTTGACCAAACACGTCATCCAAAAATCATGAATTTTGTTGTAAATATTCCTTTTAAAAAAATAAAAATAGTGAATTAAGGTTTTTTCGAAATGCCAATTACTGCGGTAGAAATGGGAGTGGGAATTACACGTTTAAAATTACACGTCGTCTTAGAATCATGGAAAAATTTAATGAGAAGTATCTGAAGCAATTTTCGTTGAGTCGTTCCTGCAGTAATTCCGTGGAGTATATCCAATGTTTGCAGTTGATCATCTTATGACATTGTTTGGTATAATTTAAAAACAAAATAGGAGATGCAAACGACGTTGGCGTCAGCCATTTTCGGAGCCTTTTAGCTTTAACTATACCTTTGTATGAAATTTGCGATAACTTACAATTGTCAATATCCTTCATGACGTACCGATCATTTGGTAATTGCTTTTTTAAAATATACGGACCCCGAAATTTTTCACATTCAAAACAACCACATATTTACGCGCATTGTACTGCTTAGACGGAACATGATGATTACTAAAATATTTTTCATTATAGTTCTGAGATTGCTGTATTGCATTTAAATCAACTATCTTTTTATATAGATATTCTGATAATTCATTAACTGTAACTGGCTCGGAGTATTTGGTAAATACCAATTGGATTGGTAAATTTAGTTAAAACGGCTTTGGATACAGGCGGACAAATTTTGTGAAACTAATATATATTTATGCTTCGATTTTAATGAGAGCAAAGGCCCAAAATAATCAATATGGAGTGTATCAAATGGAATACGTTTCTTATGTATACCATATACATTTTGTGCAGAACTTCGATCAGGTGCAATTTCGAATATATTACTCTTTTTATATCCGGAAACCAGTAATTAAATTTTATCTGGTCATAAAATTTTTCAACACCGAAGTGTCCAATCTTCTCAGCAACAATCGTATCACGTTTTCTTCCATTTCCTTTGGGACATATAACATATACAAAACCCTCAACAAGTTTATACCCTGTAACAAATATTTTTTCAAGTTTTCCCAATATTTAGTTATGTTTTCATATCGTCCCTGCGTTAACTCAATCTGTGCATCTAATTCGTTCGAATATGCCGCGCCAATCATGTGACATTTCTCGATTATGTGATATATGTTTGTTTGACCTTCTGTACATCGACTTAATGCATCAACATGGGTCATGGATTTCCTACTTCGATGCCGAATGTTATAGTCAAAATTTTCTAGTTCCACGGCCCAACGAGCAATCCCTGGATGTACTTGTCTTTTATTGAGAGTCATTGTTATAAAATGAATACCCTCTAAATCAACGCAGTGCGTATATAATCGACACAGTTTCTAGCTCGAAACTGTGATAATGGGATTTACCATCTTGCCGTTGCATTAATATAGACCCGAATTCGTGTGTACACTGTACATGCATCACAATGTATCTCAGTTTCCCGTTTAGGATTATATATTGCCAACTAGTGGACCCGGCAATGCTTTGCTATTGCATAATTGACTTATATTACAAAATTAACTTAATATAATACACATAAATCAATTAGAATTGGCTCACAGTTATAAAATCTGTACATGTGCTACTTTTAAACGTACTGTGGGAACGTTTTCATAAATCGATAATAATATGTTTGGATTGCTTTCTTAAAGAGATAATTTTAAGCGTTGATATTATGTGCTCTGAAAACAATTCGTTAACCCAAGTAACTCCCAAACCAGGTCAAACAACAATGTTTTATTGTGTCGAATGTTATATCTCACTATGACCATCCGCCCTCTGATCGAGTACTATCTGCACACCAAATTCCATGTCTCCATAATACAAATATTAAAATTGTCGTCTGCAATATTGTAATTGTAGTGCCGAATACTATATGTGTACCAAATTTTATTTTTCTAGGGATAAGATTCGATTTAAGAATGTCCCCTCCGCCTACTGATTGAATTTTTGTAATTGTTGCGCATAATATTATCTATTTATTGTGTTGCATCTAAAAATACAAATAAAATTTCCTCCGCAAATTTCAAATGTTTTCTTTTTAGGGCTAAAATACAGTTTTGCCCTCCACCCACTGATTAAAAACAAAAATTTGGTTAGAAAATGTCCCTATAGGGCTAAAATACAAATGGGCTACGTTAAATCCGCCCATTGATCAAAAATACAAATTTTCTTTGCATATTCATATTTGTGTTGTCATCATATTGTATATATCATAAAGTTTTGCCATAACCAATATGCCTAAAAGGTATACAGTAGACTACGGATAAGTGCACATCGGTTTTCGCGCGACTTTTTGTGCACTTATGCGGTTTTTGCATTTATACAACACTCGGATAAGTGCACAACTATTGCATATATACAAACATTGCATAAGTGCACGATTATTGCATTAATACAAACATTAGATTTTTTTTATTAATCTGTAACACCAGTTAAGTTTGGACGGAACTTTAAGAAATAAATTAAAATATAAAGCTGTTTAATTATACCATCACCCTTAGGGATGACGTCAAATTTGGCTGGTCAGCAGGATAACTTGAGTAAACCTTAACGGATCGGTATGAAAATTTACCAGTATTAATACTTTTCAAAACGAACTTATGGGATTGAAAATGGGCAGAATAGTCCCACTCCTTCTGGTACCTCCCATGCAAAATTACCTATTTTTGGATAATTTATATTTCTTTCATAACTTCCCAACGGACGATCGTAGGATATTTACATTTGGTCAGTTTATTTATCTTGCAAAAGTAGACAAACACTACGAAAACCGGAACCTTTTCCATACCCCTTCTGGTACCTCCCATACAAATGACCTAATTGACCCTCATAGTTTTACATACATATCTTTTTTGTAACTAAACTGAATTCTCTCAAATTTTGCATATGATGTTTGCATATGAAACATGGACCCAGCAAAGAATATGAACTATATCGGTTCACGACTTCTGGTACCACCCATACAAAATGACCTATTTTTGCAAATTTAATATTTCTGCCATAACTTCCAAACGGACACTTGGATAATGGAGGATAATGACAAAAGGTCGGTTAATATATCTTGCGATAGGAAGCAAAACCTCAGAAAACCTTACTATTTGACGTACCCCTTCTGGTACCTCCCATACAAATTCCCGAATTCACCCTCATAGTCCTACATACATATCTTTTTTTGTAAGTACAATTAATTCAGTCAAATTTGGCGTAACTTGTACAGTTATGAAAATTTAAATCAGGAATGAATATGGATTATATCGGATCACCCTTTCTGGTACCTCCCATACAAAATTACCTATTTTTTAAAAATTAACATTTATCCCATAATTTCCAAACGGACACTTGGGGGTAATAAATCAATTAATTTATCTTGTGATAGGAAGCAAAACCTTACAAAACATAATTATTTGACGCACCCCTTCTGGTACCTCCCATACAAAATACCGAACATACCCCCATAGTTTTAAATACATATATTTTTGTAAGTACAGTGAATACAGTCGAATTTTGCGTAAGTTGTACAGTTATAATAATTTGAATCAGGAATGAATATGGATTATACCGGATCACCCTCTGGTAGCTCCCATACAAAATGACCTTGTTTGGAAAATTAATATTTCTCCCATAATTTCTAAACTGTCACTTGGAGGAAAATCAAATTTGGCAATTAATTATCTTGTAATAGGAATTATTATTGGGTGGTGGTATTTATCAGTCAGTTTACCTGACTGAAATTTCTGTTCTGGTTTTATTTATATTTGGTTTACATTACATAACAGGTTTTAAATAAAAACTTATAAAAATCAGTTCTGTTTAAGGTAAAAAAATCACAAATTTATATTTCATTGTTTTAGTGTTTTTATATTTCATACAAAAAAATTAAAAATATTCAGTTCTGTGCCAAAATAAGAGCTGTTAATGAATCATTGCAATAATTGTTTGCACCATTGTTTTTTGTAAAATACCTAAACCACGTGTGCTGAAAAAGTCTGAAATCTTTTTTGAGCCGTGTTTTCTGTTCCAACCTTATATATTTTTTTTCCAGTTTCTCTAAATCATAATCTACATTTATGTAGTATGAGAGATTTGCATTTATGCATGCAAAGTTGTACTAAAAAAGTACTTTCAGGTTAGCAAAAGTTGTGCATTTATCCGGTTTTTGCATTTATGCGTGTTGCACTTATCCGTGTATTTTTGTATGTAAATGTATAAAAAAGGCTAATGGCTTCAAGTTCCAGTGCACTTATGCGGTTTTTGCATTTATGCGATGTGCTCTTATCCGTAGTTTACTGTAAAACTAAAAGTTCGTCCGCATATTCTTATTTGTATTTTCGAGTACTATCTGGGTATTAAATTGTATGTATCTAGCTCTAAAAAAGTTTTGCTACGCCCACTCCGCCAATTGGGCCAAACTTAAAATTTCGTCCGATGTTTGGGGGCCAAGATGAAGACAATGGCATATTTTTGGTTTTTAATCGGGCTCCCGCCCCATATTCTGCACTTCAGCCTAAATGGGGTATGTAATAAAAGTTTGGGCTCAACCCGGAGGTACTCGGAATCAAAAAAAAAAATAAAAAAAATATGCGTAATTATTTTTATCCCCATCCTCATATTTTTCAGTGCGAAAACTTTTGGATTTCACATTTTTAATTTTTTCTATATAACGCTATGGCCAGTCTAGTGTACATGCATCACAATGTATCTCAGTTTCCCGTTTAGGATTATATATTGCCAACTAGTGGACCCGGCAATGCTTTGCTATTGCATAATTGACTTATATTACAAAATTAACTTAATATAATACACATAAATCAATTAGAATTGGCTCACAGTTATAAAATCTGTACATGTGCTACTTTTAAACGTACTGTGGGAACGTTTTCATAAATCGATAATAATATGTTTGGATTGCTTTCTTAAAGAGATAATTTTAAGCGTTGATATTATGTGCTCTGAAAACAATTCGTTAACCCAAGTAACTCCCAAACCAGGTCAAACAACAATGTTTTATTGTGTCGAATGTTATATCTCACTATGACCATCCGCCCTCTGATCGAGTACTATCTGCACACCAAATTCCATGTCTCCATAATACAAATATTAAAATTGTCGTCTGCAATATTGTAATTGTAGTGCCGAATACTATATGTGTACCAAATTTTATTTTTCTAGGGATAAGATTCGATTTAAGAATGTCCCCTCCGCCTACTGATTGAATTTTTGTAATTGTTGCGCATAATATTATCTATTTATTGTGTTGCATCTAAAAATACAAATAAAATTTCCTCCGCAAATTTCAAATGTTTTCTTTTTAGGGCTAAAATACAGTTTTGCCCTCCACCCACTGATTAAAAACAAAAATTTGGTTAGAAAATGTCCCTATAGGGCTAAAATACAAATGGGCTACGTTAAATCCGCCCATTGATCAAAAATACAAATTTTCTTTGCATATTCATATTTGTGTTGTCATCATATTGTATATATCATAAAGTTTTGCCATAACCAATATGCCTAAAAGGTATACAGTAGACTACGGATAAGTGCACATCGGTTTTCGCGCGACTTTTTGTGCACTTATGCGGTTTTTGCATTTATACAACACTCGGATAAGTGCACAACTATTGCATATATACAAACATTGCATAAGTGCACGATTATTGCATTTATACAAACATTAGATTATTTTTATTAATCTGTAATACCAGTTCCGTTTGGACGGAACTTTAAGAAAATAATTAAAATATAAAGCTGTTTAATGTTTTTATTTATATTTGGTTTGCATTACATAACAGGTTTTAATAAAAACTTATAAAATCAGTTCAGTTTAGGGTAAAAAAATCACAAATTTATATTTTATTGTTTTAGTGTTCTTCATATTTCATACAAAAAAATTAAAATATTCAGTTCTGTGCCAAAATAATAGCTGTTAATGGATCATTGCAATCATATTTTGCAACATTGTTTTTTGCAAAATACATATTAAATTGCACTCAATTCGATTCACCTAAACCACGTGTGCTGAAAAAGTCTGAAATCTATTTTTCAACCGTGTTTTCTGTTCCAACCTTATATATTTTTTTAACCAGTTTCTCTAAATCATAACCTACATTTATGTAGTATGAGAGATTTGCATTTATACCTGCAAAGTTGTACTAAAAAAGTACTTTCAGGTTAGCAAAAGTTGTGCATTTATCCGGTTTTTGCATTTATGCGTGTTGCACTTATCTGTGTATTTTTGTATGTAAATGTATAAAAAAGGCTAATGGCTTCAAGTTCCAGTGCACTTATGCGGTTTTTGCATTTATGCGATGTGCTCTTATCCGTAGTTTACTGTAAAACTAAAAGTTCGTCCGCATATTCTTATTTGTATTTTCGAGTACTATCTGGGTATTAAATTGTATGTATCTAGCTCTAAAAAAGTTTTGCTACGCCCACTCCGCCAATTGGGCCAAACTTAAAATTTCGTCTGCAAATTCATATTCGTATTGTGGAGCACTATCAGGGTATCACATTGTATCTCTCTAGCTCTAAAAACGTTTTTCCACGCCCAATAAAACCATAGGGTCCAAATTAAAATATTGTCTTCATATTCAAATTCGTGTTGTCGAGTACTATCTGGGTGTCAAATTGCATCTCTCTAGCTCTTAAAATGTTTTGTCACAACCACTAGCAAGTTCTAGGTTTTCAAATTTATAATGTAGTTCATTTGAACAAAACAAACGAAACGATATCTTCAGTATAAAAAAATCAAACTTAAATAATATATTAAATTATTTTCGTAATAATTAGAAACAAAATTTTTAGTTTTATTAATTTAAAAATACAAAAAACATAACAAAAAAATCAATTTCTAAACATTCGATGTTGTTGCCTTTTGCTAAATTTTTTTACATATTGTGAGAGTTAAACCCCTTAAGCATTTCCGATGACGGATTTTACTTATCACAACATATTGAATTGGTTTTAAAATGGGTATGTATTCTTAATAATGCCTCTAGAAGCTCATATTTAATTTTGCGTATTTCAGTTTTGGTGGTGTTCATAACTGAGAATACTCATTCCACACAAGCATTACTAGTTAGCACGCAGAGCATATTCAAAACCATTTCAGCTAACTCCTTAAATCGTTGATTGCCAGCTGCATCCTGATAGTAATAAATTTTAGGCCAAGCCGAGTTAAGATTCGTAATGATGACATCGCCGAAAATGTTTTTCCAATTCCCGATTGGCATTTTCCGCCACTGAGATTCTTCTTATTAACATATATGACACTCACGATAAACTGATGGTTTGTGAGTCGTGTTCCCACGCTTTGGTTTGTTAATGATAACTATACTCGTACATGATTGCCAACCACTTTAACAAAATAGATAAGTGCTACATTTGTGGCTCTTTTTTGGTATATACAGCCCCTACCGCAAAGATCTCTGTTATTAACATCTTAGGTGCTTGCGAACTACAGGGTGTTAACAGAGATAAAAAGGGGTTGTTGAAGACTATTTTGCTAATTTCAGTGGAACAAAAGATCGCAAAAGCACTAGTTTTATGAATTCTCGTGGAAGTTTGTTTACAAAAGTTCGCTAGCACCTCGTTTTCCAGTCATTTTTCGACACAACATTTAACAGCCTGGAATCTTGGATACTCTTTTTATTATTGCTCTGTGGTAGATATCTAAACAATCGAGACAAAACTTACTTAAAAAAAAACTTAATTTCCCTTTGCACCCCATGAATGAGGTATGGGATAGCTTCTCGCGTTGTTGTGAATTAACACGCTTTCTATTTTTAGATTCACAACTAACGGCACCTACTTGTTTATCGACGAATGCGAACGTCACTTTTTGAGAAGCTCTTACTAGACACGACGCACAGTGGGGTAAAGTCACGATCTGGGCGGCCAAAATTATTTGATGCTAATTTATGAAGCAGAATGGTAAAATATTACTCGGTGAGGCGTAAAAAATAATAATATGTCAACATTCGGAGGGTAGAGGTTGTGACCGTTTTTATACAAAAAATGGTTTTTATAAAAATTTTGTTTCGTGTCAAAATAAATTTCCCAGGAAATATTCGGGGTAAAATAAAAACACAAAAGTATTAGTATTTTCGTTTAAACGTTATAAAACGTATAATTTATTTACAACAATAAATAAGGGATTTCGGGGGTTTAAGTTGCGGGTAACTTACGTTTTCGCTTCGGGGTTTACAAGAGTAAATCTAAGTATTGTAAATTTACATGATACTAACCGGGATGTAAAGTATCATTTCGGGATAACTGAGAGCGAGAGAATAATGAGAGAGAGAGAGAGAGAGAGAGAAAGAGCGCGGATAACAATAGAAAGAACGGAAAACTTATCTATATAAAAGTACGAGGGTAGATTGATAATTATCCGCGTAAACATCCCGCCCCCCTAGCAGGATTGCAACAAAGGAGGTTAGGAGCTATTGCGAGGAATTCGGGGAATGAGTGGTAACAATTCATTTACTTTAAAACTACGGGATATTTTTGTAATATATTTCCAACATGGTACGGCTTCAAACGGGGTGCTGATCTTGTCCAAGACTCAACTATCGATGCATAGGGGGGCACACTTCGTCCCGGGGTTGGCGATGCTCATGAGCTCATCAACATCTGACGGGATAAAAAATAAAACAAAAAACTGAAAATAAAAGATAAAAGAAAGAAAAAGGCGAGAAAATATATTAATTCGTGTTCGTGTACTATCTGGGTATTAAATTGTATGTATCTAGCTCTAAAAAAGTTTTGCTACGCCCACTCCGCCAATTGGGCCAAACTTAAAATTTCGTCTGCAAATTCATATTCGTATTGTGGAGCACTATCAGGGTATCACATTGTATCTCTCTAGCTCTAAAAACGTTTTTCCACGCCCAATAAAACCATAGGGTCCAAATTAAAATATTGTCTTCATATTCAAATTCGTGTTGTCGAGTACTATCTGGGTGTCAAATTGCATCTCTCTAGCTCTTAAAATGTTTTGTCACAACCACTAGCAAGTTCTAGGTTTTCAAATTTATAATGTAGTTCATTTGAACAAAACAAACGAAACGATATCTTCAGTATAAAAAAATCAAACTTAAATAATATATTAAATTATTTTCGTAATAATTAGAAACAAAATTTTTAGTTTTATTAATTTAAAAATACAAAAAACATAACAAAAAAATCAATTTCTAAACATTCGATGTTGTTGCCTTTTGCTAAATTTTTTTACATATTGTGAGAGTTAAACCCCTTAAGCATTTCCGATGACGGATTTTACTTATCACAACATATTGAATTGGTTTTAAAATGGGTATGTATTCTTAATAATGCCTCTAGAAGCTCATATTTAATTTTGCGTATTTCAGTTTTGGTGGTGTTCATAACTGAGAATACTCATTCCACACAAGCATTACTAGTTAGCACGCAGAGCATATTCAAAACCATTTCAGCTAACTCCTTAAATCGTTGATTGCCAGCTGCATCCTGATAGTAATAAATTTTAGGCCAAGCCGAGTTAAGATTCGTAATGATGACATCGCCGAAAATGTTTTTCCAATTCCCGATTGGCATTTTCCGCCACTGAGATTCTTCTTATTAACATATATGACACTCACGATAAACTGATGGTTTGTGAGTCGTGTTCCCACGCTTTGGTTTGTTAATGATAACTATACTCGTACATGATTGCCAACCACTTTAACAAAATAGATAAGTGCTACATTTGTGGCTCTTTTTTGGTATATACAGCCCCTACCGCAAAGATCTCTGTTATTAACATCTTAGGTGCTTGCGAACTACAGGGTGTTAACAGAGATAAAAAGGGGTTGTTGAAGACTATTTTGCTAATTTCAGTGGAACAAAAGATCGCAAAAGCACTAGTTTTATGAATTCTCGTGGAAGTTTGTTTACAAAAGTTCGCTAGCACCTCGTTTTCCAGTCATTTTTCGACACAACATTTAACAGCCTGGAATCTTGGATACTCTTTTTATTATTGCTCTGTGGTAGATATCTAAACAATCGAGACAAAACTTACTTAAAAAAAAACTTAATTTCCCTTTGCACCCCATGAATGAGGTATGGGATAGCTTCTCGCGTTGTTGTGAATTAACACGCTTTCTATTTTTAGATTCACAACTAACGGCACCTACTTCTTTATCGACGAATGCGAACGTCACTTTTTGAGAAGCTCTTACTAGACACGACGCACAGTGGGGTAAAGTCACGATCTGGGCGGCCAAAATTGCTAATTTATGCTAATTTATGAAGCAGAATGGTAAAATATTACTCGGTGAGGCGTAAAAAATAATAATATGTCAACATTCGGAGGGTAGAGGTTGTGACCGTTTTTATACAAAAAATGGTTTTTATAAAAATTTTGTTTCGTGTCAAAATAAATTTCCCAGGAAATATTCGGGGTAAAATAAAAACACAAAAGTATTAGTATTTTCGTTTAAACGTTATAAAACGTATAATTTATTTACAACAATAAATAAGGGATTTCGGGGGTTTAAGTTGCGGGTAACTTACGTTTTCGCTTCGGGGTTTACAAGAGTAAATCTAAGTATTGTAAATTTACATGATACTAACCGGGATGTAAAGTATCATTTCGGGATAACTGAGAGCGAGAGAATAATGAGAGAGAGAGAGAGAGAGAGAGAGAGAGAAAGAGCGCGGATAACAATAGAAAGAACGGAAAACTTATCTATATAAAAGTACGAGGGTAGATTGATAATTATCCGCGTAAACATCCCGCCCCCCTTGCAGGATTGCAACAAAGGAGGTTAGGAGCTATTGCGAGGAATTCGGGGAATGAGTGGTAACAATTCATTTACTTTAAAACTACGGGATATTTTTGTAATATATTTCCAACATGGTACGGCTTCAAACGGGGTGCTGATCTTGTCCAAGACTCAACTATCGATGCATAGGGGGGCACACTTCGTCCCGGGGTTGGCGATGCTCATGAGCTCATCAACATCTGACGGGATAAAAAATAAAACAAAAAACTGAAAATAAAAGATAAAAGAAAGAAAAAGGCGAGAAAATATATTAATTCGTGTTATGGAATACGAAAAGTTCCAAGGTATAAAAAACGAGAATATGTTTCTGAAAGTATTCTACTATCTATCCATTTGTTCGGGGAATTAATATTTCGGTGTGTTATGATCTGCTTTTCCAACGCCGGAGAAGTACTTTTAAATCCTGCTCCAATCTGTGGACAAAAAAGGCTTAAGCCTTGGGGCATTTATGATTCTCCGAGTCTCGCTTTAATAAAGTTGTACATAATACTTATTTCACGGGGAAAGTTGGAAAACGTGCTATGACATATTTATCGGGTGTTTAGAAGCAAATAATGTCGCTATCGCAGCTTTACATCTCTGTCGGGTTGTCTTTGTCATCAACGTGCGATCAGATTTTAGTTCCAACTTTTTGTAGTTGCTGCCGCTCTATTCGCAACAAGAGTAAGCCAATGGCATTCGGGATTTCGTACTAGTGGTAATTCTAGAGTGGAGCAATTCCACAGTGGAATCGAATGAGTAGCCAACATAAGTCGACTGCACAAGGATTCAATAAAATTAGCCATTAAAGAGTTTCCAAAGGAGCGGGATAATACATAATTAATGGGCGTTACTTTTGTTTGGGATGCAAGTTAATGCAATTTTATCTCGAAACGGGGAAGAGATGGTGCGAACACATAGAGGCCAGCAATTTTGATTAAAAATCATTTATTTAAGTATTAATTTCGGGAGATTGATTCTTTTGACTAATGCCCTCATCCAAAATGTTCCATTGGGAAAGCCAATTTTCGGGATTAAAACAGTTTGCAATTTCCGAGGAGCCTTTATGTTTTGTCGATACAGTTTTTGCTGCCTGCGTAACGGGGTAAACAAAGAAGCTATTAGTTGTAGCATTCCAACGCAGTGTTCGAGACTTCGTGGTATTCGTATCCGAGATTTTATCGTGTAAACAAGGATTCCGTTTTAAATTATAAATTCGATCGGGATGACCATTAAATCGTTTTTCATAAGTAAAACTTTTGGGAGACATTACTTTCGTGATATTCATCGTGTTCGGTCGAGAATAAGCGGGTACATTGGTTTTCGGGCATTTGTTGTTCGTGCGAACTTTGTCGTTACATTTCTTAATCACCTTCTTGTTTTGTGTTCCAATGTTCGTGTTAGTAGTTCGAGGCAGTGGGCGAGAGAAATTACTTTGAGTAGTCGATATTTGGGAGAAGACATTCTGTCGGATCGGGGGATGAACGATGTCTTCGTGCTTCTCAATCGAACTTGCCGAGTTATTTGCTTTATATTTATGAACTTTACCTGTGACGATCCAACCGAAAACAGTTTTCTGTGCGACTAAATTGCCATCGGGATGTTTTCTAATGTCGGGTAGAATAATATGCGGATAGATGTCACCTCCTAGAAGTAAATCCATTTCTACTTTATTCTTGTCAGTTACGGGACTTTCGGGACAAGCTGGTATACCCTGACGCATTAAACTAGATGGGACACAGGCATTAAGTCTATCTACGACATATGCTTCAGTTTTATATTCAAATTCGGGTTCAATATTTGATACGAGTGAAATTTTACAACGCTCCGAAGTTGTGGCCGCAACATTTCCCGTTAAACCTGATATTTCAATACTCGGGCCCGAATAAGTGGGAATACACAGTTCCTTTTGTATTTTTCGGGAAATTAAAGTTGCCTCAGATGCGGGGTCAACTAATGAATGTACCGAACTTGTTACACCTTTCGAGATAAGTTGGCAAGTCGTAGTTCCTAGTGTAATCAATGATGTTGAGTCTCCTTTAATGTGCGTGTTAAATGACTGTAAAGTACGAGATGCAGAGGAAGTACCGGGTCCATCAGGGGGGTTTTGTGCGGAATCAGAAGTGTTAGAAGCCGGGTTAACGTTGTGTGCTTCTGATACATCAGATACATTCGAATTATCGTCACGATGTAATAAAGAATGGTGTTTTTGTTTGCACATAAAACAAACACTCGGGCTTTTACAATTTTTAAAATCATGAGAAGTGGCGAGACAATTTGTACAACATTTTAATCTTTTTATGGTTGCAAATCTTTCTTGTACGGTATTTCCAAGGAAAGTCGGGCAAAGCCTAAGCGGATGGCGGCCGGAACACAGAATGCATTTACCAATGCCTTGTCCTGTGTTTGCTTGAGTGCTTGTCGCATAAGATCGCATTTTTCTTGCATCATTTACGGGTTTTCTCGGGGAAGATGTCTTTTCGGTATTCGCGGTATTATCTGTATGACTTCCTCGTATATCTGATACAGATTCCAACGTGTGGTAACGGGTTGTCAAAAATGAGTCCATATCTGACCATTTGGGAAGCGCGGAGCCGCGTGGTATATTCTGTTCCCATAGACAGAGAGTTGTTTCGGGTAACTTTGTCGAACAAAGATATACAAAAATTACGTCCCAATTTTTCGTATCGATATTTAGCAGTGTTAGATTTGATATACAATCATTTATCGTTCTCTGTAGATCCTTTAAATGTGGCCCTGTTTCCCTCGTGATGGGAGAAATATTGAATAATGTTTTCAATTGGGCATTTATGAGAACTCGTTTATTCTCATAACGATCCACTTAATTCTGCCAGGCAAGTGCGAAACCATCGTTTGTTAGGGGACATGTTTTAATAATGCCATGTGCCTCATCCTTAGTTTTTTGTAGTAGATAATAAAGTTTCTCTACGGGACTTAATCGAACATTATTTTTGTATAGGGCCGAGAACATATCTCGAAATGTTGGCCAGTTGACATAATCGCCATAAAATATCTCAGTATCACACGGGGGAAGATTAATAATTGGAGGTGGTATTGATACTGGTGCCTGTGGTAGTTCTACGGGTTTAGGGGGAATTTCCAAATTTCGACGATATTCGGAAATGAATGTCATACCGCGCGCATATGCTTTGTAAGAGTTTAAATATTTATTCCTGATTTCGGTAACAGGTAGTTCAGAATCACCTTCCGCTTCCAATAAGAGTTCGTCGTAAATCTCTCTTATTGGCTCCCATAACCGGTTTAATTCCTTTTCATGTACCGCGAGTGATCCTAATTTATGTTCACTAGGGGGAATACCAGCTAATAGGGCTTTAAATTCGGCCAAACGATCAGTGAAACGGATTAAATCGTTATATGTAGTCATTTTCGACGCGAAAATATATTTAGTTTCGGGGGAAATATCAAAAAAAATTAAAATAAAATCGAGGAAATAATCGAATTTTGTCGTTATATATCAAGAGCTATTATAATTTTACGGTGTTTATTGAGAAATGTTAAATATATATGTAAATTATATTATATATCGGGGAAAATATAGTAGATCGGGTATTATTAAGCTAATAATTTTAATACAAAATTAATAATATGCTCTTGAGTACGGGGACCTCAAGTATTTATTACTTATATTCGAGTTAATTGTGCGGTTGGTGATGAAAAACTGTAAAAATATGAGTGGTTAACGCGTTTTACCCGTTGTAACCGGTTATTTATATTTGATTACAACACTAATGTACTTCGAGAGATGGTGAATGATATAATACGAGACTATAGGCGGGTAAATTATTCGGATCGGGACGAGAAACCATAAAAATATCACCGGTTTTTGCCTTTTACCCGTTGTATCCGGTTACTCTTAGTCAATAACAACACTAATATTTGTCGAGAGGTAGTGTATAAAACAATTCGTGAGTATGTACGGGTATATTTTTCTGATAGAGTGGTAAAAAGGTTAAAAAACCGTAAAAATATCACCGGTTTTCGTGATTTACCTGATATAACCGGTTTTTTATATAGATTACAACACTAATATTAATCGAAAAATAGTGTATGACGTAAATCGGAGCTATACGCGGGTAAAATAACCGGATGAGAGCGAAAAGTCTCAAGAATATTACCGGTTTTCGCGTTTTATTCGTTGTAACCGGTTACTTAGATTGGATTTACAACACTAATATAACTCGTAAGCTCATTAATAGTTTATACCAACAACCGTATATGCACATTTGTCGTTAGTATAATCAAAAAAACTGTGAAATTTCAATTTTATACAGGTGAACCGGTTATCTGATTGTTAAAAACAAACAGCACTAACTTTATTGTTATTTTATTCCCTTTTATGCTATGTCCGCATCGATAAGCAGGGGGAACACAAGGGTATTGGAAATGGTTGTGCGAGAGAGTTTATTTGCTTGTTGTTTGTTACGCTTTATGTGATGTCCGCGTTGATCGTTGTAACTACAGCAGCTTATTGATTGGAGGGGTATTTGCGGGGGGAACACATCTATATTGGAAATGGTTGTGCTAGAGAGTTTATTTGCTTATTGTTTGTTACGCTTTGTGCGATGTCCGCGATGATCGTTTCAAACACAGTAGCTTAAGTAGACAGGGGTATTCGCGGGAGTGAAAAACACAGTATTGAGAGCACAATATAAGCTGGTGTTTTGTTATGCTTTGTGCGATATACGCGTCGATCGCATAAACAACTATTGCCTGGTAGTTTAAAAGGGGGTAATCGCGGGGAAATGAACGCAGAATAGAGAGACTTATTAGGGAGAATATATTCCTGTGCGGTTTACTTTAGTAAACAAGCACTAGTTAAAGGATTGAAGGGGTTATCGCGGGGAAAACGAACGCAAAAAGGGATAATTATGCGGGAGAATATATTCTCGTTTGTTTCATGCTATGTACGCTTCGATAGATAATAGAAAAGGGTTAATCGGGGGGAATAGCAGTATTGGGAATATTTGTGAGAGAATTTATTTGAGTACTCGCGAATTTTCGTTGCTGATGCTTGTTTATAAAACCGGGGTAATAGCGATGGAGTGTTATTTACAGATTACAATAACAACAATCAGCAAGATTTAGGGAGATACTTATACTCGCGGATAACGTTCTCTGAGCACTTTTACACTTTGTTGGGGTAAATTGCCGTCACTTGTAAACACAGAAAAAAACATTTAACTTACCCTTTCTCTGAAGGTAAACAGGGGTGGGTGTATAATTACAGGAACAATCGGGGAATTATCTCCTAGCTTTTAAAAGTCGTTTATTTCGGGAATTTGCCAATAATTTCCTGAAAATATATATATTTCTAAAGAAATTTATTTCAACTTGCGGGTGGATCTCGGTATCCGGCTCGAAGGACCAAAATGTTTCGTGTCAAAATAAATTTCCCAGGAAATATTCGGGGTAAAATAAAAACACAAAAGTATTAGTATTTTCGTTTAAACGTTATAAAACGTATAATTTATTTACAACAATAAATAAGGGATTTCGGGGGTTTAAGTTACGGGTAACTTACGTTTTCGCTTCGGGGTTTACAAGAGTAAATCTAAGTATTGTAAATTTACATGATACTAACCGGGATGTAAAGTATCATTTCGGGATAACTGAGAGCGAGAGAATAATGAGAGAGAGAGAGAAAGAGCGCGGATAACAATAGAAAGAACGGAAAACTTATCTATATAAAAGTACGAGGGTAGATTGATAATTATCCGCGTAAACAAATTTTAAGATTCCAAGTATTTCCCATATATCTCCACAAGGTTGCATTTTAGAGGCCTACCTCCCTATAACTTTTTATTCGTCTGGATGCCCTCTAACTATAAATGCATAGAGATATAGGACATCCGGTATGTTAACTAAAGTGGTTCAGTAAAACCGCAGAAATTATAGTTCATTCTTCCGCAGTAGGTAAATGTCTATAAAACACAAAACCGCAAAAACCCGCAAAATTTTTTTTTTCCATATAAACAATACGATGTTAAAGATTTTATATAATCACAGATTGAAGGGGTGAAAATGGGTGATGCATAACTTTTTGTCCATAGATCGATTTTGTTACCATTGAAATTGACAAAAATACCATATTTTTCAATGCTGATTTACTGGTATGAATTTGAATTATAATTTTATTTAGCTAAGTATATTAAATAATATTAACCTGCTTTATTATTTTCCATTTTACTTAAATGTTTAAACTAAACACACGCCTTCCCAAAGCCTGCTAAAATTGTTGCTTTACCTGAGCACAACAAAATAGAAAATGCACAATTAGCAACAAGTAACTTTAATAGCTTTAGAAAACGAATGTAAGCAAAATGGAATGAAAATATAACGGAATCTAGTGAAGCATTTTGTTCTCTTTACCCTACAATCGGAAATTATTAAAAACATTGGTTTTTGAAAATCGAATTTTGGCCGCCCAGATCGTGAATTTACCCCACCGTGCGACGATTGAATCGACGCTTAATACTGCGAAGTTGCTGTCAACAACATTCGAGGGGAGCCGACAATGAAAGAAAATTTTATTAATTTTTTTTCTTTTAAGGTGACTGGTGCCAGGTTTGAACCTGCGATCTCCCGCATGGTAGTCGCGTGTTCTAACCACTATGCCACGGCCGAGTCCTCCCGCCCACCAAATCAATCAATCGAGACAATATGTTTGATAATCCGCTAAAAAACGCATGTGTGAGAAAATTTAAAATATGAAGACATCCCCATAAAATTCCATTATCCCCAAGTCAAAAATGTCATCCCTTTTTTCAAATAAAAAACCCCAAAAAGGGGGAAAAACTGGCAACGCTGGCCTGGGTGGTTCAGACAGACACTTGGCCAGAGAAACACAACGAGAGGTAAAACTCATCTTAGCAGCACGTGAATTTCACTTAAAAAAAATGGTGCTAAATTCATCCAAAACTTCTAGAAGACATATACAATGATGATAGAATTATAATCTTGGATCTCAGAGAAGGCACTCACAATCCAATAAAAACATTGGGTTCCTCAGACAGACAATTTTTGCATCAAGGTAAACCTCACTGGGACCGGCCGTGGCATAGTGGTTAGAACACGCGACTACCATGCGGGAGATCGCAGGTTCAAACCTGGCTCCAGTCATCTTAAAAGAAAAAAAATAAATACGATTTTCTTTGATTGTCGGCTCCCCTCGAATGTTGTTGACAGCAACTTCGCAGTATTAAGCGTCGATTCAATCGTCGTGTCTAGTAAGAGCTTCTCAAACAGTGACGTTCGCATTCGTCGATAAACAAGTAGGTGCCGTTAGTTGTGAATCTAAAAATAGAAAGCATATTAATTCACAACAACGCGAGAAGCTATCCCATACCTCATTCATGGGGTGCAAAGGGAAATTAAGAAGAAGAAGAAACCTCACTGAGAGCCCAACAGCTTCAAAACGTACGGTAACCTCAGAGCTCGCAAAACTATTTGACCCTCTTGGTCTCTTAGCACCTGTCGTTGTCCAAGCAAAGATCTTCATTCAAAAACTGTGCCAGAATACCTTAGACTGGGATGAACCATTGTCTCAGGAGCTTTGTATGAAGTGGAACGACTTCCGCAGTGGCTTGAAGACATTAGAAGATTTCAAAATAAAAAGACACATGTTTTATGATGAAATTCACGTTACAGCGCAACTTCACGTGTTTGCAGACGCCTTCGAAAAGGCGTTCGGCGCAGGGGCATAAATCCGTGCAACGCTAAAAGATGGAAGAGTGTGTGTCTGCTTGCTATGTGCAAAATCACGAGTGGCTTCCCTAAAACAACAAACTGTACCTCGGTTAGAGTTATATGCTACAGTTGTCGCAGCGTAACTCGCCCATAAGTTCAATGTTGATTGAACTCGTAAAAATCAACCGACATTCCTATGAACTGACTCCGAAATTGTCCTATCTTGGATCAACTCAGTCATCTTCATATAAAACATTTGTTGCAAACAGGGTATCTACCATACAATCCCTTACACTAGCAGGACAGTGGCGTCATGTAAGGTCAAACGATAACCCAGCTGACATATTATCCCGCGGACTGCAGCCATCCAAGCTGCTGACAAACGCATTATGGGTCCACGGGCCAATGTTTCTTCATGGAAGCGAGTCTTTGTGGCCATAATGCTTCTCACCTCAGCCACCTAAGGCAGATCACCCTGAACTAAAAAACGTCGTTATGGCTGCAACGACAACACAGTACTACGATTTCATATATACAATTAATCATAAAAACTCGTTTGGAACCTTGCAAAGAATTATGGCATATGTTTTACGATTTACAAGGAACTTGAGAATACCTGCTCAAGATATACCAACTCATATCTCACTTACCCCGAAGAAGCTTGGCGACTCTCTGCAGAGGACATAAGACAACTAAAAAAGGTGTCAGACAATTGACAAAAAAAAGTCTCTCTCTCTTAATAGTCTCTCATCCATCTTGGATAAGGAAGGTGTTGTTTGAGTAGGAGGACGACTACATCCCATTATTTTACCTTATAGCGATTCTTTGTCAAGGCTATTATTTATCACGATACATAAAAACAATAAACACTGCGGCCCACAAGCTCTTCTAACCATAATGCGACAACGGTTTTGGCCAATTAGCCGTATTCTTCTGTTTTGCCACCAAAGCAGTTCATCTAGAATTGGTGTCTGATTTGTCAACAGAGTCATTCATCGGGGCTCTGAAACGCTTTATAGCTCGCCCCGGTCACTGCCAAAATATCTTTTGTGACAATGCGACAAATTTCGTCGGTGCAAAAAACCTGCTGGAACTATCTGAAAGTATATACTCAGGAAAAGCGCAAGAAGCCATCATCACTGCTTCAAGCGCTAAAGCAATACATTTTAGTTTCATCCCACCAAGAGCACCCCACTTCGGGTGGAAAGCCGTCGTAAAGTCTGCAAAACATTTACTGGTACACAGTGTGTCAACCGAATCACTAACTTACGAAAAGTAAACTCACGTCCGTTGACTCCACTATCAAATGACCCAACTTGTCTAAAAGCGCATACTCCTGGCCAAATACTTGAGCGAGCTTCAACATCGCTAAAAATGGAAATGCAAGTCCAGCAATTTTAAAACAGGAGACATGGTGATTAGTAAAGAAAACAACCTACCGATAATGAAATGGTCATTAGGAAGAATTCTCAATGTCTATCGAGGTGACGACGGTACCGTCAGATTTGTAGAAGTAAAAACACTGAACGGCGTGTTTAAGCGACCAGTCCACCGATTGGCTCCGTTGTGCTCTGAAGATGAAAAAGAAATGTTAGAACAAAAAAGGTCAAGAGATGACGAATGCAAACAGACTCCACAAAAACGAATCAAGACTCTAGACAAGACGATACTGCTTACTCTAGACGATCCAGGACTGTACTTTGAGGGAATGGGAACAGTAAAACTCATCACGTCAGAATGGAAATTAATGGTTTACTATGATCTTACGCCCCTCGTATCAGAAATAAACTCCTTGGCGTCAGGTTTGCCGACGCTGCAGCAACTATGTCCCATAATCGAAAGAGATTCGATGTGCAGGATGTTGGCAAACAACTTAAATCTAATCAAAAATTAATTACTCCAAGAAGAAGAACTAATCATAAAGAGACGTGTCAAAAGGGATCCGTTTAACATTGTTGGAAATATTGCGCAATCACTATCAGGTTTTCTAGATTCCGAGTACGCCAATGAGATATCACAGACCATTAATAAAGCAAAACTAGCACACGGTCATCTGGCAAGTCTCTTGAGGAACCAAACATTAATAATTGATTAGACCATCAACATAATCAAACTAGACGAGATTAACATTAAGCAGAGGCTAACTGAAATCACAAATATGATTGAGCAAAACTGGAATGAACTCTTTAAAGAATACTCTGAAATTAGCAACTCACAATTTGTTGTATTGCTGTCAACCCATCTAACGTTAGCAGCCATAACCTTGAAAAAAAATAGAGACGGAAATCATAACTGTTCTTACGGATGTTCATAGTGGAAAAGTAAGCCCGATGTTGCTTTCACCACAACAATTAAAAAATGAAATCATAACAATTAAGGCCCATCTCCCAATGTCACACATGCAAAAGGAGCTGTCGCAAAGAATGAGGTAATATTTAAAGTAAAAATACCCCTCGTTGACCAGCAACCCTTGAAGCTTTTCAATATAGTGCCAATTCCAACGGTAAAAAACAAATCCCTCATTGCTATCAATCCAGACGAAGCATATCTCGCAACCAACTCACATAGAGATGAATACGTGCTGTTTACGCCAAATCAACAATCGAAACTCAGACAAAATGCGAACAACAATCCTTGTGAGATCAGTATGATCAATCACCAATCAACCACAAATTGCAATGTCAACAAAATACCAACCCCTATGTCTTACACCCAACTGAAGCATAAAAATAAATGGATCTTCTCCACTACTTCTGAAATCGAGACGTCAATGGTATGCGGAACGGAGACCACACTCATCACACTTATAGGAACAGAATTAATGGAAATTGGCCCAAACTGTGTATTAAAAAACAGTTTAATAACTATACAAGGACATTTTGGCATGACAACCAGTATACACACCTCACTCATAAGACAAAAACACCTCAAGTCAATCAGTAAGCCACCGGAACCAGACGGGCTGCCCACTCATGAAACACATTTCCAACAACGGATGCAATTAGAGCAACTAACAGCCCTACAACAACAATTGAATGAATCCAACTTAAGCTGCCATTAGACGACGTGTATTTTACATATGACATGTCAGTTTTCCCAGTGTAAAATTTATACATGTCGTGTGACCCCTTTCAAACACTGCATGTGTAAAACAATGTGTTAGATAACATATGTATACATTTCATTTAGAGCGTGCTCTGTTTTGATATGTTATACATATCGGCAATCAGCTGTTTTTGACAAAACAACAAAGCGTTTACTGACAAAAAGTTGAAAAGGATAAGTCTTTTATTTCAAATCGTAAATAAATCGAAGGTTTTTCAACATATTTTTATTTAAATAGGTCTAATAAAGCTGTGTTTGGCGATGATAAGATATAGCAAAGTCAGCTGTTAATGATAAACACATATATACATACACAAGCACATTTGAACGCAAAAATTATAAATCAAATGTATACGCTCATTTTGACAGACATGCAGAATTACATATCGGTTTTTGAATTGACAAGCCATGTGTGAAATACACGTCGTCTAATGACAGCTTTAATACACTTTCCTCGATTAATCAACTCAAACAGTCAACGTCTTCACGCAGTTAGTTACGCCACATTAATTCTGTGCACTCTGATCATCTTTAACCTGCTAGTTTGGAAATTCCGCTTAAGACATTCTAAACCAATTCCCACACCAACAGTCAGATCCCAACTGTCTACAATCAACATTCCTGAACCTGATCCCAGCCCCAAACACCTTTCGAACTGTGTTCAACGTGGCGGAGAATGTTCAAAAACATATTAACAACCAAAACACATTCACACATAACACAAATTTATTTATTACTTCATTTTTTTTTTCAATTTTACAATTATTTCGTCATTTAACAATTTTTGTCATTAGCTCCATTAATATTTACTGACAATTCGATTTGTTGAGTCGACAATAAATACTAATTTTGTTTAGACACACCTAACCCAGCAAACCATTTTTTCCGAATTCGGTCAGATGTCTGACAGAAAGTCTGCACAAGTTGCCGATTCTGATGCCGAATTCTGTCAGCATTCTGTCCGAAAATTGTATGGGTGATTGACAAGAATTCGGTCAGATATCTGAGAGAAATTTCGAAGGGACTTTTGGATTTATCTGCAGTAACTCTGGCAAATAATCCGAAAAATGCCAGAAATATCTGACAGTATACGGAAATTTTTTACGAGAAATCGTGAGATACTTACTTAAGTGGCCCATTACAACTTACGAACGTGGTTCATAAGTTTGAGGCCTGAAGTACTAAAGAATTCCACACGCTTCGGTCTTGTGCGTGTGTTCTCCAGTTAGTCCTACCAGATGGTGGCACGTCGCCTACCACTTGGTCCTTCCAACGGAGTTTGGGTCTCCCTGCTCAGCGCCGTCCTTCAGGTTCGCCTTCAAACACCTTTCTCGCTGGAGCATTTACATCCATCCTGGCAACATAACCCAGCCATCGTAGTCGTTGAATTCTGACTCTTTTAGCTACGTCGATGTCGTCGTAAAGCTTATACAGCTCATGGTTCATCCGATGCCGAAACTCGCCGTCGACACAGATAGGCCCATAAATTTTTCGGAGTACTTTTCTCTCGAATACTCCTAGGTTTTGTATGTCCGTTGTCGTAAGCACCCATGATTCGGCAGCATACAAAAGAACGGGTAAGATTAGCACCTGCTAAAGCTGTTTCTTAGTATTCCGAGATAAGGTGGTGTTACTAAAGTGCTGCCGAAGTCCGTAAAAACATCTATTGGCGAGCACTATTCTCCGCTTGATTTCTTGGCTGAAATTATTTTTCTTATTGACGGAAGATCCGAGGTACGAGGTACGCTGCCTCCCCATCGAGAGGGCTCTTTGTTCGTCGAAATCATTATTTTTGTTTTGTCCTCGTTAACCGCTAAACCCATTTTTGCCGACTCCTTTTCTAGTGATGAGAAGACTACAGTAACGTCCCGCAGATTTCGGCCAATGATATCTATATCATCGGCGTAGGCTAGTGGCATGTGGCTTTTGTGGAATATGGTGTCAGACATGTTGACACCAGCCTTTCTCAGCCGATCTGCTTTTCATGGGTTTCTTTCAGGATTTGTCGTAAGGTGAATATTTGATCCGTCGTAGGTTTGCCAGGTCTAAAGCCGCACTGATATGGTCCAATTAGTTTTTCTACAATTGGCTTTAGACGTTCACACAATATGCTTGAACGGACCTTGTACGCAATTGGAAATAGGCTTATTCCACTGTAGTTCTTACATTCACTACGATCTCTTTTCTTGTATATGGGACATAACAGACTGAGACTCCAATCCCCGGGCATGCTCTCCTCTTGCCAGATGTTCTCCATGAGCTGATACATGCTCCTAATCAGCTCCTTCCCGCCAGCCTTAAACAATTCAGCAGGAAGACCATCGGCTCCAGCAGCTTTGTTGTTTTTAAGGCGGGAGATGGCAATACGTATCTCGCTATGGCTCGGAGGTGGACAGTTAATACCATCGTCATGGAGTGAAGCGGGGTCTTCTGGAGTGGTGTCAGTATCCAGTAAATTTCTAAAGTGATCTCTCCATATTTTCAGAACGTTATCCGGGTCCGTCACTAGCTGACCATCGCTGTCCTTGCAGGAGGGCAACCCTGTTCCACGCATTCTCGCTTTATCTCTCTTGTAGAATTTTCGGGCTTCCCCTCTACTTCGGAGCAACTCAGTGCACTCATCCCGCCTCTTCTTCAGCTCCTTCTTTTTTCTTCTAAAAAGACGAGTTGCCTCTCGTTTCTTCTCCCTGTGCCGTTCACGAACAGCTCGCGTTGCCTTTGGCTGAAGTTTTGCCCTGTATGCAGCATCCGTCTCTCTCGTGGCATTGCGACATTCATCATCGTACCACGCATCTTCTTGAGACGGCTTTGAGTACCCAAGCACGCTTCTCGCAGTCCGTTCTATGGAGTCGGCTATATATTGCCACTGTGAGGTTATATTATCAGGGGTTGGAGAATTCCGCAGCAGTTGAGTTAGGTGGTTGGAGTAGGCGTCCGATACCTCTGTGGGCCGCAGTTTACCGATGTCCAGCTTTCGTTGTGCCTGGTTAAGTACGTTTTTCGCCATGCTTAAATGTTCGCACCCTTGATCACTCTTACGTCCAGAACACTCGATGCGTGCTTTACATCGACTACTACGTGGTCTATCTGATTCCTCGTCAATTGATCTGGAGATAACCATGTTGCCTTATGAATATTTTTGTGGTCAAATCGAGTGCTGCTAACTACCATATTCCTTGCCGCAGAGAAATCAATCAGTCTGATGCCATTGTTCGACGTTTCGGTGTGCAGACTGAATTTTCCGATTGTAGGCTCAAATGCGGTCTCCCTGCCTATTTTAGCATTAAAATCGCCTAGTACAATTTTGATGTCATGGCTGGGGCTACGGTCATATACATTTTCTAGGCTCTCGTAGAACTCGTCTTTGTCGTCATCGCTTCTGTGGGAGCATGGGCACATGTAAGGGTTATGTGAAATAACTTTGTTTTGACTCTTATGGTGGCTACACGTTCACACACCGGGTTGAACCTTGAGACTAGGTGTCGCAGTCTCTTGCCAACCACAAATCCACAACCAAACTCGTGATTGTCCGCATGGCCACTATAGTAGATGTCGCACGTCTTCATGCTCGAGCACCCGTGTCCCGTCCACCGGATTTCCTGTAAAGCGGTTATGTCAGCCTTGTATTTTTCGAGGACTTCCGCCAGTTGGTTGGCGGCACCTGGTCATTCCAGGTGCATATCCTCAAATCATGGTCCTTAGTTCGTTTGCGGTGGTCGTCAACATTTTGGGGGGTCCGTTGTATTCTTATTTTACTTCTTTTCATTGCAATAGTCTAAACGTCAGTCGCGGGTTGCAAGCCCAGCGCACCACGTCGCAGTTTTCTCCTCCTGCAAGGATTTTATTGCAGCCGCCCATTCTGGGTCAGAAGCTGACCAGGGTACCGCTCACTCTGAGCTGACGTGCCTGGGTGAGATATTCGACAGAATTCTAATAAATGCACGAAAATCGTCAGAGTTTTCTTATTTTTTCTGTTTGTTTTAACTAATTCCATTTTCAATTACAATAAAAAATAAATAAATGTATGATGTCCAAGGCAACATCTGAAAGAAAGATGTATTATAATTTCCAAATACATTGGGATAATGTTGATACCATTTTGATTTATTGTCGCTGCGCCGACCAAAACAGTTTCTTTCTTTTCAGAAGAGCCAAAAAACTTGAATATTTTAAAACATTTTTCATATATTTTACACTTTACTGATCTTGAGATTTTCCAAATCAATCAAGATATCGCGAAAGGGATTTATGGGTCGATGGACGTCCATAAAAGCTTTAAAAAATTGCAATAAAAAAATTGGAAAAATTACACATAACTGATTTGGTCGGCGCAGTGACGATATACTATATTCACCTTTAAATATTTGACACACTTTTCGAGAAGCACAGTAGGGTCAATGCAAGATCTGGGCGGCCAAAATTATTTGAAACAAATTCATGAAGCAGAATGTTAAAAAATTACTCGGCGAGGCGTAGAGGTTACGACCGTTTTTATAAAAAAATATTGATTCCAAGTATTTCCCATATATCTCCACAGGGTTGCATTTTAGAGCCCTACCCCTCTATAACTTTTTATTCGTTTGGATGCCCTCTAACTATAAATGCATAGAGATATAGGACATCCTGTATGGTAACTAAAGTGGTTCAGTAAAACCGCAGAAATTATGGTCTATTCTTCTGCAGTAGGTAAGTGGTTATAAAACACAAAACCGCAAAATCCAGCAAAATTTTTTTTTCCTATCTAAACAATACGATGTTAGAGATTATAGAGCAATTCCATATGAAAGCGATCACCTTTTGGACGACCCCTCTCCGATTTTAAAATAAATAGTCTCAATCGATTGCCGAGCAAAAAATAATGTACCTACATATTTTTTTTTTTTATAGTGACTAGTTTAGTGCTGGTGTACACCACTGTCATGTGACAAAATTAAAGAATTCTTCATAAGGGACCTCATTGAAAGTTGTTTAAAAAAAACTACTAAAGCGATCGCAACGAGTGATAGCTCGTTGGAATGGTATTGAATCAGGCTTTAATTGAAAAATAAAATTTTCCTAATTTTTCTCAGAAATTTGCCTTTTTTCCCATGCAAATTAAATTTTCCGATTTTCCACAGAAGCTCCTAAATTTTCCGGATAATTTTAGTTTTTTTGGATTCCTCATAATTTTTGCTTTAAGAATCAGCAATAAAAAAATGGGCCCCGACTCCTTGTTTGGACAGGAGAAGAGCATTTAAGAGACCACCTTGTTCTCATGGTTTTTATATTTTTTATAATTGAATTATTTTTAATTATTTAACATTATTTTATTTTATTATTAAAAATACATTTTAAAAATTATTTTACAGTAAAAACCACATTTATGAAGAAAAAATCAATTTTTTTTTAAGAGCCCCAAGTTGAGTGTGTAGTGAATATGGTCTGCCTGCCTTCACAAGATCGCACAGTGGTTCCTTTTTGGTTTTTTTTGGAATTAATTCTGTAACTTTTGAACGGATAATGGTATCTTGATGAAATTTAAAATAGTTAAAGCTGAGGTGTTTTCGAGATGATTTGGAAATATTCGGCTCCCTAGGGAGTGTGGGGGCCACTGCGTGTCGCTCCAAAGTTGGTCACCTCGGGTGTTTCAAAATTTCAAATGCTTGCCGGGGAATCTTTTTGCTGAACTGATTCAAATTTAGCATTAAAAGCATCTGCATCAACATTTCTATGAGGAATAATAAAGAAATTGCCACCTCCCGGAAGAAATTTTTTTTTTATTTTGAAATTGAAATTTTTGAAATTTTGAAACACCCGAGGTGACCAACTTTGGAGGGACACGCAGTGGCCCCCACACTCCCTAGGGAGCCGAATATTTCCAAATCATCTCGAAAACACCTCAGCTTTAACTATTTTAAATTTCATCAAGATACCATTATCCGTTCAAAAGTTACAGAATTAATTCCAAAAAAAACCAAAAAGGAACCACTGTGCGATCTTGTGAAGGCAGGCAGACCATATTCACTACACACTCAACTTGGGGCTCTTAAAAAAAATTGATTTTTTCTTCATAAATGTGTTTTTAACTGTAAAATAATTTTTAAAATGTATTTTTAATAATAAAATAAAATAATGTTAAATAATTAAAAATAATTCAATTATAAAAAATATAAAAACAATGAGAACAAGGTGGTCTCTTAAATGCTCTTCTCCTGTCCAAACAAGGAGTCGGGGCCCATTTTTTTTATTGCTGATTCTTAAAGCAAAAATTATGAGGAATCCAAAAAAAATAAAATTAGCCGGAAAATTTAGGAGCTTCTGTGGAAAATCGGAAAATTTAATTTTCATGGGAAAATTTAATTTTCATGGGAAAAAAGGTAAATTTCTGAGAAAAATTAGGAAAATTTTATTAAAGCCTGATTCAATACCTTTCCAACGAGCTATCACTCGTTGCGATCAACCACCACTAAACCAGTCACTATAAAAAAAAAAATATGTAGGAACATTATTTTTTGCTGGGCAATCGATTGAGACTATTTATTTTAAAATCGGAGAGGGGTCGTCCAAAAATTTGCCAATTTTGATCGTTTTCATATGGAATTGCTCTATATTTAATCACAGATTGAAGGGGTGAAAAGTGGTGTCCATAGTTCTATTTTGGTACCTATTGAAATTAACAAAAATACCATATTTTTCCATGCTGCTTTACTAGTAGGAATTTTAAATATAATTTTATTTAGCTAAGTGGATTAAATAATATTAACCTGCTTTATAATTTTCCATTTTACTTAAATGTTTAAACCAAACACACGCCTTCTCATAGCATGCTTAAATTGTTGCTTTACCTTAACGCAACAAAATAGAAAATGTACAATTAGCAACAATCAACTTTGACGGCGTGAAGAAAGCGAATGTAAGCAAAACTTTACTTAATTTCCATTTGCACCCTATGGATAAGGTATGGGATAGCTACTAGCATTGTTGTGAATTAACACGCTTTCTATTTTTAGATTCACAACTAACGGCACCTACTTGTTTATCGACGAATGCAAACGTAGACATGCCGATTTACTCGACACTTATACTGCAAAGTTGCTTTCATCAACATTCGAGGTGACACAATTATAACTGATAATGGGGATGAAAAACACACATTGGAATGCGCAACGCACTTGACAAACGACAACAATAAAAACCCGTTTTAGGAATTCCCAAACTGGTTTTCTTTTTTTATTGTCGGTTGTCAAGTGCCTTGCACTTTCCAATATGCTCTATAAAAAGAAAACAAAACAAAAAATGCCCTAGCGACAGGTTTCTCTTGTGGGAAGAAAAATAACAAAAACTCCCGTTCGAGAATGTGCATCGTTTAATGTGTATATAAATTCAGAAAACGTGCAGACTTGTGGACAAAATTCGGAAGAGTGTGCAGAAAAAATCGGTCTTATTTCTGAAGGCATTTATGACGATATCGTTTATTTTCGGCAAAATTTCTGATAAAATGTAAAAGAAATATCTGATGTCCGACACGTCGGAACTTTTGGTTTGCTGGGTAAAGTTCCATAAAGCAGTTATGCTAAGCTAGTATTTTAAGTCAATGATTTTTTTATGACCTAGTTATTAATTTTATATAAAAAGAAGAATATAATAAAGAATAAATTAGTCTTTTGGTAATTAAACAATTGTGTTTTATTAATAAACGATTTTCTTCAGGTTTCAAGTGCCTGTAAGAATCCTTAAATAGGGATCTTATTGATAGTTCAGATTTATGTGTTTGAACATACAACCACTAACCCCTTCCATTAACAGTAGCTTTTTCATGTTTATTGTTGAACTTCGGTACTTTGAATCTACATTCTGCCCGTCTTCTCGTGTTGTAATTATAATTTATGGGTTCCAAATAGTTGTCATCTTAGAATTCTTGAACTATTGTGGCTTTTATATAAATTTTTGACGTTTAGTATGTTGTGATGTATAGAGAAAGTTATGACTGTATTGTTTTGGTTGTGGTGGTTATTTGAGTAATTTCCCTACAAATAATACGACTACCCCATACACGCGTGTAAATTATAGTCCATAATGGACGAGGACTAGTCCAAAAATAACCCAAATGCATGGAAAAACCTAACCCATTTAACATTACGATGTCCTAGGGCAGGACCATATAACCCTGCTTTGCATTACATCAGAGTAGTCCCAAAACTACTCCACATCATTACTCTATGGTACACCTCAGAGGGTTATTCTTAAAACTAACCCATATAACTAATCCATGGAATACCCCAGAGGGCTAGTTTTGAAATTAATCCATTGTACCCCCTGATGGTCTGTTAATTTTGTGCTTTTCTCCGTGTGTGCATATTTTTAACACTGTAATTTTTACTTAGCACTTTACGCCTCTATGATAAATAATAATTTATAAAATTATTATCATAATAAACATGAACTGCTACGTAAACATAATAGTTTTAACAAAATGCACACACAGGGAAAACGCAGAATGTATTTATACTACAACATAATTAGTTAATAATAATTAATTTAAACATTTTTTAACAATTCATAAAACATATTTATTAATATCAATAGAAGTCTTGAAAATAATATGATGTACATATACTTGTAAAGTCTTTAGCTCAGTATGAAAAAAGGCAAAATAAAGAATACATTCAATTAACAAAAACAATTACAGAAAACTTAGCATATACTTAAATTCATATTTATGGCAATGAGTGTTTAATTTGATTTTATTTTGAATTAAAGAGAAATTATTAATTAGGAATTTTCTTGTTCTTATTTTGTGAACAAATAACACGAAAGTGCCGTTTCTTTACTACTTGAAGAGCTGCTCGAAATTCTTTATCCGCATTGGGGGAGTAGTCACGTATTGCAGCTGAAATGGAGATAGTTATTTAAACTAAATAATCTTTTGAAATCAGAATGCTTACCTATAACAATTTTGTATATGTTTTTATAATCCTTCAAACTTTTTTTTCCGCAAATTCCGTCCGTATTATATAGAATGCACAGTTCTCGGGAAAAAATGCGTTCCAAATTTTTAATCGCATTCCCATCAATTAAATATTTGACAGTAGATACCTAAAAATATAAAATGGTGAGAAAATATATTTATTTTTAATGGAAGGGTTTTTAATATAGATACAACATAATACAAAGTGCCCATCTATGGTTTTCAATAACATTTACTTACATATTTTTCTTCATTAGCGTTGCATATTTCAGCTTCAACCTTTTGAAGATCTTCATCAGTTTTAAGAGGAAATCTGTTTGTTATGGTAGTAATGCTTTGATTAGATTTGTTAAGTGTTTGTAGATGCATTTTGTGGTCTGCTAACATTTCTACTATAACTTTGTTTTGATGTTCTGTTGTTGCTAAAAAATGAAAATAAACAAGATGTTAATAATGAAAGAAAAATACATTATACTGTACTTTGCAATTTTGAGATCTGTTCCTGTAAAGTTTTTTGATCGGCCATCATCTCAGAAATTAACTGATTTTGTGTGTTGATCATTTCTTTAAAATAAAAATGTTATTAATACGGAAGAAACTTTATATTTCAAACAACCTTTAAGTTCGATGCAGACAGAGCATGGTGTTTTGTCGGCACAGTCTGAAAAACAAAATAATACGATTTTAGAAAATAAAACACGAGACTTGTTATTATATACTTACAATTTAAAAGTCCGCTACAAGCACTAAAGGTACGGTCAGACTAGTCAAATATTTGACCAAAACATGTTTTCCCCTATTTGCCCAAAATATTGTCAAAGCAATACAGAGTTGATTTTGTGTTCACACTAGGCGCATTTGTTTGCCTCCTTTTGTTTGATCAAACACGTGTCAAACTGTGTCAGATGGACATTAGGGAAAACATACTTGCCCTGCGGTCACACTTGAACGAATATTTGCAACAAATTTTTGTTTGCCGGCAAATAAATTTGTTTTCTCAGAAACCTTCAGCAAGCCAACAGAAAATAATTTTTTTTTCTCAAATTTTTTTTTTACCAATTTGAAACAAAATGCAACTATTTTGGTTAACTGTGATGCGTAGTTTCTTATATCCTCATATTTTCTTCAACTTCAACATAATTGGCGACGGTTTGTTTGTGATTTCAATTTATTTATTCTTTGTTTTGTTGTTCGAACAGATGTTCTTGCTATAAGTGTGGTCAACACAACCTTTTTTTAGACGACATATTATTTTACTTATTATGTAGTTTCTAGTGAAATTACATTGAAAATTTTAAAAATCGATCAATCTATGAAACCGGGGTTTTTCCTGTTTCAAAATTTACATATTCAAAATATAGGTTTAGAATTTTTTGGCCGAATTTAGTTTAGGTTCCAACGACTGTTTTGGTAGGGTAAAACACATTATTAAAGAAAAAAAATTAATACATATGTTTCGAAATTCGAACTATTGAATGTTAATTTAAATGTTAATTAATTAATAACCAATTTTATTTAGAAATAATAGCGGCGTTTTTTTGCCTGTGGCTCTTAGAGCTTCGAACAACGTTTTTTATATTATTAATGTGTAATAGGGTCATTGGGACCAGAGAACAGAATGACTGCATTTGTTTTTATTGGGTATTCATAATTTTATTGCTTTTCCAATGCATTCAACAACAGTAACTAATGCCGTTGCTATTTATATGCATCTGTCAAGTTTTTAAGTGCTTCAACTAGTAGTGTTGCAGTTTAGTGCCGCTGGTCGGCTCTTTTTAGAAAGAAGGGCTAGTTTACATGGAATAAATACTGAAACAATTTTATTCTGCCACAATTTATCCGTGTTGAAGGCTTCTTTTGTAACTGAATAATTTTTTTGTTTCGTTTTGCTTTATCTCATTTATTTTAGAAATAGATAATAAATTTTTTTTAAAAAAATATAATGTATTGTATAATTTGTAAAAGTTTTTAACATTCGGCTTCGGCCAAAAAAAAAAAATTCCTACGGTAATTTTTTTTTTTATAATAATGTCAAGCAATGGAATGAAAAGATGACACATTAGAACAATAACACGAATAGCACCTTTTATTCGGTATTTGTTGCCTTTTACATTTCCTATAGAAATTTATTGTAGCTGTTATCTACCCTTGAACAGGCAGACTTTATATAATTAAATATGAAAGTATATTTTATAATCTTCTCAAAGTTCAAGTATATAAAAAAAAAACACCAAAAATATAAAAGTGTTTCACAGATATTTTTACTTTTTGTTCAAACAGCATTAAGAACATTCATACTATTTAAGGTAAAATTAACAAAAAAAATAAGCAATGCAATGCATTGTTTTCGCCAAACTCACAATATCTATGACATGTTTTACTGAAATTATGTGGATTGACAACAATAGGCATATTTTTTTGGGTGCACTCAAAGCATAAAATAAGGAACTCAACCCGTTCCCTGATTGGGACCTGTATGTTCTTGAATTACTGCTGAATTAGTCTCAAAAATTTGTTTCGTTTGAATACACCCACATAGAGGATCTTCATAGAACCCCTTTTTGACACACATGAGCCTCGGAGCGGGGGGTTGTGATTTTTTGACACGGGCTTTCAAGAGTGTAAAATGCCTGACAACCAATATTTGTTGGATTTGCTTGTAACAGGTTAAACTATGGCCAATTTATCTTTATTGTACCATAATTAGTCGTAGCTTACCCGGTTTACAGTCGATTTGAGATAATTAACAAAGCTAGAATTTTTCCCTTTTAATTATGCATAAAATTTTATAACAGTTCCACAATATTACCAAAATATATTTTATATTCACCATTTCTTCCTTTTATTTATTATTATTTAAATTGGCGATATTTTTCTTCATTTTGTTTATTTCTGTCGGTTAGCTGACAACACCGCTGATAACAGCTGTTATTTACCCTTGTTTGCTCTTACAAAACTTTTGTAAGATCAAATAAATGTTTGCCCAAAAAAGAGGAAAATATTTGCTCTTTGGTGGTCACACTTTGGTCACATTGAGCATATTTTTATTTGAAGGCAAATAATTTCGTTTGACCAAAATCAGCTGTTTTGTTGTTTGCCACGCAAAAATGTTTTGTGGTCAGACTGTGGCAAAGAAATATGTGACGGTTTTCGTTAAATATTTGCCTAATCTGACCGTACCTTAAGTTGTTTCAGATTTCTGCCTTCCATTTTAGTAGTTTAGGATTGCATAGACAATAAGTATAGGTCATATGAAGTAAATGAGACGTTTTTGTATTTTTTTTACTTTAAATGCAGCTATGAAGAATTGGCATTAAAATTACTTTATTTTCAAAAGGCAATGATAGAAGTTTGCAGTTGATATTTTCAATATTAAATATTTCCTCATTCTCTTCCAATATCCTATCAGCAGTACATATACCTAAAGCTGATAGTGAGTTCAATGGTTCTTCAAAAAAAGGACTAATATTTCTAAAACGTCGCGCTTTTATAAAAATTTCATTATTTTCTCCTCGTTTGAAGCCTGTAATTGTCAAGGATGTAAAAGGCATAACAAGACATATGTTATTTGGCGTTTTAACACTTAACCAGTATTCATCACATAAGTAACCATAAATAAGTCCATTTTTTCTTTTAAACCCAATGTCTGTGGCTCTTCTATTAAATTTTGAAGAACATTTCGTCGGTGTAATTGGTTCAGAATATCAGTCGGTTTGGGAACATCTTTTTTTATCATTTGCAAGTGGTTTTCAAAATCATATGCCGAGAAGTTGTACAACAAACCGTGCTGTCTGACGCATTCACATATATGAAGCAAACTGTGAACATTATAGGTAATGTTTTGAGGACCAAAAACGACACTGAAATTTTCAACAAACAGTTTCAACAAATCTTCGGCGGCTGCGATGTTATTTTCAAAATTTTTTGGACATGACAATAGCCTTATAGCACAATGAAAGACTAAAAACGTGTAATAAAAATCATCACCAACATGATTTCTTAATACTAAAACACCAGTGTATAATAAGAATTGACGAAATTCTGTAGCTTTCCAGTTCGCAAGTTCATCGAAACCACGAGGCAATCTTGTGAAGTCTTTAGTAATATGTTTTTTAAAGAAACTAATAATTTAGATATATTTTCCTTATTCGAAATCGAAATGTTTTCATTTACTTTATTTTTCATAAGCTTGTTCAACATCTTCCTAGTTACCCCCAAATCAATTACGTGCATGGGGTCTAGTGGAACTTGGCGGATCATATTTAAATTTATTTTCTCCAATGGTGTTTTGGTACTATAAAATTTTAGTTGGTGATGATTTTTATATTTCCTTTTGGCAAAGTCATCATCGTCTATAATTGTACCTACTTCTGAGCTATAAGTTAAAACTTTGCATATTTTTTTGGCCACTTGGGTACACTTTGAACACCCATTCGCAGATGAATGGTGAGCTATCCCACAAACAAATGATTTTGCCGGAGCATCACAAATCACCGCTCTTATTTTAAATAATATTTTTTGCCACCAATAAACAAGTGATTTTTCTGCAAATCGAAAATTTCTTCAACGAATTTTTCTAGGAACTGATTTATATCATGAGGCTTCTGTTTGCCCTTGTAAATGCCAGCAGGAAACACCTTTATATTTCTGATATTAATAACTTTAATTAATATTGGCCAAAGTTGCAGATTTGAGCTTTTAAAGATAGGTAAACCATCAATATTTATATCGCAAATTATTTCGTCATATTTTTTTAAAACATGTGCTGCCTTCATTAAATTTTGTTTGATGCCGAAATGTGCATATTCACCAGGGGGAACAGTAATTATATCTGCTCTTGAATTAACTTTCTGCACCAGTGTCATTGGAGAAAGAGGTACATCCACACCATAATTTTGTAAAATGACCAACAGTTCCCTCATGTTCTTGTGGGATGTATTGCTATTCAACTGCCATTGCCCTAAGTCACTTATAAATTTGTTTCTTCTTTCAAATATCTCATCTACTTCGTAATGTCCAAATCTTTCTGCCTCTGCTGGTTCAACGATTGCAGAATCTGTTGTGTCATTTCCCAATCCAATCTGCTCACAATTATCACTTTTATTCAATAATCTGTTTACAAATTTTTCTTTCTCCGCTTTTAAAAGCCGTCTTCTATGACGCAAACTATAATGCATTTTTAATTATTATAAAAATTATTTTTTTTTTGTACACAAAATTGCGTTCATTTTTTTTTCTTCTATATTTTTTTTCTTTGGTTTCTTTTCTTGTTATTACGTTCTCTTTTTACCACTTTTTTATTATTTTTGCCGATCAAACCATTACGCTTTCTAAAAAAACTGAAATCAATGACAAATTCGTGTCAGAAAAGTCACTACAAAAAAACAAACGCCTGCTAAAAACAATAACTTAATATGCAAACGATATACTCGAACTTTTCCTTACTTAACTTAACTAGAAAATCTTGTTTGATAATGACATGGTTCATGACTGCATTACATAGGACAATGTTGTAACTAGTCCATAGAAGCTACAATGGATCAGGTAGTCCACTATTATTTGCAGGGTTAGGTTTTGAATGATATTGTGATTTTGTGAAAGGGTTGTATTTATTTGCGGATTTGTATAGTTTTTATTATTTTTCATTAAACGTTTTATAAGTCTATTCTGAGATTTTTGTAATATTTTACAGTAAGAGGCGATTTCATATGCTGTTATACCATGACGAGGGTACTATTCCGCCAACGCAAAGTATGCTTCCTTAGTTACAGCTTATGGAGCACAATTATTTAGGTGAAGGTCGTATATACGACAGAATCTTCCTTCATATATAAACGAGTGAACCAATTTTTTCCCGCCATATATTCTACGCATTAGTGACAGCGAGAAATTATTTTTTACTGGTTTCTTATTTATTGCGCTGTAATCGACGCATATATGCGTATCGCCAGCATTTTTCTTTGTTATAACAATTGCAGAAGAAATAGGGTAATTACTTGGGTGAATAATATTTCTGCTTAATTCATCATTCACAATTTTCTGTACCTCTTCCCGATATTGAAATTGTTCACGAACCAAATCTTTTGGTTTTTTTTCGGTACTTTAGCTTTATGTGTTCCGGTGGCAACGCCGACTGTTATTGGTCGTTAATGATGTATAAAAAAAGCTTTATAGTCGGATACAAAAGCTATATAATCGGATACCAAATATGTATTTGCACTTACAATAAACTATGAACATTATTGTAGCTCAATTTTTCATTGACTTCGATTCTCATGACGATAAGAAAGACGTTAAAGTAAAAATTGTATTAACAAATTTTATTTTCTTTTCCTTATGTTGAAATAATATTCGGATACCAATTACATTTTTTCCTTGTTTTGATTGTTTATACATCACGAATATTATTTCATTATTAACAAATTATTTTTGAAGAATTTTGGAGAAATATTGTTTAAAATGGAATTCATGAATGAAAAGTGTCTATTTAGATACTTGTGCGTGATGGTTAAGAAGATAATTTCCTTGACAACGTATACGCGCAACAACTCTTTCCAATAGGAAAAATGCAGAAAAACTCAAAATAAAGATCTCAAATTCATGAATATAGAATAAATTGTACAAACGTCAAGTTATAGCACGCTTAAAGTGGAGACAACCCTACTTTAACTTATTGAATATGTAAATCGTTTATGAATATTGTTTTGTCGAAATTTGCTTAAAAATGCATTATAAACCCCTTATAAGTTTTTATGAATAAGGCCGTAAGAATTTTTGTGTAAAAATAAAATTTTATCAAAATTTTCTCCACTTAAACGACTCTTTCTTTCTCTAATATTCTTCCTGACGTAGAAAACACATTTTCACTTGCAGCTGAACTGCATGGGATACACAAAATAAAAGCTGGGATGTTTTGTAAAAGAGTAAAGTCCCTAGCTGCCTTCCAAATTTTTAAAATCACGTGCACTTTTGTTTAATTTTTCTAATTTCTACTGACATAGTTTTTATAGCTGAAAAAACTATATCTTTTTTATCTCGGCTACAAAATTTTAATTCTTTAGAAGGGGGTTTAGGAATATAGCCACATATTTAATATTATCAGGTTTAAATCTTTTTAACAATAATTTTTTTATAGATGTTTTAAATAAGATAATGAATGTGTTTTCAACGTTCGGTTCAAGATCTATTCTATTATTGTTAATAGAATTTATTTTACAAGAGTTTCTGTAAAATGGATTATGTTGACAGCTGGCAGGGTAGATAGCTATTTCAATGGTTGCCAAACCATATTTATCAGTACCTTTTGCTGTGTCTTCTCCATTCATTATCACAACCTTAAGTGTTAAAAGCTTCAAGAAATCAATGTGAAGCCCAAACACACCGGTGGGAAAATGGTATCAACGAAGACCACACGTCAACATAATTCACACCAGCTCTTGTCTATGCTTTGTCCATCGGACAAAATTGCATAGAATTGTTTTTGGAAACAAATGCCAACCCAGTGTACCTCCCGAGTATGTATGCTCTTGTTTTGTATTGTTGATCTATATGTGTAAATAATAAATGTGTTTTCATCGTTCGGTTCAAGATCTATTCTATTATTGCTAATAGATTAAATTAGTTATGACTTTCGGTTCACACATTTCTTTTGTGAAAATTTTACAAAGTTTTTCGTACCATAAAACGTATTCGCTTATTGTTGGACACTTTCCGAACTTAGGGCTTCTGAACAATCTTTGAAAGGATTTAAAAAAGTTAAAAGATTGTTTAATAGATCAAAATCTATTAAAGCCATCTTAATAGATTAAAAAAAATATTTTCCATTTTTCTGGGTATCTGAAATGTGATTCCTATAGTTATTAATATCACGATTTCATATATGTTTTTAGATTTTTTTCATCAGGCACAGTTTTTTTATCAATTGGAATTTTTTCTCCTTTCCTTATATTAAAAATACATTTTGCATAAATGTAATGAAAACTTTATTAGATCTAACTGAATCTTTTCTAAATACAATAACCGATACTAGAATAGCTTAAAACATGTAAAATAAGAACAGAAAATAAGTATTTTCTATTAGTTATGAATGTAATTTTTTTATTTTATGCTGAAAATCCTAGCAGTCTACTAAAATATACCAGCAGTAGTCAACGAGCATAGTAGGCATCTATTTTACTTTATAGTGATATAATATATAATATATTATTTTTATCTATATATATAAAATTCTACTGTACGTGTGTTGTGACTGAACTCCTCCTAAACGGCTGGACCGATTTGCATACATTTTTTTGTATGAGTTTGGGTGGCGCCCCGGGTGGTTTAGATTTACAATTCGGTCCAATTGGATAAAGGGGCGTGCACCGCCCATACAACTTGAAAATCAAAAAGGCTGTATCTCATGAACTATCTGAGGTATGAAGATGAGATTTGGTATATATGTTGTTGGCGCAGTATTAATTACCGCCAGGGCAGAAGTGGGCGGTGCCACGCCTCCTTTTCAAAAATCGCTATAACGGCTTTTCCAATAGACCGATTGATACGAAAATTTTACCAAGTGGTACTGACGACCTGTTGATAGGCCCTGGCTATAATAGGTTGTGAGTGGATAAAGGGGCGTGGTACCGCCCATACAAATTGAAAATCAAAAGGGCTATATCTCATGAACTATCAGAGGTATGAAGATGAGATTTGGTATATATGTTGTTGGAGCAGTATTAATTACAGCCAGGTTGGAAGAGGGAGGTGCCACGCCCCCTTTTTCAAAAATCGCTCTGCAGGCTTTTCCAATAGACAGATTGATACGAAAATTTTACCAAGTGGATTAAACAAACAACAAACAAGAGACAACATCCAACGTTATTCTGTGTGCTTTGTGTAATTCGTTTAAAATAAAAACACACAGTCTTGTGTCGAAAGTTAATTTTTGTCACAAAAACTAAAGAAACTCTTAAAACAAAACAAATAATCATTGAGATATTAAACGAGAAAAAAAATAAACAAAACAAATCTCCTAAACATACATATATACGAACTGAGATAACAACAACAGTTTCTCTCATCTTCTCAAATTGTGAATACGCGAATACGAGATAAAGCAGAATTATGAGCTCACCAGTTACAAAACGCTCCAGAGACTCTCTCGCATTGAACTGCAGTAACACGCACACAAATAAACATCAACGTTTGTCAGTGGACTCCCCGTTTCGCGCCATGCAGTCTTTGGATAATAGGTTTGAGAAACTCTCTTTATCTCTGTCCGATACACTCTCAATAAAGATCAGAGAGGAAATGCAAGAATGCGAACGGCGTATAATTGCAGAATTTAACAAGAATATTGCTGAGATGGAGGAAAAGCTTATGAAGGAGATTGCCTCAAGTGCGGATTCTCTTAGATCAGAGTTTCAACAATTTTCTGAGCGCATCGGCGCTCTTGAAGCACAGTGTTCCGAGATAAATGTTTGGCGTGGTGAAATTAAAACCTTACAAAACAAATTGGAAGATATGGAGTCTAATGTTCGCAGGCAGTATAATGCTTTAGTCGCTTCAGACCTGCGCATAACAGGCATACCCCAACTACAAAATGAGGATCTTTGTAACGTTTATTCGAATCTTTGTAAAACTTTAAATTTACAACCGTTACCCATTAAATCAATTTTCCGTATGGGTGGAAAAAACAAAACAGATTCGACTATAATGCTAAAGCTCATGTCACCTTACGACAAAAACTTTTTATTAAGGTCTATTAACCAATTTAAAAATATAACAAAAAGTCACCTTAAATTATGCCACATTGTATATGATAATAATGAAAAAAATATTTTTATAAATGAGAACCTTACGCAGACAAATTTCGCTATTTTCAAACACGCACTTCATTACAAACACCAACATAAATTATCGTCTGTTTTTTTCACGTCGTGGGTTAGTATATGTCAAAATTAACCCAGATGATAAACCTTTGCAAGTTCTGTCTTTGGACGAGCTGCACGCGCTTTTTCGTAATTAATTATATGTTTTATTTTATGTTATTTGCTTTTAATGTAAACTTATTGTCAAAATTGAATTTTTTATATGTAATTTATATATTTCCATCTCTTTATTGTAGTCTTGTTCATTATGGTGTGTATTTAGCTTACCAGGTATTGGATTTAAATGCTGTTCCTACAACACAATCAATCAATGATTTCAAGAAGTAATATAAGGACTAATTCAATAGATAATTCCCATAATATGGTGCGTGTTCTGGCTGCGCAAAAAAGCGGATTAACTATTGTTCATATTAATGCGCAGAGTCTTAAGAACAAAATTGATAACTTTCGATTCATTTTTAGTGACTCGAATATTGACATTATTTGTGTATCGGAAACATGGTTTCATCATGATTTTCAGAACACAACATTCGATTTAAATGGGTACCATCTTTACAGAGTAGATAGAGCAAGCCGCGCGGGCGGAGTTGCAATCTTCGTGAAAAATGGTATATCTGCTAAAATTGTGCTTACATCTGGTCCTGGCGATAGTATGGAATATTTGTTCATCGAATTAAAGTTCAATGGAAACCTTAGTGAAAAGTTGTTAATTGGTGTAGTTTACCGACCCAACAGAAGAACAAATTATGACCATTTTCTAGAAAAACTTGATAATATCACGCTTATTTACAGTGACATTATAATTTGTGGTGATTTTAACAATAATGTTCTTCAAGATAATTCATTAGTTCTAGAGATGCAATCGCTCGGGTTGAGACTGGTGAATTATTCAAATCCTACGCATTTCTCTAATACAACTAATACGCTAATTGATCTATTTTTCGTTAGCAGTTCACATAAAATTCTTCTCTTTACCCAGCATTCCACTTCTATGTTTTCAAAACACGATCTTCTCTTTCTTACTTATAACATCGTGGTGCAACCTACTTCAAATGTTTTGACTTTTCGTGATTTCAAAAGGATAAATTACTCTGCTTTACATGATGATGCCATGTTAATCGACTGGAACGAAATTTTTTACATGATTGATGTAGATGAACAACTGAAATTTTTAGTGCATAATATTACACATTTGTACGATAAGTACGTTCCATTAAAAACTCGACCTAATTTTGAAACTCATGACCCGTGGTTTGATAACGATGTAAAACAATTGATGGCGCAGAGAGATTCAGTTTACGCCCGATGGAAAAGATTTAAAATCTCGGAACTACATGACGAGTACAAACACTTAAGGAACAGGGTAAACAGCCTTATTAGATTGAAAAATTCTTTATATTTTGGGAATCATTTTGAAAATGCAGTCAATAATCGACAAACTTGGTAAGGGATAAGAAAAATTGGAATAGGAAAGAAGACAAATCCAATCAGTTCAAATTTAAATAACAATTTTGTGAACATCCCACCTGCTAGTCCCAATTACGAATACTATGAAAATGTCAATGTTCGAGAGAATATTCCATCATTCGAATTTGGTTGTGTTAATCAATTTGATGTTTTCGAAAGTATAAACCACATAAAGTCTAATGCTGTGGGCCCCGATGGTATTGATCCCAAATTTTTCAAGTTAATATTTCCCACTTTAATTCCTCATATTACTCATATATTCAACACTATTATACTAAAATCTCAATACCCAAAAATATGGAAACGGGCAAAAATTATCCCTCTGCCCAAAAGTGGAAATCAGTACCGCCCAATAGCCATACTCCCTTATCTGTCAAAAGCTTTTGAATATATTATAAACAAGCAGATTAAGGAACATCTTTATATTAACTCGCTCTTATCAGATTATCAATCTGGTTTTAGACCTGGCCATAGTTGTGTGACAGCCCTTCAAAAAGTATCCGAAGATTTAAGAAATAATATGGATAGCAATCAAATATCTATACTTGTACTTCACTCCAAAGCTTTCGATAGTGTCGACCATGATATTATGTGCTTAAAATTGAAAAAGTTTTTCAATTTTTCAACTAATTCCATCAAGCTTATGAATTCATACCTCACATCAAGATCCCAGTTTGTAGCCATTGGTAGACATTACTCAAATTCGCTCAATGTATCTAAATGCGTACCACAAGGTTCCATACTTGGACCTTTGTTGTACAGTATGTATTCTAATGATCTCCCATCTTGTGTTGTTAATTGTAATATACACATGTATGCCGAAGATGTGCAGGTGTATATTAGTGCTGCAAAATCGAACATGGAAAATAGTGTCAATAAAATGAATGATGACCTCAAAAACATTGACACGTGGGCCAAAGCCAATGGGTTAACTATTAACCCTTTAAAATCAAAATGCATGATAATTAGTAGAAAACCATATAGTTTTCCTGAAAATTTGTCTATTAATATCACAAATACACGTATAGACATAGTTTCAAAATCTAAAAATCTTGGAGTTATTTTCAATCATAGGCTAAATTGGAAATACCATATAACCTCAGCTATCGGCAACACCAACTCTGCTCTTAGAAACCTTTACATTTGTCAAAAATTTACTCCAGTTCGCATAAGACTATTACTAGCAAAAACATACCTAGTACCGAAGCTTCTTTATGCAAGCGAAATTTTTTCCAGTTGCACAAGTGACATGTCCAGAAAATTGAATACGGCATTCAACAACATCACGAGGTATGTTTTCGGGCTATCTAGACGTGATCATGTTTCTACTCTTGCCAAATCAATGTACGGCGTTACTTTCGAAAATTTACTGAACATAAGAAAACTAATAAGTCTGCACAAAATTATATATTACAGAAGACCAACATATTTATTCAACTACATCCGCTTTGCTAGATCTGCAAGAGGGTGTCGGATGATTCCTTTTTTTTATAAATAAATTACAATATAAATAATTAAAAAATGTTTGATACATTTACACACCAACCGTACTTTTTTTTTCTTTTTGCCTTTTTTGTTTGTTTTTTTTTTATTTAACTATATTATTGTAACCAATATTATCTTAAACCTTTTCCATATTCTAAATTATTTTTATACTTTTATTTCTACCTAATTAGTACTTCTCAAATTAATTAAATGTAAATTTAAAATTCTAAAATTAAAATTAAAATCTAAAAAAATGTAAAACTATATTCAAATTGCAACAAATGTAACCCCTATGCTTTAAATAAGAATTAAATTCTTTTGTATGGGCTAAATCAAATAAATAAATAAATAAATAAAAAGGGCTATATCTCATGAACTATCACAGATATGAAGATGAGATTTGGCATATATGTTGTTGGAGCAGTATTAATTACTGCCAGGTAGGAAGAAGGCGTTTAATACCACTAGACTTGTGCATATTGCATGGGTTTGTTCAGAGGAGTTTTTCGGTGTTACCTAAACTACAATTTCACTGAATAGAGTATGCAAAAAATCTGGACTTCCTACGACTTATATTCAAAATAGTGAAAAAATTAGAATTTTTCCATGTTTTTTGAAAATAAACGAGGGAAGTCTAATTTTTTTAAAAAATTTTATTATATCAATTTCTTAAGCGGACTATTAGCTTCAACTTTGCTTAAGAAGAGATAGAGCTAGATTAAAAACTGTACAAACTGTTGGTCAGAAACTGATTTCACCTTGTTTTAAGGGATCCAAGGGATTTCAAAAAGTTACGAGGGCCAAAAAAAAATTTTGGTGGCCAATCTTGTTAAACTGAGCTAGGGTTTTACTCAGCTCCGGTTGTACTATCGAACCTATATAGTCACGTTCGGGTGTTTTTTAAAAAGTTTGATTTTGTGTCATAGTGTAATCATCAATGTGAGCAGCTAATAGAAGCCATCGACGCTGTAGACGTAAGTGAGACAAGGGACTCGAAGTTATCGAACCGGCGCCGTTCTCAGCACTCAGTCTCTATAAATGTTGAGGAAATGTCTTGCTTAGAAGAATTAGAGCCAGTGGACGATCAATTGATTTTGTTTTTACTCATGTCATCTCATTGCAAATCATTGGGAAGAGGAATGGTTCCAACTAGGGTGTTCAAAACCGAAACCGAAAAACCGTAAACCGGTTAACTATTAATAATTTAATTTAATAACCGGTTTAACCGAGTTTTTTCCTTCGAGTACTTGGTTTTTTTTAAATTTGCTATGTTACAATTCTAAAAGGGGTTATTGAAAAATTAAAAATTTTAAAATTGAATTTAAAATAAATTAGGAAAAACTTTTTACATTTTGTAAACGAGAATATTTTTAGAAGCTTTGCAACATTTTAAAATTTAATTTCAAATTTATTTAGAAAAATCTTTTTACACGTTATTTAAGTGGATCAACAAGTCGAAGTGGATCTCGCCGACGATGTTAGTGATGATGATGAATGCTCATTAAAAACCTGTCTTAAATTATCGCAAAATTGTGGAAGCATGTTAATGAATTTAACAAGTCGAGCGAAAAACAAATAAAATTGCAGAGCAATCTTTTCCAGGAGCACAACAAAGAACTAAAGGTACGGTCAGATTAGGCAAATATTTAACGAAAACCGTCACATATTTCTTTGCCACAGTCTGACCACAAAACATTTTTGCGTGGCAAACAACAAAACAGCTGATTTTGGTCAAACGAAATTATTTGCCTTCAAATAAAAATATGCTCAATGTGACCAAAGTGTGACCACCAAAGAGCAAATATTTTCCTCTTTTTTGGGCAAACATTTATTTGATCTTACAAAAGTTTTGTAAGAGCAAACAAGGGTAAATAACAGCTGTTATCAGCGGTGTTGTCAGCTAACCGACAGAAATAAACAAAATGAAGAAAAATATCGCCAATTTAAATAATAATAAATAAAAGGAAGAAATGGTGAATATAAAATATATTTTGGTAATATTGTGGAACTGTTATAAAATTTTATGCATAATTAAAAGGGAAAAATTCTAGCTTTGTTAATTATCTCAAATCGACTGTAAACCGGGTAAGCTGCGACTAATTATGGTACAATAAAGATAAATTGGCCATAGTTTAACCTGTTACAAGCAAATCCAACAAATATTGGTTGTCAGGCATTTTACACTCTTGAAAGCCCGTGTCAAAAAATCACAACCCCCCGCTCCGAGGCTCATGTGTGTCAAAAAGGGGTTCTATGAAGATCCTCTATGTGGGTGTATTCAAACGAAACAAATTTTTGAGACTAATTCAGCAGTAATTCAAGAACATACAGGTCCCAATCAGGGAACGGGTTGAGTTCCTTATTTTATGCTTTGAGTGCACCCAAAAAAATATGCCTATTGTTGTCAATCCACATAATTTCAGTAAAACATGTCATAGATATTGTGAGTTTGGCGAAAACAATGCATTGCATTGCTTATTTTTTTTGTTAATTTTACCTTAAATAGTATGAATGTTCTTAATGCTGTTTGAACAAAAAGTAAAAATATCTGTGAAACACTTTTATATTTTTGGTGTTTTTTTTTATATACTTGAACTTTGAGAAGATTATAAAATATACTTTCATATTTAATTATATAAAGTCTGCCTGTTCAAGGGTAGATAACAGCTACAATAAATTTCTATAGGAAATGTAAAAGGCAACAAATACCGAATAAAAGGTGCTATTCGTGTTATTGTTCTAATGTGTCATCTTTTCATTCCATTGCTTGACATTATTATAAAAAAAAAATTTACCGTAGGAATTTTTTTTTTTGGCCGAAGCCGAATGTTAAAAACTTTTACAAATTATACAATACATTATATTTTTTTAAAAAAAATTTATTATCTATTTCTAAAATAAATGAGATAAAGCAAAACGAAACAAAAAAATTATTCAGTTACAAAAGAAGCCTTCAACACGGATAAATTGTGGCAGAATAAAATTGTTTCAGTATTTATTCCATGTAAACTAGCCCTTCTTTCTAAAAAGAGCCGACCAGCGGCACTAAACTGCAACACTACTAGTTGAAGCACTTAAAAACTTGACAGATGCATATAAATAGCAACGGCATTAGTTACTGTTGTTGAATGCATTGGAAAAGCAATAAAATTATGAATACCCAATAAAAACAAATGCAGTCATTCTGTTCTCTGGTCCCAATGACCCTATTACACATTAATAATATAAAAAACGTTGTTCGAAGCTCTAAGAGCCACAGGCAAAAAAACGCCGCTATTATTTCTAAATAAAATTGGTTATTAATTAATTAACATTTAAATTAACATCCAATAGTTCGAATTTCGAAACATATGTATTAATTTTTTTTCTTAAATAATGTGTTTTACCCTACCAAAACAGTCGTTGGAACCTAAACTAAATTCGGCCAAAAAATTCTAAACCTATATTTTGAATATGTAAATTTTGAAACAGGAAAAACCCCGGTTTCATAGATTGATCGATTTTTAAAATTTTCAATGTAATTTCACTAGAAACTACATAATAAGTAAAATAATATGTCGTCTAAAAAAAGGTTGTGTTGACCACACTTATAGCAAGAACATCTGTTCGAACAACAAAACAAAGAATAAATAAATTGAAATCACAAACAAACCGTCGCCAATTATGTTGAAGTTGAAGAAAATATGAGGATATAAGAAACTACGCATCACAGTTAACCAAAATAGTTGCATTTTGTTTCAAATTGGTAAAAAAAAAATTTGAGAAAAAAAAATTATTTTCTGTTGGCTTGCTGAAGGTTTCTGAGAAAACAAATTTATTTGCCGGCAAACAAAAATTTGTTGCAAATATTCGTTCAAGTGTGACCGCAGGGCAAGTATGTTTTCCCTAATGTCCATCTGACACAGTTTGACACGTGTTTGATCAAACAAAAGGAGGCAAACAAATGCGCCTAGTGTGAACACAAAATCAACTCTGTATTGCTTTGACAATATTTTGGGCAAATAGGGGAAAACATGTTTTGGTCAAATATTTGACTAGTCTGACCGTACCTTAAGGCTTATTGTCTATGTAAAACACCGGTGGAGCTCCTTACCTGCAATGATTGAACAGTTTCTAAGAATTAACCCATGCCACAAAAAATAACAATTTTGAGAGATTTAAGTTCAGCGCTTCAGCCTTTAGCATTCGCAATTAAAAGATTATCAAATGATTCAGCGACTCTAATCGACGCTGAATGAGTATATACGATATATTGAAACATCTCAAAAATATGAACTAGGTATATGCTCGGCAGCTGCGAGACAAAATTGTAGCATGATTTAAGAAAAGAAGAATACAAACATTGAATAGCCTAATTATATATCCTAGCTTCGGAAAATATCCTACAAGCTCATCCTGTGTAAAGTGTTCTAAAAAGACGGAAACAATAAAATATGCGAACGAACTTTTTAAAAGACTTTATCCTGCAATTTCCCCAACAACGGCAGAGTCTAGTAACAGTTCAGATTGTGAGATGGTGGAATCCCTTAGTGGTAGTCTTTGCAACGATTTAAACAGGACAATAAATAACATCCAAAATCCACCAGTGAAAACCATTTGCACTGACACAACACTATATGATGATTTCAACTATTTCGATAGATTTAATAAAAGGACAGAAAAGCTCAACATCCTTCTAAACGCGCTTTTGTCAATAAATCCTACTTCTACAATTAGTGAGCGCGTGTTTTCTGTATCAAGCTTTATAAAAACGAAACAGAAAAATAGACTCAAAATTGAACACTTAAATTGCATACTATTTCTTAAATACTGTTTTAAAAAACAAAATTAAAAATATTCCAAAAATACTACTTTAAAAAATAAAATGAGAGATTCCAAAAATGTATTAAAAAGTGAAAACACAAAACAAACCAACACATTTCTTATTTTTTGTAAATAAATGCATGTTTTTAAACCAAGTAATTTTTTTTTTACTTTTATTTTTAACTTTTTAGGAAAAAACCGAAAAAAACCCGGTTAAACCGGTTTTCTTTCAAATGCTGTATTCGAAATTCGAGTTTTCTAAAAAATCAATTTTTCGAATAACTCGGAAACCGGGTTTTTGAAAAAAGGAGGTATTTGAACACTCTAGTTCCAACACTGTAACGACGAGTTTTCCCTCTTTGAAGCTAGGATAGATTCAGTGGTGTCCAGAGTCCGTTATATACCATTTATTTGCGTGAGAGAGAATACGCACTTGATGTTGATTTGCTTTTCTTTAAAATTCTTTTTTTAAATTTCACGACCTTAAACTAACTTACAAATATGATGACTTATACTAGCGGGGGTTTGTCCTCGTTGCGAAGTGACGGCTCGGTGTGTGATTAAACGCTGCTACTGCTGTGGGTGATGACTGGTGTGGTGAAGAACGATGACTGTGAACGAAGGAAAATTAACGAGGGCGATGTTGAGAATGCTCGTACAGCGAGGATAACTAATACTACGCAAGGCTAACAAGTTCTACCGCAAGGATACTTGATCAGAGTCCCACAGGCAGGGCGTCTCTAAACAAGGATTGTTAATACTACGCAAGGATAACGAGTTCTACTTCAAAGATACTTGATCAGAGTCCCACAGGCAGGGCGTCTCTAAACAAGGATTGTAATACTACGCAAGGATAACAAGTTCTGCCGCAAGGATACTTGATCAGAGTCCCACAGGCAGGGCGTCTCTAAACAAGGATTATTAATACTACGCAAGGATAACAAGTTCTGCCGCAAGGATACTTGATCAGAGTCCCACAGGCAGGGCGTCTCTAAACAAGGATTGTTAATACTACGCAAGGATAACAAGTTCTGCCGCAAGGATACTTGATCAGAGTCCCATAGGCAGGGCGTCTCTAAACAAGGATTATTAATACTACGCAAGGATAACAAGTTCTGCCGCAAGGATACTTGATCAGAGTCCCACAGGCAGGGCGTCTCTAAACAAGAATTGTTAATACTACGCAAGGATAACGAGTTCTACTGCAAAGATACTTGATCAGAGTCCCACAGACAGGGCGTCTTTAACAAGGATTGTTAATACTACGCAAGGATAACGAGTTCTACTGCAAGGATACTTGGTCAGAGTCCCACAGGCAGGGCGTCTCTAAACAAGGATTGTTAATACTACGCAAGGATAACGAGTTCTACTGCAAGTATACTTGATCAGAGTCCCACAGGCAGGGCGTCTCTAAACAAGGATTGTTAATACTACGCAAGAATAACGAGTTCTACTGCAAGGGTACTTGATCAGTACTTGATCTACTGCAAGGATACTTGATCAGAGTCCCACAGGCAGGGCGTCTCTAAATTATTAATACTACGCAAGGATAACAAGTTCTACCGCAAGGATACTTGATCAGAGCCCACAGGCAGGGCGGCTCTAAACAAGGATTATTAATACTACGCAAGGATAACAAGTTCTACCGCAAGGATACTTGATCAGAGTCCCACAGGCAGGGCGTCTCTAAATAAGGATTATTAATACTATGCAAGGATAACAAGTTCTACCGAAGGGATACTTGATCAGAGTCCCACAGGCAGGGCGTCTCTAAACAAGGATTATTAATACTACGCAAGGATAACAAGTTCTACCGCAAGGATACTTGATCAGAGTCCCACAGGCAGGGCGTCTCTAAACAAGGATTATTAGTACTACTTAAGGATAACAAGTTCTACTGCAAGGATACTTGATCAGAGTCCCACAGGCAGGGCGTCTCTAAACAAGGATTGTTAGTACTACGCAAGGATAACCAGTTCTATCGCAAGGATACTTGTTCAGAGTCCCACAGGCAGGGCGTCCTAAACAAGGATTGTTAGTACTACTCAAGGATAACAAGTTCTACGGCAAGGATACTTGATCAGAGTCCCACAGGCAGGGCATCTCTAAACAAGGATTGTTAGTACTACGCAAGGATAACCAGTTCTATCGCAAGGATACTTGTTCAGAGTCCCACAGGCAGGGCGTCCCTAAACAAGGATTATTAGTACTACTGCTAACTACACTACGAGCTACGATGTGTTAAGGTCGCCGGCTACCCAACGACTGACTCCCTTTGACCGCCTGTCGCCCTTTAATATTGTTCCGCAGTCGAGGTTTGGTGTGTTGAGTTTGTTGTGATCTACGCTGTTGTGGTGTGGAATGCTGCGGTGTGGTGTTGTGGTTTGGTGTGTGATGCTGCGGTTCGAGGTGGTTTGCTGCGGTGTGATGTTGTGGTTCGGTGTGGTTTGCTGCGGTGTTGTGTGTTGGTAAATGTTTTATTTATAAAAAAAAAAAAGTTATACTAATAAGAATGAAAATATTTATGCTTTAGTGGAATGTGGATGAAAACAAGGTGCAGCGACTTTCATCCTCACAACACAACGGCATAACATGCCATACAGCGCGTGAGACCATCACTTTGTTAAACAAAGCGTTTGATGACCGAATTATCTCAAAAAATGGTAATACGAGTTCAATACAAAGACAGTATTCGGGTATACTCTTGGTCCGTATGAGAAGAAGACATGGCAAGGGAGGTTTTTATGGCTAAAGGCATGAAGCTTCAAACTAAATTTTCATTTGCGGTCAATAGGAGGAGAAGGCATAACAAAAGTGATTTTTTCGCCCAAAGACATAGTTAGTATACAGACGGTTCGCGCTACTACTGATAAATATAAAAATTGAATTTTGATCTTTAGAGGCATTTCCGTTTCCGATTTGTGAATGAAGTGTTTTTTCTCCCTACATACAGACAAAACTTTATTTACATTTCGAAACTATGAGATGACTTTGATGATGATCATAAACCCTATGATATTTAGAATTTAAAACAATTAAACTTAATTAGTTAAATTCCATGTTAAGAATTTACTTGAAATTAGTTACATAAGTTAATAAACAGCACATTATTGTCGAGCTTAAGTACCGTTTTAAAGTACTTTGTAGACCTAAATGTGAAATATATTACAAGTCAATATGCATTAGCGAAGCATTGCCGGGCCCACTAGTACAATATATAATATTAAAAAATATATATATAACTAGTGGGCCCGGCAATGCTTCGCTATTGCATATTAACTTGTAATATATTTGACATTTCCTACTATCCTAAATGCTATATAAACGCTAATTTATATATTTGTAGGTCTATAAAGTACTTTGAAGACGGTATTTAAGCTCGACAACAATATGTTGAGTTTATTACCTTATGTAACTAATTTCAAGTAACTCCTTAACATGGAAGTTAACCAATTAAGATTTATTGTTTTAAAATCTACCTATCATAGCCTCTATAACGATAGTCATATCTATAGTGCCGACATGTAGATTAATTTTGTTCTGTATGTGGGGCAAAACCCCATTTCTTTTACAAATAAATCAAAATTAAATTTTTATTTTTACCTGTAGTAGCGGGAACCGTCTGTATACTAACTATCTCTTAAGGCGTAAAAGCACTTTTGTCATGGCTTCTCCACCTATTGACCGCAAGTGAAAATTTCGTTTAAATATTCATGCCTTGAGACATAAAACCATCTTTTGCTATGTCTTCTTCTCCCACGGATCAAGAATATTCCCGAATACTATCTTTGTATTGAACTCGTTGTACCATTTTTTGAGATAATTCCGTCACCAAACGTTTGGCTTAACAGAGTGATGGTCTCACGCGCTGTATGGCTTGTTACGCCGTCGTGTTGGAACCATTTCTTCTCCCAATGATTTGCAATGACATGAGAAATAACAAAATCAATTGATGATCCACTGGATATTCCACCAGTTGAATCTTATATAGATGTAGGTCAAGATCTTTCCTCAGCATTTGCAGAGTCCTAGATGCTGAGAACGGCGTCGGTTCGATTAATTCGCACTTACTTCCATTAGCCGCTCAGATGGATGATTATGTGCACCGTAAACTTGACAAAGGGCTCCAGAAGTATGGCGAACAGATGCGCATTTTGAAAATAAATTTGTAAGATTTGAAAACGCTGTTCTTGTGTAGTCATTGCATGGTGATTTGCCAAAGTATACTGAAAGAAAGTCTGTCACACTTCATTAGTAGATTTAGCTAGATTTACACTTATACCCATAAGAAGTTCTATATGCCAAAAAATACCCCATACATAGCTTATTTACAAATGTTTTCTAATGGTAGCTCTGACATACTATATAAATTCAAATTGTGCCCAAATCAAACAAAAGGTGTTTTCCCGTTCAACTCCAATGAATATTGTTTAATTTTTCTATCTATAGGATTTTTTACCGATTCGCTCTCCTGAAATGTAATTGAAAAATGGTAATAGTATACCAGAATCGAAATCTACGATGAATTCTAAGAAAATTTCACTACGAAAGTATATTTTTAAAACCAATTCGTAGTTCGCGATGAGAAGCATGAAGATTTCAGGTGGAGAAATTTCTTTAGTGTATGAGCAATTATCGAAAACTTCACACCGATGGGCCCCGGCTCTAGTTTTGACTTATAATTCCGATGCTTGGAGACCAAGACGAAGAGAATGGTATATTTTTGACATTGTTTGGAATCCCGTTATATGCACATTGGTTATATGCACACTTAACTTCACAAAGGGATCCATAAGTTTGGCGAACATAACGTGCATTTTATCTATAGGATTTATTACCGATTCGCTTTCCTGAAAAGTAATTAAAAAATACATATCTGTGAAGTAAATCAAAAACAAATCACTATTTTAGTCTGCGCAGCTACCATGTGTCCTAAATTGCCTGGTGTACGGACCATTATTTGATAAACTTAAAAAGTTTAATATTGAAGTGCATGGGCGGAGCTTCGGCACTTTTTACTTATTATGTTCCAAATGGCCGGATCAATTTTTTCGCGTCGAAAAAACGTGGTAATCGTATACCAATATCGGAATCTACGAAAATTTTTAAGAAAATTTCACTAAGAAACAATATGTATAAACTCAATTCCTAGTTCGAGCTGAGAAGCATGAAGATTTCAGGTAAAAACTAGAAATTTAACTAGAATTGAGTACAATGAGTCTTCATATGGCGCCAAGTAACACAGTACTCAAATTGAGTTTGCAAATTTCTTTAATATAAGTCTAAAATGCGAACTAAAATATAGTATACATTGCTTTGTTTTGAGTACAACACGACTTATTTTTGAACACATTTTGAATCAAAAGTAGTAAGTTTTCGCAGAAGTTTTCGGTTTGTGCTCATTAAAAAAACAAAAAATCACTATCTAAAATCTTCCTGCTTCCCAGCGCGAGCTAGGAATTGGTTTTAGACACAAATTTTATTGGCGAAATTTTCTAACAATTCATCGTAGATTCCGATTTTTGTTACGATTTTTGCGAATAAAAAAATTGGCCCACCTTACTATTCATATCTCTAGGCGAACTGCAATATACTGTGGAATTTTAACAGTTATAACTACTTATTTTAAGGGTGTAGCACAGCCCACTTCCACCCTTACTGTAATTCATACTGCAACAATAACATATGTAACAAATTTCATCTTCATACCTCTGATAGTTCATGTTTTTAACTTTCAAGTTGTATGGGCGGTGCAACGCTCCTTTATCCAATCACAACTAAGATTGGTTGGCAACCCTGTAAGTTAAAAAGAAGAAAAAAACAATTGCTCTCGCCGTGAATATCAAAATTAGAAAAACAATTGTTTATCGTGCACGAATACACACTAGTGAAGTTAAACACAAAACAACACAAGAACAGACACATCGTAAACATCAAGAATGGCTGGAAAGAGTCGTAAAAGTGTAAATCACAAAAAAATAATTTGTGCTCAATGCAGAATAGAAGTTAAAGAGGAGACCGAAGATAGCATTGAATGTGATAAGTGTTGTAAAGTGTTCCATGTAATGTGTACAAAGCTAGATAAGCGGCAGTACGATCAGCTGCTACAGAACACTGATGAAGAGTTTGTCTGTCATTTCTGTGTTAGTGATGATGGATCATATACAGTGGAGCTCAAAAGTATAAACACTAAATTGAATAAACTAGATGAGTTATCCGATGCAGTGAATTTTATGTCTGCTAAATTTGACGAAATTATGAAGGGTGTCTCTGAAAATAAAAAGAAAATTCAATGCATTGAAAAAGAGAACCATAAACTAAAAAACGAAGTAAAGTCTCTTAAAGAATCCGTAAAATTTTTGAACGATCGACGAGTAAAAGAACGACTGTGTTATAATTGGCCTTGATGTAAAAGACGGAGCAACTGCTTCGGAATCAATTATTGAAATATCGAAAACCATTGGCGTTGAACTAAAAGAAGAAAATATTGAAGAAGCGTACTTTAAAAAAAAAGAAATACTACTAACTCTAAGCAAAACTTAATTGTTAAATTTAACTCCAAATCTACAAAGAACAAGTTAATGGAAGCAAAACTGAAATTTAAAGAAAGCGAAAAAACCAAAACAGTTTATGTGAATGACTTTTTAAGTAAAGAATCATTTGAACTTTTTAACTATGCTAAAACATTAAAAACAGTTGGCTATTATAGCGTTTATTACAATGGCCGTAAAATCTATGCCAAAAAGAGCCCTATAAATAAGCCAAGAATTATCAGAAGCGCCGATGATGTCGACAAAATATCGATGAAATCGACAAACAAATACCAGATGCGTAGGTCCGCTCGATTTGGTACTGTTAGAGGCGATGAAACTGATGATGATGGTAACCTGTCTTCGTATGAATCACCTAATGGGAAATAATGAGTTTTTAAATTGATAAAACATTTTTTTTTTTTATTATTTTTTAATGGATTTAAACAATAAATACTTTAATAATTTTGAATCTTTTGTTAATTATTCCAAAAATTTAAACAATCAATTTTTTAATATTTTGTCTGTGAATATCAGAAGCATTTCTTCAGTTAATAAATTCAATAAATTTAAGTCACTTATTGGCCAGTTAAATGATTTGCCTAATGTTATAGCAGTACAAGAAACTTGGCTTCAAACTGATTTGGTTCAAATTTATAACATTGCTGGATATAATGCTGTACACTGTTGTCGGATTGATGGATATGGTGGGACCTCATTATTTATAAGGGATAATATAAATTTTAGTGTGAACCTTTGCGAGAGTAAGCTGAATGTTGAAAATATATGCGTGTCATTAAACAATTTTACATTAAAAGGTAAACCACTAGTTATTTGTTCGATTTATCGATCACAAAAATACAACTTCGATAATTACTTTACCTTTTTGGAACGAGCTTTGGTTCAAAACTCTAAGTTTCCGAGTATTTTTGTTGGTGACTCTAATATTGATTTATTGAACAATACATCATGATTTTAAAGCTGTCATTTTCTTGTAACACGGCCTAATAGTGGAACTTCTATTGATAACGTTTATACTAATATACCTAATGAAATTTTTATAGATTCAGTTGTTTGCAAACTCACAGATCATAATTTAATTTCATGCAAATTTCGTAGTAATTTTAAGAACCCTTTATATAAAAGAAAAGTTTATAACAAATGCAATTTTCATGGGTTAAAAGAATCACTCAGGGAGAGACTCGACGGTATTGGAAATACTGGTAATATATCCCACGACACACATAATCTCATAAATGAAATTTCATCAGCAATTAGAGAAAATTCATCTAGTACTGTTGAGTCAAAATCTCTGACTCATCTTATAACACCTTGGACTAACGATAATGTGATTGAACTTATAAAATTTAAATATAAACTATTAGGGAGAAGAAAAAAAGCCCGTGGAAATGTATTTATTCAGGAAAAATTGAAAAGGATCAGTAAAATTATAAAAACTGTTAACGAAATTAACATGAACAATTTCTTTCCATTAAAACTTGTTTCAATAAAAGATGACCCGAAACTTACTTGGAAATTTTTGAATGAAACTTTAGGACGAAATGCAAAGCCAAACCTCCAACTGAAAGACGACCAAGGTCATTTTATTTTTGATAAAACCGTAATGTGTAACAGATTTAATAGCTATTTCTTGCAAGTGACAGAAGATCTTATACAACTCTTGCCAAGACATTCAAACGATGGCTGTAACAATTTGGGCAGTCTTGTTATGAGTCAGTATAGTTTTGAATTTAGTCACACGTGTTCCGAAGAAATAGATGAATTGATATAAGCTCTTAAGGCAAATAAAAGCTGTGGATATGATGGAATATCTACGACATGTCTTGCTTAATGCAAGGATATTTTAATTCCCCACCTTTTAAATATTTTCAATTTAATAGTCTCATCATCAACATACCCTGACTATCTTAAAATAGCGAAAATTGTTCCCATTCCCAAAGAAAGCACAGCTTCAGTAGTTGATAAATTTCGCCCTATTGCAGTTTTACCAATTACTAGCTGACCCGGCAAACGTTGTTCTGCCATACAACTTCTGACTCGGCGAACTTCGTATCGCTCCAAGTTAACGCCTTCATATAAGCTCCAGAGTAATATTAAAATACATATAGTTCAAATTTTAATGTGACATTTGAATTTAATCGAAATCAGTGAAGAGCGGTCTGATAAACAATCGGCGCTAAAACAAAAAATGAAGACAGTTTGATTACAAGCGAAAAACTGAGAAATTCGAGGTTGATCCCACAAACTTCCAATGATTGGCCATGTGATTTATTGATTGTCATCGCAAAAACCATTCTAATGGGGAATTGAATTCGCTAGAATTGGTAGGTAAAATCGGTTGGAGTAATAGAAATTCGAGGGATAAGGACTTCCTCTTCTTTGAAAAAATTTTACAGGAATGTCATCAATCCAGTTAGGTAGGTAAAATCGGTTGGAGTAATAGAAATTCGAGGGATAAAGACTTCCTTAAAAACGTCAAGGGGAATTTGGCCATTACAAAACGCCAGTATATATTTTGAAAATGCAGTAGCCGATGGGAAGTTTTGCAACGTGACTCTTATGCTCGTAGTTAATTTCAGCTCCTTGTCATTCCGCCACAAAGACATTAATTTCATCAGCAGCAGTAGATTTTGGGATGGCGGGAAACGTTTGACCAAAATCTTCCGACAGAAATATCATAGCCTCACCAAATCTTTTCGAATCACCTCACAAATCCTTCATCTTTCGGTCAACTGCTTATAAGGTTGGTTGATGCGCTATCGTGCAATCATCCCAAATGATAATTTTGCATTCTTGCAACAATTTCGCTGTCGCCGAACTTTGGGATATTGTGCCCAATGGCTTGTCAACTGTGAAAAAATTCATCCGCAACTTCAAAGCGGAGTGTGCAGTTCGACTGCTTTTTAACAAAGTGGCAGCATATAGTGCAACACCTAACGCAATTTTCTATCGATACGCATAAAAGTTATTTTAGCTAACCTTTTTATTCGTTTCTTTTTCTGATGACTTGTAAACTAACCTGTCGTTGTATTGACCATCTTAAAATTGTGGTCATATTCACCCTCTCCACGGCAGAACATCAACGGGTATTGAAGTGTATCATATGACCGATGAGTCTCCCAACGCTTGAGAACAATATCGTGTGATTCCACATTCTCACCCTGCAATAGCTGTGAAGCTAATAAAAATGTTCGATCGCAAAAAGGATACAGTTGGGATCTCATCTTAAAATAGATTGAGATCTCACCTCGAAATGAGTAGCACGCCGTTGATATTCATATGGAATGGTAAAAATGTGGTTAACATGTATGTGATCAAATCGATACCTGAATACTAAACCTATGTATGTGTAAAATGAAAAGATTGCACTTATATGTTAAGTTAAAATATCCTAAATCTACTAAATCATGTATTCGAAAACCGAATTATTGGAAAAATGCATTTTTCTAATAAACTGGAAACCGGTTTTCTGAAAAATTCAAGTATTTGAACACAATACAGAAAATTTTGTAATTGTTAGATTTTGTAATTGTTTATCGAAGTGAAAATTGCACAACGTTGATCTAGTTCTATTGACGAATCACCAACGAAATAGATCTAATGGAACTTACAATCTTTGTTTGGTGGTGGTGACAAAGCGCCAGCTCGATGATGTATTTGCCCTTGAATCTGAATGTGTGGAAGCAATTTCGAGCAAAATGGGAGGAATTGTTTTCAATAATAACACTGACACAAAATCAAACTTTTTCGGAAACACTCGAACCTTAGTTTACACTTTGCTTAAGATATTCCTAGAATATTTAATTTCATTAAATATTATGTTTTCGTTTTTTAAGCAACGAAAAGAAATAAAATGTTTTTGCGACCTATTTGAAAAAAAGTGAAAAAAATATCAAGCGAGGTAATTCAAAATTTTGCAGAAAATTTTTCGTGTTTTTCGGAATTTTCCGAGTTTTGCACCGAGAATTTGTCTATTTTTCCATTCGGAAAATCATGTCGGAATAATTATCTAAATTTTACAGTTACATCGTCCAAAACTACCAAATCATACGACAAAAATCTAAATTTCTTTGACAAAAAAAAATAAAAAATTTTCAAATTTGTTCGGAATTTTCCGAATTTTCCAACAAACTTTTTCTATTTTTCCATTCGAAAAGTCATTCGCAATTACTGTACACAAAATTCCATACAAAAAAGCAATTTACGGTTTTTCCGATTTTTCGGCTTTTTCGGAGGATTTTCCCAAAATTTTCTTTTATATAAACCTTCTCCTGGCTATTACGAACAACTGAAACAAAATTTCAGCAAAATCGGTCCAGCCGTTCTCAATTGATGAATTACTATACATTTTTGTCACCATTTTTATATATATAGATTGATAAGATATTTGAGAAAATACTTCACAAACAACTGTCTGAATTTTTAAATGCAAATAATTTATTGTATAATAGCAATTTGGCTTCAGGAAAGGATGTGGGACTCAACATGCAGTAGTAAACGTTGTAAATTTTATATGTGACTGTTTAGATAACGGGTATGGTGGTGTCGCAGGAATAATTTTTTGATTTATCAAAGGCATTTGATCTAGTTGATCATGAAATTTTGCGGGAAAAACTTCAATTTTATGGCGTCACAGGAAACTTACTGAAATTATTAGATAGTTACCTTGATTCTAGAAAGCAGTTTGTTCAAATTGAAGATGTGCAGAGTGAAATTTTGCCCGTTAAAATGGGTGTACCGCAGGGAAGTGTGTTGGGGCCATTATTGGTTACAATTTTTTTAAATGATATTTCTAATCTAAAACTATATGGTAAAACTATAATCTACGCTGATGATATTAGTTTGTTTTATCCATATAAACATGAAGTTATTCTTAAATTCCAAATGGAACACGATGTTAAACTAATACAGGAATATATTCGGCTAAATAGGTTAGTTTTAAACGAAAGTAAGACTAAATTGTTGCGATTTCGACCTTATGCTACTAGCGGTAATAACTTTTATATTAAAATTGGTGATAAATATATCATAGAATGTACCTCAATAAAATATTTAGGAGCACACTTGCAAAGCAACTTGTCATGGAATATGCATATTCAACATGTAAAAAGAAAGTTGGCACCAGCGCTCGGTTTGCTTTTTAAATTTAAAAATAAATTTAATACAAAAACAAAATTGTTAATTTATAATGGGCTTATACACAGCCACTTAAATTATTTGCCTTTAGTTTATGCGCACCGTAAAACTTCTGAGTTAATGACACTTCAACGAACTCAAAACAAAGCATTGAAAATTGTGTATAACCTCCCCATCTTATATCCCACACTATCTTTATATCAAACTGTAACTAAGAATATCCTTCCTATTTATGGATTATATAAAATGCAGCTATTAATGTACATGTTCAAAGCAATACATAATTTTGGTCATCAGACAATAATTTTTAGCAGAAATCAGGATATCTTTAACACACGACATGGCTCGCAGCTGTTAGTCAAAAGATGTAGACTTGAAACTACAAAGCAGAGGATTGAGCATGCCGGTGTTTCAGAATTTAATCGTCTTCCAAATGAGTTAAAACCCCTGTCTCGGATTTCTATTTTCAAGACTCATTGTTATAAAATGTAAATAAAATTATTACAGATTTTTATATGCACATATTTTTCTTTCACTACGTATTTATTATTTCTATATATATATATATATATATATTTATTTATTTAATTATTTTTGTTTGTTTTTTTTTTTAATCAAAAAATTTGAATAAATGAGATGTAATGATGTAAAATATATTTTGCCAACTTGCCCCAATAATGTCTATATGACGCTGGGGCACCGACTTGAATTGTAATTAAATTAATGAAATAAAAGATATATAAAAAAAAAAAAAAAAAGTACAGCCAGAGACTAACAACAGGTCATCAGAACCACGTTCTAAAATTATCTTATGAATTAACATAGTCTATTATAAAAGCCGTCAGAGAGATTTTTGAAAAAGGGGCGAGGCATCGCCTTCTTCCTTCTTGGCAGTAATTAATACTGCTCCAAGAACATATATACCAAATCTCATCTTCATACCTCTGATAGTTCATGAGATATAGCCCTTTTGATTTTCAAGTAGAATGGGCGGTGCCACGCCCCTTTATCAAATCACAACCAATTTAAGGCAGGGACTTTCAACAGGTCAACAGTACCACTTGGTAAAATTTTCGTATCAATCGGTCTATTAGAAAAGCGATTTTTGAAAAAGGGGCGAGGCACCGCCTTCTTCCACCCTGCCTGTTATTAAAACCACTGTGAGACAAGTGGTAGGGGCCAGTGATCGGAAAGGGTTCAAACTACCGGGGAAAGTTATATCGGTAAAAAAAACAGTCATACGTGTCCCGGCGTTTCGTCTAGGAATCGAGATATATCGATTTGAAGTTTGTAACTATCATATAGGGGAAATTGTCACCTTTGGTGGTCTTTTGGTCATAACTCGAGAACCACTAGTCCGATTTTGCTTAAAAAATTTAAAAAAATTAAAAATTACAATTCCTTTAATCTGTTCATACATATAACGTTTTTCTATATAAGCAACAGTTTTCTTTTTCCATTCATTAAATGATTTTGAACTGGCTTTATTTTGTAACAGTTACAATAAAACTGTTGTACTCCGTGGCGTACGATTTAAGTGGATGAACGGCGTGGCACCGTTCATACAACTTGAAAATTAAAAAGGCTGTATTTCATGAACTATCATACTTCTGATAGTTCATGAAATACAGATGAGATTTGGTACATATGTTGTTGGAGCAGTATTAATTACAGCCAGGATGGAAGTGGGCGGTGCCACGCCCTCTTTTGAAAAATCACTCTAACGGCTTTTCTAATAGATCGATTGATACGAAAATTTTACCAAGTGGTACTGTTCACCTGTTGATAGTCTCAGGCTATATTTGGTTGTGATTGGATAAAGGAGCGTGGCACCGCCCATACAACTTGAAAATTGAAAGGGCTATATCTCATGAACTATCATAGGTATGAAGATGAGATTTGGTAAATATGTTGTTTAAGCATTGCACTATGCGACAGTCAAAATCGGAATGGGATAAAACCAACGGGAAATGATATATCGGTAAAAAAACAAGTTATACGTGGCCCGGCGTTTCGCTGGGTTGTAATTTTTAATTTTTTTAAATTTGTTTGAGCAAAATCGTACTAGTGGTTCTCGAGTTATGACCAAAAGACCACCAAAGGTGACAATTTCACCTATATGATAGTTTCAAACATCAAATCGATATATCTCGATTCCAAGACGAAACGCCGGGACACGTATAACTGTTTTTTTTACCGATATAACTTTCCCCGGTAGTTTGAACCCTTTCCGATCACTGGCCCCTACCATTTGTCTCACAGTGGTTTTAATAACAGTCAGGGTGGAAGAAGGCGGTGCCTCGCCCCTTTTTCAAAAATCGCTTTTATAATAGACCGATTGATACGAAAATTTTACCAAGTGGTACTGTTGACCTGTTGAAAGTCCCTGCCTTAAATTGGTTGTGATTTGATAAAGGGGCGTGGCACCGCCCATACTACTTGAAAATCAAAAGGGCTATATCTCATGAACTATCAGAGGTATGAAGATGAGATTTGGTATATATGTTCTTGGAGCAGTATTAATTACTGCCAGGAAGGAAGAAGGCGATGCCTCGCCCCTTTTTCAAAAATCTCTCTGACGGCTTTTATAATAGACTATGTTAATTCATAAGCTAATTTTAATTGTTCGTCTCTGGCTGTACTTGTTTTTTTTTTATTTTTATATATATTGTTGCAGTATGAATTACAGTAAGGGCGGAAATGGGCTGTTCCACATCCTTTTTAAAACAAACAGTTTTAACTGTCAAAATTTCACAGTATATTGCTGTTCGCCTAGAGATATGAACAGTAAAGTGGGGCAATTTTTTTATTTGCAAAAATCGTAACCAAAATCGGAATCTACGATGAATTTTAAGAAAATTTCACCAAAAAACTTTGTGTCTAAAATCAATTCCTAGCTCGCGTTGGAAAGCATGAAGATTTCAAATAAAGATTTTTTTAGTTTCTAAATGAGCACAAACCGAAAACTTCAGATATATATTTTTTGAGATCTTCTGAGATCTTCCCAACAAACTAAATAAGGTATTACAGAAGCAAATATATGTATTGGTTAAAAAGTTATCGACAACTCTATACCCTCACATCTAGAATTGAAAGTAATTTGGATTTGTTGCACAGATTGCAGCATTACCAAAATAAGTTATTGGCTTATTATCCGTACCGGAATATGGAAACGATATTGACTCGGAGTAATTATTTTTATTTCCAGATTGCTTTTTTTAATATGAAATTCAAACTTGTTTTCGAAAATATATATTAATCATTTCAAAACAACTACTAATTGAAGGCATTTGTGTGTTTTTAAAAATTTAGTGAAATTAAAATTGTTTTTATTTCTTTCCGCCCCAATAAGTGTTATTAAATTATATTTAACTGAAATTTAGTACGTATATTTGTATGAGTGAGAACAAAGTTTTTGTATAAATGGACCCTTTAAGTGCCGCTATGGTGGAATTACAATGCAAATTTTAAGGAATTAAACAATTCGACTGCAATTTAGAATGTATATTTGTTTTTTTTATCACAAATTTGCCTGGAGTTGATTTATTTCGAAAATTTATATCGATTATCCGATTTTACTAAAACCTAAAATATATGCATTTTTGGACATGAGGCAATTTAGGATGTATGTTTGGATCCAGTTTCTGGTGTTTAGCTTATGATAAACTTAATTTTCGGAATGTCAATTAGTCACCATTGATTACATAACATATAAACATTTTTTTAACAGAAAAATTATTGAGAAGTCTACATATAAAAATATATGTACATTTTGCTATCTCCACTAATTGCGAAAACGGTTGAACCGATTTGTACCAAAATATCAGTGAAAGTTGGGGATGGGCTGTATATGGTCACTCAGACCGCAAAGCTGCTTAAGGTAGAATGGCGAGCATTCCTATAGAATTAGAGATTTTCGCATTTCGAACTTTTAGAGGACAAACCCGAAAATGGAGAAACTGTTGCTATCACCCAGACCAAACGGTTAATGGGGTTGTTGAGCCAAATGAAGGTAGTTTTAGAAATCCGTACTCTTTGGGATAAAAAGGGACAAACTGTAAAGGTACAATCAACCGGTACACCAACGCAGAAAGTTATATGTCAGTCAATCGGCTCTGATTTTAGAATACATGCCTATCAATATAAAAGATTCCATAAAATCATGGACGACACTGCTGATCCATTTTAGCAATTGTTACAATAATATATAATAATCTTTCTGATATATGAAGAACAAAATTTGTCCTAGAAACCTCGCCTTTTAAATTGAAATATTTCAGAAGCCAAAGTAATAAACCAATCGTTATTAGATTTCAATGGCACTCAACATCTTTTGCAATAATTTGAAGGCAGGACGAAGTCTGCCAGGCCAGCTAGTAGATAATATATTATTATATTTTTTATATATTATTTTATCTTTATATATACTAGTGGGCCCGGCAATGGTTCGCTATTGCATATTAACTTGTAATATATTTGACATTTCTTACTATCCTAAATACTATATAAACGCTAATTTATATATTTGTAGGTCTATAAAGTACTTTGAAGACGGTATTTAAGCTCGACAACAATATGTTGAGTTTATTACCTTATGTAACTAATTTCAAGCAACTCCTTAACATGGAAGTTAACCAATTAAGATTTATTGTTTTAAAATCTACATATCATAGCCTCTATGACGATAGTCATATCTAGGGCGACCATTTTTCAGCACGAAAAAAACGGGTTTCAGTACTTAAAACAGCATGAAAAACCCTTTATTGAAAAACAAACAAAAAACAATTTCACATCTATTAAAGAAGTAATAAAAAACAATAAGTAAATTAACAAAATTATTCAGTCGGGTATTCATACAAAGAAAGTAATTTTGTTTATGCAAAATTTTGTTTTTTACTTTTGCTGTGCTATCGATTTCTTTTGCGTATTCTTTTGTCTTTACTTATCTTTTCTCTCTCGGAGATAATTGGAGTGCAGAAGAATCTGAGTTAGTACATCATGTGATGAAATTGATGGAAAAATAGAAACGGGTATTAAACAAATCACCACAGAATGTGTGAAATGAACTAATTCAAATTATTTCAAAGTGAAAAAAATATGCCCTTCTTTTCTTGAATATCAATAACTTCGTTCTGACAAAAAAAAATCTAATTTGTTATTGTATAACTAAAGAGAGTGTAAATAAAGTTTCTGCTAACTGCGACTAGTGTTGTTTTGTTTTTTTTTTATGAAACTGTGAGACAAAATTTATGTGCTGCCTGAATTTAGCTACGTTGGAGTTTTGGCTGCATACCTGTGTTAACTTGAGCTGCTGCAATATTACCTTTACGAGCCCAAGGTGGGGTGAGAATTGTGTGTAAGGTCTTTTATGCAATTCGTTGGTGCTGGGACAGATAATTCTGCTGGAAATTGAGTTTTTTGTTGGAATTACAGTGCGGTGGAATTCTGCACAATGATTTGTTATATGCTTTTCCTGAGTGATCGTAGTTTACACAGTTTACACTTTAAAGTTTTCGCCTCCAGGCAATTATGGAAGGTTTAGCCGATTATAAGCTCACCAAAAATTGCGAAAATTAAACTCTATGTAGAATATAATTCCTTAAAGAGAATTAATTCAGTATAATTCTAACTAAAGATTCACTATTCTTACCGAATATTATTCCAATCTTAGCTAATTCAAATTATGTGAAAACACATAAAATAATTGATTGCGCCAAAGATTTCACTGTGTGTTTTTTTTTAAATAGTCAAGGTAAGTCTAGATCGGTTTGATATTACCACCACGAGGTTTTGTGTAAGAAAGAAAGAATCTGAGAATGGTACAAATCGGGTATGGATTTTATCATATGATAGTGCACGATAATTTGACAAGTAGCTAATTTTGACAGACCAATAGTAAACAGTGCTAGCGCTGTATTTTATACGTGAGTGTAGTTTGAAAGTCACTGCAATAGGGGTTCGTTTATAATTTGATTTAAAAAAATCTAACACTATTTGGAGTGTGACTGTAACTTTATTGGAAATTCCAATAACAATTTGTAATAAAAAAACAATGTTTCAAAATCTACTACAAATTGTGAGGCAACACCATAATTACCGTAAACATAAGTTGTAGTATAAGCTTCTGTTGTTTTGTTCTTATTTCCTTATTTGTGGTAGTTTTGAGTTTATGTAGTATCCCGCTTGTTCGGCAAAACTACAATAGACACTTTTTCTGTAATGATTTCGTCGATTATAACACTCAGTACTTACTAATTTATACTTTTCATAGTATACATCATTAACGATTTCGTTTAACTGCGTATATACTTATTACATTAATCCAAAGTAAGCGAGCGTTACGTCAATTGACTACCATGCGCATTACTAGGGGATAGTTAAATAAACAGAAATATTCATTTTCATATTTTTTTTACTCTTCTCTTTTTTAAGTGCCGTTATTCTCTGATGTGTTTGTAGCAAATAAAAAAAATAATTTAATGATCGGTATATTAAACGGTGGTTAAAAATTCCATTCAGTGTTTGATCTGGAAATGTAAAGACAACAACTGTGTTAGAAGTTTTTCGTGTTTGAATGCAAAGTTCTCCCGGCTTTTTTTTAGTATGGGATATGAAAGTAGCGTTCCTCAAAATGCATGAATAACATAACCACTTGTTAACCGATTTTTACAAACAAATATGCGGTTTAGTCGTAAAAGCAAACTGTTTCTAAATAACAAACCCAACATTAGGGTATTATAATAAAATTGTGGCTAAAAACATCTTCAAACTTAAAAAAATAAGTGAAAAAATCCGAAAAGTATGAATTATTAATGCTTAACAAGACAGTTATAGGAAGATATCTACACTCAGAAAAAAGTGAACTAAATTGAAGTAAAATTGAACTAGAATTGAGTAAAATGAGTCTTCATATGGCGCCAAGTAACTCAGTACTCAAATTGAGTTTGCAAATTTCTTTAATATAAGTCTAAAATGCGAACTAAAATATAGTATACATTTCTTTGTTTTGAGTACAACACGACTTATTTTTGAACACATTTTGAATCAAAATTAGTAAGTTGGTATTACAAATAAGTATGCACTAGGAGAAACATGTACTAAGTTTAAGGAAATATTTACTAAAATTGAGTAAGAGTGGCCATCAATTCGGAGTCAAGTATTACGGTTACTCAGATTGAATTCATTTCATACTTGATTTCAGTAAAGTTGTTACTACATTCAAATACATTTGGAATAAAGACAAGTAAAAGTTACTGAATCTTAGTCGACATATACTATAAGCAAGTATTATGTGTCAATAATCAAGTATGCACTTACTCATTCGTAGTTTTTTTTGATACGATTTGAGTGCAAAATTTCTAAAATAAGGAGAAATGATGTTTCACTGAGTATGCACTTCTTACATTTTACTACCGATATTCAGAATATTTCCTAAAGTCAACCACAAATTGACTTGAAATAAGTATACGCGGCAATCATGGAAGTTTGCATCGTATTCAAAAAAAGAAAAATGTGACTTACTACAAAGCAAATTTTCTAAATTGAAGACCGCATTTTCTCCGTATTAATGCAAATTAAACTACATTTAAGTGCGGGACATGTTAATGCGTATTGGAATTTAGTATAGTTGAACTTAATTGAAATCACAAACGAAGTAAAAACAAGTATGCTCTCCTAGAATTAGCGAGAATGTGACGACCGTGTCGTAAGTCTATCCAGAAATTCTAACAAACCGGCAAAAATAATTAAATTTCAAATTTGCTCATGTCTGTCCACAACGTAAACGCAAAAATGTCTCTTCCTCTTTTTAATATCAGCGTCGACAAAATACTGGGTTTCTTGAACAGCTGAGGCACAATGTTGCCATATTATGAATTTTACGACAGGGTTGTTTTAGGGGTATTGCCGAAGAATGAGATCGGGAAATGAAATGACGTGGTCATTTTAAATATAAAAAAACGTGAGATCGGTCGATATTCAACGAAACGTAAAAAAATAAAGTAAAAATTGAATAGTCAAAAAAATAAAAAAAAAAAAAAATTATATATTTAAAAATAAAATTGTACGTTGGTGTAATTAAAACGGATTTTGAAACCACCTTAAACTAAAGGAAAAGTATTTGGAAATTACCAAAAAAAAAAAAACAGGGTAAGAATTATTTAAAATATTACTTAATAAGGGAACTCCTTCTGGGAGAACTATTTTAAGGACGAAATTGGATGATATGTTTTATATATCTTTCAATGCTAGGGGTCCATTGACCAGAGCAGTCCTTTGGCATTAAGTAATTGCCCATTCGGAGCCCCAGAGATCCCATAGACCATAGATCGCGTATTATATACAAACTGGATCGAATTCCAATAAAGTTGCCAGAAAACGTGGAAGGAAAGGGAATTACAGGCTGCGGGCACCCTGTCCAATCTAAAATCCCCACTACCTACACTTGGCAATAACCCCCTATTTTTGAGGTTAAATTACCGACCTGGCGGTAACCAAGTACCGCGTGGTAGTGCAGCATTATAAGGTAAAAGTAACGAGGTGGAAATTCAATTGAAAAATTTAAAAAAAAAAAAGTATTATATAACCGAAATCTATGTGTATCGTGATTTGTGTGTAAAAGTCCATGTGTTTGTCCGTAGATTATTTCAAAGAAGAAAAAAAAATTGTAATTTTAATGTATAAATAAAAAAAAAAAGGTACAGAAACAAAGAAAAGAAAATTAAAAAAAAAAAAAAAAAAAAAGCAAGAATATATCAAAATTTTTGTAAATGATAATGTTTGTATTGATAGACATAAGTTAGGTATATCATGTAAGATTATAGAAAACATATAAAATTATAATTTATATATATATAAAAAAAAAAAAAAAATATTTATTAACATTTAACTTGAATTAAAAAAAAATATTATACGCAGAATCTACATATTCATATATATATATTTATATATGTTAATTTTTACAATTACTGTTCCATTTTTTTTGTTTTTTTTTGATTATGTGCCAATAAATGTATGTAATTATTAAGCTGTAAAAAACCGATATATATATTTGTTAGTATTTATGAATAAATGTACTAGTTTTAATTGTTCAATGCACACTAACATGTTTTGATTTCATATTTAAAAAGGTTTAATGTAACGGTCATTTGAAAAGTCTGGAAGATGAGCAGGGGTATCGCTAAACGTTTGGCAATTGGCGATACCAAGGATGGCCAATAGAGCCATAAGGGGTGGGAAGCCTTTGTAGGACAACCACATCTGTCCTCAACTAGAAATTTGCGGCCTGAAGGCATCATGTCCTTAAGATTTGTTTATACCAATGTCCGTCTTTCCCTTAGTGTCTTATCCTCTATCCTAACCTTACCCTTTCAGTTTTTCCTAATACTTTTTGTTTTCCCGTCCTGAAAATGACCAAACACACGGCACGAATTATTTAAATGTGAAGCCTTAGCGGAAAAGAATCCCCCCATCCGGCGAGCTGAGCCGCAGCAAACATCATCGTGCCATTTCCGCCAAGTCCATCAAAAAGGTTTCTTCACAAGAATTTACTTAAATGTACAACTAATCAGATCTGAAATTGAGTCAGATTGTACTCAAATTGAGTTAACTTGTAGCCAATATGAACATAAATGTCTTACACTATAAGACTGAATGTACTATATTTGAGTTTAGTGTCAACTTGGCTCAAGTTTATCTATCCTATTGTGGAATATATATGTACTATATTTAAGTTCGTCCAGACTTGCTTGTATGCTTTTTACCCTTAATTGAAGTCACAAAGAATTAAAACAAGTATGCTTTCTTGAAATTAACGAGAATATACTTAAATGTACAACCAAACGGACGGAAAATTGGATTTATTGTACTAAAATTAAGTTTAATCATGGTTAATGTAATATTTGCATTTCCCCCAACTAGCTTTAATTTTTTTTAACAATTACGTTATATTAGCTTATAAATAATTTAAAAGAAAGAAATTGCTGTCAAAATAAAAAACTTTTATTTTATTATTATAAATAAATTGTGTACAAGTAGTTAATCATTTTAAAATACAATTATTTTACATAACTAATACATACCACTTCCAACTGCAGATATACAAATCTTCTTAAATTATTCACATCTAAAATTGATAATTAAGGTTCTTAAATATCACTTACCTTTTACAAAGTCTCCGAAAAACACTTTTTCACTATTTAATTTCTTTTACAGTAACATGACACTCCAAATAAACACTTTACTCCTAAACCTTTTCAACAAAACTGTTCTAAACGCAACAAATACCAGCTTGTATGCGCACAAACACTTATACACACACACACACAAATCACATAGTTCGATCGCTGTCGAATGTTTGTCTCTTTTTGTTTCACAGTTGTTGAATGCTGCACATTATGGTTTCATAGAGTTTATCTCTTTCACTCACATTTTGTGTGTACTTATGAGAACACAGAGCTGTATTTCTGGGAATGAACTTAATTTGAGTACACAGTGAACTAAAATTAATTACAAATGTATTCAACTTTAGTTTGACGCTTCTCATATTTACAACTATATCCCTCAACTTGAATACCCTTTTTGACAACAAATTTGGCACATAGCTAAAGACTTTTTTACTTCAAATAAGCATTTTGTTAAAATTTTTTATTCAAAATGAACTCAAGTTTAGTTTAATGTCTTATTTTTAAGTAAATGTTTACCTAATTTGAGTACGCATGCTTACTATATTTGATTATTTTTCGAACTACCATTGGGTAATATTCTCTTTTAATATAAGTTGAGCATACTACAATTAAGTTTTTCGTCCCCAAATTCTAGTTTATTTTGAATAAGAATTTCTGTTACAAATGTATTATTTTTACGTAGTTTGCTTGTCCATTTTAAGTCTACAATATCCTATATCTTATTATTTGCAACCTAAAATTGAGAAAATCGTACTCAATTTAAGTACGATATTCCTGAAGATAATCGTCCTTTATTTAAGTACACCGTAACTCAAAATTACTACATCTATACTTGAAACGATCATACATGTGTACTCTGTTCTACAACTTCTTTGAACTTAATTTTAATATCTGGAGTAAATTGAAGTACAATGCGAACTAAACTTACATACTTCCATACAATTTTGTTTTCAACACTTTGCAAACTTAAATATTAACATGCCATACTTCAAACGAATAATATTTTCCTTAAGGCGAGTAAAATTTTACTCATATTGAAGAATACAATTTGAGTAAAATTTCGTACTTATATGAAGTATGCACTTTTTCAACGCATACTCAAATCCAGTACAACATATTCGAATTGAGTATAATTTATTCATTTTAAGTACAAATTTACTAGTTTTGAGTAAATTTTGCAAACTCAAATCTAGTATGTTTTGTACTCAAATTTAGTACGGACTTTTTTCTGAGTGCATACAATTTTGTTTTCAACACTTTGCAAACTTAAATATTAACATGCCATACTTCAAACGAATAATATTTTCCTTAAGGCGAGTAAAATTTTACTCATATTGAAGAATACAATTTGAGTAAAATTTCGTACTTATATGAAGTATGCACTTTTTCAACGCATACTCAAATCCAGTACAACATATTCGAATTGAGTATAATTTATTCATTTTAAGTACAAATTTACTAGTTTTGAGTAAATTTTGCAAACTCAAATCTAGTATGTTTTGTACTCAAATTTAGTACGGACTTTTTTCTGAGTGTATATATAAATATATTTCGTTGGAAATTTCTAAGATTCTTCTTCCTAAAACCGTCAACAAATCAACCAAAAAACCTGAAACCCCGGTTTTTTAACCGTAAGTCAAGATTCTGGAGGTGTTAGGGAAATTTTGTATCCATATTCATATTGTACTCGACCAGACCTACACCATACACTATTTCACTTTCCAATTTCCTTCAAATTTTTCCATTTTGTAGTAGTATAGTATTAACGAACTAGTTAACTCTACTTCATTATCTATTTCATTATATAACACAGTGCAATAGTGAAAAAACACCCGAACGTGACTATATAGGTTCGATAGTACAACTGGAGCTGAGTAAAACCCTAGCTCAGTTTGGCTAGGTTGGCTACCAAAATTTTTTTTTGGCCTTCGTAACTTTTTGAAATCTCTTGGATCCCTTGAAAAAAGGTGACATCTGTTTTTGGCCAACAGCTTGTACAGTTTTTAATCCCCAAAAAATTGGACATCCCTCGTTTATTTTCAAAAAACTTCGAAAAAAATTCTAATTTTTTCACTATTTTGAATATGTCGTAGGGAGTCCAGATTTTTTGTAAACTCTATTCAGGTAAATTGTAGTTTAGGTAACACCGAAAAACTTCTCTGAACAAACCCATACAAGCTGAACAAGTCTAGGAATATTAAATGGCTCTCAAAACACACTATCTACTTTAAACAAATTATTTTTTTAGGAGTTTTGGGCCATTGTGCAAAGTTTTTACTTGCTATCTTTACCAAAAACGTACTTATTGTATAACTGAACAACTTCTGTAAACAACCAATATGATCGGAATACTCCACCCCTTTAATTGTCCACAAAAAGCATTAGGGTGTTCCTTATATGGCATTTTTTCGAATTTCGTTAAAAATATGTATTAATTGCGATGTTGGTCATCTAGCTTCACCTTACATTTGTTTTTGCTAAAATAACGAATATATTGTGAACAAATTTGTATCGATAGTTAGGCATTAGGGTGTGCCGCAATGAGGTTAAAGTTCGGATTTGTTCTCAAATCAGTTCATTGTCGCTGAGTATTTTTCTTTTGTGTACAGACTACGTAGTAATAAACCGTTCAATAGCTGAAGTGAAGACCTAAAATAGTATGTGTTTACTTTTGCCATATCTCTTTTAGACGCCGAGATATTTGATGTAGAAATTGGGCTATTTTGAAAAATATTTTTAAGTATTTTATTATGGGCAACTATATATTTCAATTTTTTAAGGTTAATCAAGTTAAAAGATATATGTTCAAACAGTATATGTGTATATTATCAATATCTCTATCAATTTTCGAGATATCAGGGGGTTTAAAAAGCTTAGCAATGACTACTGAACTTTTGTTTTACCTGAATATCCATTGTGTCTGCTTACAAATGTCACCAAAACCATTAATATCCAATGGTCCTTTGAGGGGATATTTTATTTTTTATCATATATATCGTTATTGGTTAGTAGACACAATGGGTATTCAGATGGAACAAAAGTTCATTAAACATTGCTATGCCTACAGTAGAGTGGCCATAGTGGAAATTTTTTTGAAAAGTTAAATTTTTCGCACTGAAAAATATGAGGTTAGGGATAAAAATAATTATGCATATTTTTTGATTCCGAGTACCTCCGGGTTGAGCCCAAACTTTTATTACATTACCCATTTAGGCTGAAGTGCAGAATATGGGGCGGGAGCCCGATTAAAAACCAAAAATATGCCATTGTCTTCATCTTGGCCCCCAAACATCGGAATGGTAGGTCAAAGTTAGCGCTCAGGCCCATGGGGCCCGGGGGGTCAAAAAAGGGGCCCCTTTCGGTTCTATGATGACCCCCCAGGACCTTGATTTAAGGATATGTATCTGCGACGTATGCAGCAGCGCGTGCCGTCGTCATGAGTCTGACATTTCGCCCAAAAAATTGAGTTGGGTCTTATGTCATAGCATTTGGGCGATATGTCATGTTGTAGTTAGGTTTTTGGTCGAAATGACATGTTTTGGGCGATATGTCATGGTTGTTTTTGGGCGAAATGACGGTACGCCTATGTTGGGTTTAGTAGCGCCGCACGCAAAAATTTTTTTAAAATTTTTTAAATTTAGATAAAAAAAATTTTTTTTTCTTGGTATATCCCGGAAATGGCTCTAACTCGGTCCAGGAGACCCGTAGGAACCTAAAAATAACATCGTTGGATTCGTCTCGAAAATATCTTTCACTTGAGTACCCGCACCTGGGGAGTCATAATAGAACCGAAAGGGGCCCCTTTTTTGACCCCCCGGGCCCCATGGGCCTGAGCGCTAACTTTGACCTACCATTCCGATGTTTGGGGGCCAAGATGAAGACAATGGCATATTTTTGGTTTTTAATCGGGCTCCCGCCCCATATTCTGCACTTCAGCCTAAATGGGTAATGTAATAAAAGTTTGGGCTCAACCCGGAGGTACTCGGAATCAAAAAAAAAAAAAAAAATATGCATAATTATTTCTATCCCCAACCTCATATTTTTCAGTGCGAAAACTTTTGGATTTCACATTTGTAATTTTTTCTATATAACGCTATGGCCAGTCTAGCCTACAGTCAAAAGTGCGTTTTTTAACGCCTGATATCTCGAAAATTTATAGAGATATTAAAAAGTTGAAATATTTAGTTGCCCATAACAAACTACTTCGGAATCCAATTTCAAAATTTTTAATAATAATTTTCAAAAATACCCCAATTTCTACATCAAGGGCGTAGCCAGGTAGGGGCAGCTGCCCCCCCCCTACAGCTTGGAAAATCTGACAAAATCCCGGAAAATATGAAAATCGAAATAAAACAATACAGAAATTTCACTAAGGTGAACTGACTGATATAAACTTTCACTGTGTAGAAGTTTACAGTTTAGAAAGTGCTTATGAATTCACAAAATATTAAGAGTTCCTCCTTGAAATAATTAGGAAAATTTAGACTACCTTGCATTGGAAGTACTAGTACTCAGACCCATTTTTATTCGAAAGTTAACGTTCATTAAGCGATAAGATTGTGCAAAATTTTAACTGTATTAAGTGTAATTACAAAAAGTATACATAGTATGTATGTAAATGTATATGGGTGAATTTGGTCATTTGTATTGAAGGTACCAAAAGGGTTGTAGAAAATATTTATTTTTTTTTTAAATTTTACCTACTGTTCTAAGATAATTAAACTGACCAAATTCAAATATCGTCCAGTTTTTCATTAAAGTTATGTTTTTTATTAGGAAGTTAAAACTAAATTTTGGAAAATAATAAAACTGTTAAATTTTTAAAAGGATCAGTAAAGTTTGCTCGAGTTATCCTGCACACCAGGACAGCCGCCCAGACAGACGGACATGGCTCCAGAATTGAATTCACTCTTCAGATACATATTGTCCAATGTGTTTCTTTTAATACGTTACACTTTTTCGCGTGTCAAATGATATAGAGGGTGGACCAAATACAGTTAATTTCAAAATCATAGATTATTTTAATCCAGAAGCTGTAGAAAAACTCAAGGCCAATATCATCAAAGCATCCGTGAGCTAAGCCCGAAAGCAATTAACAAGGTCTTGAAAAATTGGTGTGATAGAATGAGCTACTTCAATGCGAGCTGATGCAACCAATTGAACGAACACAGTCAAATAATAAATAAAAATCGAGTGTGTAATTAAGAATTTGGAGGCAACTGATTCCGTACTTGATTTCCGAATCGATTCTTTTAAACAAGACTTGAGACTAAAATACATAAATTTTTTTGAATTTGTAGATTACATTCAGTTAAAAACCAAGGTGATAGTCGAAAAATAAACATGACCGGTGTCGACGGTTTAACCTAATTCGGACACGAGGAATCGAACTGCATCATAAGATTTTTGAGTTACAATGACGGTTTCGTACATAATTTCGAATGGAAAAATAGATAAATTGTCGGTAGAAAACTCGGAAAATGCAGAAAAAATCGGAAAATTAGATTTTTTTCGATAATCGAAAATTAAATTTTTGTCGGTGTTCGAATGGAAAAATATAAAATTTTAGTTGGAAAATTATGGAAAATGCAAAAAAAAAAATATTTTTTTATTCGAAAAAATTTTGCTTCTTATCATATGTTTTGGTAAATTTGGGCGATGTAAATGTGAACAATTTCGAACAATTATGACTTTTCGAATGGAAAAATAGAAAATACTGGAAATTTTGGAAAATTCCAGAAAAAATCGAAAGATTTGGATGTTTTCGACGAAATCTTCCATTGTATCGCTTGATTTAATGATTTCAGACGACGTAAAGGTGCAAAATTCGTTGTGTTGCGGATTATTATGAAATATATAAATATAAAAATAGTGTGAAAAATTTATAGTAATTTATCAAGAGAGAACGTTTTTCGCAAGTTGCATATTTTTTTTTCAAAATGCGCAAAAAATTTCATTTTTTTATCGACGAAATTTTGCAGTTTTCGCATGGGTTGATGATTTTGATGTTGGTTGGAAAATTTAACGAGATAAATAATGCCTCTATATTTATATAAAAATGGTGTTATAGTAATTCATATAGTAATATATCAATTGAGAACGGCTGGACCGATTTTGCTGAAATTTTTTTCAGTTGTTCGCAATTGCCAGGAGATGGTTTATGTGAGAGAAAATTTTGGTAAATTGGAATAACCGAAAATAGCTTTTTTGTGTGCAATAATTGCAAATGACTTTTCAAATGGAAAAATCTAAAAATTTTGTTGGAAAATTCCAGAAAAATTAGAAAATTTTTAATTTTTTATTCGACGAAAATTAGCTTTTTGTCGTATGATTTGATAGTTTTGGACGATGTAACTGCGAAAAATTTTTGATTATTATTCCGAAATGACTTTCTGAATGAAAAAATAGATAAATTCTTAGTGGAAAACTCGAAAAATTTGGATTTTTCGAATAGGACATGGTTGTTTTTAGGGAGAGTTGTTTACTAGACTAATGCCTCCTATTAGACAACCAAACTTTGCACGACGTACGCGTCGTGCTATAATTAGTCAGAACGTCCGTAATAATCAAACGCAAAAGGAACGTGCCAAAAAAATGAATGAAGACGTGCCCATATTGCACAGTTTCGCGCTGCACAATCACCACCTCAAATTTGACAGAATGTTACTAGAAGAAGACCAGTCGTAAATATAGACTAGAATCGCACTGCTTTTGAATACGATTCCACAATCGCCTACAAAGATCTTCGCTGCGTTGATATCGGTTCATTGTCTGTCGTATGCCAGCATAGCAATCCACTGAAGTTACAATCAGAAACTTATGCTGCTACTCATTTCTAGGTAAGATCCCAATCTATTTCAAGATGAGATCCCAACTGTATCCTTTTTGCGATCGAACAATTTTGTTAGGAGATAACTGCATTTAAAGTTGTTGATATGAATATCGACGGCTTCACAGCTATTGCAGGGTGAGAATGTGGAATCACACGATATTGTTCTCAAGCGTCGGCAGACTCATTGGTCATATGATGCACTTTAATACCCGTTGATGTTCTGCCGTGGATAGGGTGAATATCACCACAATTTAAAGATGTTCAATACAACGACAGGTTTGTTTACAAGTCATCAGGAAAAGAAACGAATAAAAAGGTTAGCTCAAATAATTTTTATGCGTATCGATCGCAAATTGCGTTAGCTGTTGCACCATCTGCTGCCACTTTGTTGAAAGGCGGTCGAACTGCACACTCCGCTTTGAAGTTGCCGATGAATCTTCTTCAGTTGACAAGCCATTGGGCACAATATCCAGAAGTTCGGCGATAGCGAAATTGTTGCGAGAATGCAAAATTATCATTTGGGATAAATGCACGATAGCGCGTCAACGAGCTTTGGAGGCAGTTGAACGAAAGATGAAGGATTTATGAGGTGATTCGAAACCATTTGATGGGGCTATAATATTTCTGTCATCAAACGCTTCCCGCCATCCTAAAATCTACTACTGCTGATGAAATTAATGTCTTTGTGGCGGAATAACAAGAAATTGATATTAACCACGAACATGAGAGTCACGTTGCAAAACGACCCATCGGCTACTGCATTTTCAAAATATCTACTGGCGCTTTGTAATGGCCAAATTCCTGTTGATGTTTCGACTGGATTAATGACGTTTCCGTCAATTTTTTTCAAAGGTCTTTTTACCTCAAATTTCTATTATTCACACCGATTTTCCCTTCCAATTCTAGCAAATTCAATTCCCCATTCGATTGGCTTTTGCGATGACAATCAATAAATCGCAATGCCAATCATTGGAACTTTGTGGGATCAACCTCGAATTTCTCAGTTTTTCGCATGTCTTCATTGTTTGTTTTAGCGCCGGAAAACAAATCGAAAAACATTGTTCATCAGACCGCTCTTCACTGATTTCGATTAAATTCAAATTAGTCACATTAAAATTTGAACTATATGTGTTTTAATATTACTCTAGAGCTTATATGAGGGCGTTAACTTGGAGCGAGACGAAGTTCGCCGAGTCAGAAGTTGTATGGCAGAACAACGTTTGCCGGGTCAGCTAGTCCAATATATTTTAACAAGAAATTCGTATAAAGTGCTCATGATAACTAAAAAAAAGGAAACTATTTATTCTTAGGGGTAGGAGCTTATGGGCTTAAATCGATTTTCGCAGACTATGATTAGATTTTCGGATATGCCGTCTTCGATAAACTTGTTTATTGAAACTTACCACATAAAACACTACTCAAAGTCAAAAAAAAACTTTACAAAACATTTTGTATCAAAACGTCCTTCTAACTCAAAAATCTAACGACGCAGTTAAATTCCTCGTGTCTGATTTAGGACTCAATATTAACAGCCATTAACTTCAATTTTCTTGGTTGTCCCGATTAAAATTTTAAAAGGAAGTTGTTCCAAATATGTTCTACTTCTACTTTTGGATACAAACCTTAACTCTAAAACCAGGTTTGATTCAGAAAACCAGTACAATCTATTATTCCTAATTGGAATCACAAATAATACTTTGTGAAGGACTTTTAATAGTTTAAAGGTTACAGAAGTTTGAACAATTTAGTTCTGTATTTCTTCTAGTTGGAGGCTGCTTCTATGCATGCTAAATTTCTTCTTTTTATCTATCAAACTAGGTTTTTTACCTTAAATGTACAATTTTAATGTACGTTAAGCCTCCAGGTTGTACCAATGTCAAAATAATCAAAGACAATACATGAATAATAATTAAATCCCTGTTTGTGTACTTTTATAATAAATTAACAGATTTTACCTCGTTTGTCCAGTTTTTTACTGTCGTCGATAAAAAAAAGTAAATGAAAAATATCGATACTTTCAAAAAAGGATCAGCTAGGATTTCAATTCAAGACTTTTTTTTTGATATATGATCAAGAATTGCGTCCTAAAATTTCATATGTCCAAAAAAACAAAACAAATAAGATGAATAAAAAATATTATTTTGGTACTACAAGAATTCGATAATCTAAATTTTTTTAAAAAAATTTTAGTCTACCTTAGTTTAAAAAAATGTTGTCAAAACAATGAGCATTGATATTTCGTTATATACTTAGTTTTAATTTTTTTTTTGTAAATATACTATTAATATGAAATGTAAAACCGACTGCCCCCCCCCCTACGTTGGATCCTGGCTACGCCCTTGTTCTACATCAAATATCTTGGCGTCTATAAGAGATAGGGCAAAAGTAAACACATACTTTTTTAAGTCTTCATTTCAGCTATTGAACGGCTTATTACTACTTAGTCTGCATACAAAAAAAAAATACAAAAGAAAAAAGCGGCAATAACGTGATTTGAGAACAAATTCGAACTTTAACCTCATTGCGGCACACCCTAATGCCTAACTATCGATACAAAAATTGTTCAAAGTATATTCGTTATTTAGCAAAAACAAATGTAAGGTGAAACTAGATGACCAACATCGCAATTAATACATATTTTTAACAAAATTCGAAAAAATGTCATATAAGGAACACCCTAATGCTTTTTCTGGACAATTAAAGGGGTGGAGTATTCCGATCATATTGGTTGTTTACAGAAGTTGTTCAGTTATACAATAAGTACGTTTTTGGTAAAGATAGCTAGTAAAAACCTTGCACAATGACCCAAAACTCCTAAAAAACTGATTTGTTGAAAGTAGATAGTGTGTTTTGAGAGCCATTTAATATCCCTAGACTTGTTCAGATTGCATGGGTTTGTTCAAAGAAGTTTTTAGGTGTTACCTAAACTACAATTTACCTGAATAGAGTATGCAAAAAATCTTGACTCCCTACGTTTATATTCAAAATAGTGAAAAAATTAGAATTTTTTTTCGAAGTTTTTTGAAAATAAACCTCGTTTATTTTCATGTGTCTTTTTCATATCTAATTTTTTTGGGAAATTTTATTATATCAATTTCTTCAGCGGACTGTTAGCTACAACTTTGCTTAAGAAGAGAAAGAGCTAGATTAAAAACTGTACAAAATGTTGGCCAAAAACTTGTGTCACCATTTTTCAAGGGATCCAAGGGATTTCAAAAAGTTACGAGGGCCAAAAAAAATTTTGGTAGCCAATCTAGGCAAACTGAGCTAGGGTTTTACTCAACTCCGGTTGTACTATCGAACCTATATAGTCACGTTCGGGTGTTTTTCAAAAAGTTTGATTTTGTGCCATAGTGTAATTGGTATCGACGAAAGTTATTACGAATTACCATTAGTGTTTTCGTCAATGGATGGTAAGCGAGAGGGTAGTGATTGTATACCTCCTATGGCATCCCCATGTTAAATTCGTCAATACAACGTATGGCGGGTATATTGACGAGGAAGTACTGTGTCATTCCTGGCCATCGATGGTATCATTACTAGGGCGACCAATTTTCAGCACATGCTGAATATTGCTGATGCTGCTTAATTTAACGATTTCAAGCAATCTTGCTTATTTAAAAAATTTGTGCTTTTTCATACTGTTTGTGCCCTTATTTACATTTTTGATACATTTTGATGTTATGTTTCTATCAATTGGAAATTTTTACATATCACAAGCCCTTGCGGTTCATTAAAATATGATAGGTAGAATTCAATTTGCAAACTATTCTCTTATTTTACACACAGCCTGTGTTCAAGATTTTGTAATAGCCCTATTTTTATCGATAGCTTAGATCGTTCGATTCGTCATATATTACTATAGTTTTCAGGCGCCTTATCGAAAACAAAAATTTAAACTTATAAAACCTAATGTGCCTCTATAACCTAAACCAATAACGACACGATGAGGAACGTGGTTGGAAGCAGCGGAGTATTACACATATTATTTGGAAGACATAAGGGAAGTCCTTCAAGAGTTTAACGAAAATGATTCTGAAGCATTGCGATAAAGCAAAGAGGTTCTTTCTAATGAAAATTTGTAATCTGACTTTTCCTTCAAAAAATTTACTTTAAGTGCTGGCATGCCATCACAGAAATTGAGTCAAGCGGTTTGCCATTGAATGAATGTTTGGAAACAGTAAAACCAATTCAACATGCTATAGAAAAACATCTGATAAAAATTATTTAAAAAAAATGACTGCCGTTCTTGCGCGAAATTCTGGCTTCGTGGAAATCAACAATATTATTTTTAAAAAATCCAAAACAACGAGTGCGTTTATGGGAAAATATTCGCCTGCTGAATCAACATTTTTTAAATACGCTCCCGTTTCATCGTGTGATTTTTCTACATATGGAAATTTTTTTACAAACCAGCGTAAGTTTCACCTTGGAAAATTTAAAAATTCACTTAGTGCTTAATTGTAATCGTGACATTGACCAAGGTATAATCTCACTTTAAGAATTTTTTTTTTTTGGTTTAAAAATTACTTTCTTTGTATGAGTACACGGTTTAATATTTTGGTTAATTTACTTATTGTTTTTTATTACTTCTTTAATAGATGTGAAATTGTTTTTTGTTTGTTTTTCAATAAATAAAAAAAATTATAAATGCTGAATATAAAATCTATCGTGCTTATTTCAAGGGTCGCCCTAATCATTACATACGTAATGGTTACCAGAACAAGCGGGATATGAGTTCCGATGTGTTTATGTATATATGAAGAGTAAAACAATTTTGTAAGATTATATACCGTCATGTGTAGGAATGTTTCCATTATCGCGAAAAAAAATTGGCTGAGATCATGCAAGGCCCCGATTGTGGTTTTTGAAGAGATTTCGCCAAACGAAGTGTTTTAAAATTTTACCTAGTAAGGCTTTCATTGATGTAAATGACGCAACTAGAATCAAAACCAATGTGATTAAGGCACAAATTAGTTTTATTGTTTTTTCTAAAAAAAAGTCAATGATCTTAGAACGTAATTTCTGTCGTATGATGAAAAAAATTTAACGACAATAGGAGTGTCCGGGAGTTTACTTTTAATATTTTAGTACGGTATATTGTTTTGTAACTTGGAGTGTTAATGTTCAGCGATTTACAAATGTTCCTGAAAATAATATTTAAGTTTTCATCAGCTACAAATGGGATTCCATTGATCCGAATATCGCAAGATACCGATGAATTTTCAATTAGTTTTAATTTAAAATCAGATGTTTTAATGTTGTTCTTTAATGCCGCAATTTCCTCACGCAAACTACTTATCTCAGAACACTGTGACTCAAGAGAAGTTACGCGTGTAACGTACGTTCGTGAATATTATGAAACTCAGATTAAGAAGAGTCAATGCTCACAGACATTTCGCTTAACATTTTTGCCTCAGTCTCAGAGATCTTCTTGTTTACTTCTTCTATTATTCTTTGCTCACCTTGTAATATTTCAGACTTTATGAGCTTTGTGAGCGAGTCTGTAATAGTGTTAGTGAGCGTTGAAGTCAATTAATCGAAGCGATTGTCCAAGGCAAGATGTATTAATAAAGGACAAGTTATCTGTACAACAAATTTGGCATTGCAACAACCACAGGCAATTTATTTTGTGTAGTTCCTCTCTAGTGTAAAAATCTCCATACAAAATTTTGACAAATGAAAGGCGCAACTCGGCGAGTATATGTAAGTTGACAGTGCAGAGGCACCAAAATCTAAAAAGTTAAAACCAGCTGGCTGTTAACGCCACCTGTATTAATACATCTTGGTCCAAGGCCTGCATAGTGCGAAAAGGCGAATCAAACGACGCGCGAGAGTACTTAACAACTTCAGTGTCAGCTGCAAAAGAGGTTTGGAGAGATTCCCTTGTGCGTTTTTGTGCAGGAGAATTCATAATAATAATAATATTGAATTTGTTACTCCCAATGTGATGTTGTTTTTGTTGTTCACTCTTTTGCTAGTGTTTATTTTTTTTATTCTCTATTGCACATAGATTATATTCCGGCGTTCACTAAGTTTTTTACTGTTATAAATTTGATTGGCACTTATTACTCAATCTTTTTGTTTTCTTTTTTATATGAGAACACAAGGAATGGACTAAAAAATGTTTGTTTAGTAATATGAACAGTGGTTTGAGTTCGGATAAAATGGTAAATAAAACAATTTTCAGTAGAGCAAAATTAAACACGTCCGTACTATCTCGCGAGAGAATGCAAAAAAAAAAGAAAAAAAAAGTGTAAGTTTCTTTGTAACACTGAAGTTCAAGAACCAGAGGTAACTTATTTCGAATTAAGTTACATATTTGTAAAATTTAGAATTTCACAAAAGAACTTGTTTCGAAATAAGAAGTTTTGTAAAATGGCCTTTTGAAAAAATAATTAAAGACATTAAATGAAATATATTGTTATGTCAAAACGACTGTGCATTTATTTTTAATTTTTTTTGTTATTTTGTCATACGCATTTGAAGAAAAGGCGGAGATATGTTAATTTGGCGTTATCGATAACTTTTGAGCCATATAACCAGGAAAGATTCAGATAATACAGAAATAACCAAAAATTACAAAATCCTGGAAAATGTTCTTATTTCGACATAAGTTGTTTTTTCAAATGTCCACAGATATTATCCTTGGATTTTCCATTTATTTTATCGTAGTTTATACCATTTCGTCCCTCCATCAAAATAACCAGTTTGCATTTGGTTCAAAATCATCGTCCAATTGTACAGCAAATTCTTTTGCATTGTTTAATAACATGAGACTTGTAATAACTGCTTTATGGCTGCGCATGGTATTAAACCAAATTGTAAGAGCTCGTTCAGTATTTTGGTGCTAAACATTTCTCTGCTGCTTTGATATAAAGTTGGAAGAATTATTTGATTGATAAACGGTAGATTTATCCTACTTTATATTTGGTGCTTAATTCCTTGCAATCAATTAATTTTTCACGTGAATGCTACTTGTTCCGCGAGTTCTCAAAATGTTTTGTTTTCGTTCACACACTAATACGTTGGGAATTTCCCTTTGAAAACACCAGTACTGCCCACTGATAACACTGTTCTAAAAAAAAATATTTTTCATTTTTCTGGACATATGAATTGTGATTCCTATGGTTATTAATATCATGATTTCAAATATATTTCCAGAATTTTTTCATCAGGCACAGTTTTTTAGGAATTTCGATTTAAATTTGTTCACCTTTCTTTATGTAGCAATAAAATACATTTTGCATAAATGTTATTAAAACTTAATTTGATCCAACAGAATCTTTTCTAAATACAATCAGTGGCGGATTTACCCATAGGCCCGGCAGGATTTTAAGGGCGCCAAAGTTTAAATTAAAAATAGTAAAAAATGTTGTTATGTCAACCAAGCAAAGAGCAAATGAGAAGGAGAAACATTTATTGTTTTGTTTACATTTTTTTTCAGTGAATTTTAGAAACTAAGTTTCAGTTTCTTGCCTCTCTTGTTTTTATCGACCAAGCAAAAGCGAAGCGAGCAACTTTTGTTGATTTGTTTACATTAAGATGACTTGTCGCAGAAAAACCGGAAAACTTCATTCAGTTGAATCACGGGTAAATGAAAGAGCACCATTTTCTGGACAAGAACATTTCGTACAAATATTTATTACCCCATTTTGGACACTCTGAGTGTACAGTTATCAGAACGTAAAAACACATACAAAAAGCTTTTTGTAAACTTCAACTTTTTTGATAACTTATATAAAATAGATACAAATGAGTTAGTCAAGCAAATAAACTCGCCAAAAAGTATCCTAATGATCTAGAAGAGACATTAGCAAATGCATGCATTCATTACATTATCAACTCAAAGATTCATTGGCAAGTACTGAAAACGTCCGCTCTGCACAACATATATCGATACATTACATTCACGTACTCTTCAAGATGTTTAGCCCAATGCCCACATAGCCTTACGAATTATTTTGAGTATCCCTGCTACAAACTGTTCTGCAGAAAAATCCTTTTCCACCCTCAAAAGGGTAAACAACTATCTACGGGAAAGTATGGGTAAAGATAGACTTAATGGTCTTGCATTATTGTCTATTGAAGGCCAATTAGTGCAGGAAATAAACTATGAAAATTTAATTGCCGTTTTTGCCCGAGCAATGACCGGAAATACTAGATTATTAAAAGAAGAAGAAGAAGTTATGTATAAAGTAACTTTAATTTTTTATAAAAACTTTTGTTTATTTTATTTTAATTTTGAAAGAAAATTATAAAATTTATTATACACTGGAGAGCAGGAAATTATACGCTCCACTATATTTCGATGCAGATGTACTTAAAGGGTCATAATCCAAAAAGCGAATATGAGGAATGAAAGAGAATCACGAACTACATTTTAACACCCAACAACAATAGTTAAGTTTATGTTTTTTGAGAAGTGTGATTTATCTCCTGGTTTCGCTTCAAGAAGGGCAATAAAATAATTTCCAATATGTCTCTTCGGGTTAATGCGACAGCTTGGAAAGGATTATTTTTTGTTTTGTTTATTGGATTATTTTTTGTTCGCTATTCTTTCTGCGCTTTCGGTTCTTTATTAATAAAGTTGAAAATGAGAAGTGGACGATGATATTAGTGTTACGCTGTATTTATATATACATTCATGTATGTATCTACATTAATAAAAAACCTTCTTCTTTACTGGCAGCAACAACAGAAATTCATCTATCAGTAGCCGCACGTAAAAAACCATTCCAAGCGCTTCGGTCTTTTGCGCTCCGTAGTTAGTTCGTCATACCAAGCTTACTTAACACTTCCGTCACCTGGTTCATCCATCGGAGTTTTGGTCGCCCCCTCCTGCACCGCCCATCGAGTTTATTGCCGAAGACTTTTCGTCCATTCGTACACGTGTCCAAGCCAGCGCATTCGGTTTATTTGAACGCGCTTGATCACGTCGATGTCGTTGTACAGCTCATGATTCATTCGACGACGATACTCGTCGTTTACGATGATGGGTCCAAATATGTTGGTATTTTTCTCTCGAAGACTCCCAGAATAGATTGATCCGCTTGTGTCATTACCCATGATTCTGCGCTGTAGAGCAAGACAGGTAGGATCAGAGTCTGGTAGAGCTGGAGCGCTGGAGAGCGCTTTGTCGTTAAATCGCTTGCTTAGCGCATGGTAGCAGCGGTTTGCGATCAATACTCGTCTTTTGATTTCGAGGCTGACATTATTATTTTTGTTTATGGCGGAACCAAGGTAGACAAAATCTTCTACCAATTCAAAGTTATAGTTGTCAACGTTCACGCAGCGTCCCAGACGAGTAGACTCTTTGTTCGTTGAAACAAATAACTTGGTTTTGTTCTCGTTTATCGCCAGACCCACTTCAGCCGACTGCTTTTCTATGCTCGAAAAAGCCGCAGTAACATCTCGCAATCCACGTCCAATAATATCTATATAATCAGCATACGCGAGCAACATGTGGCTTTTGTTAAATATGGTGCCATTCCTGTTCACTGCTGCTTTCCGCATGATCATCTTCATTACGATGTTAAAGAGATCGCAGGACAGACTATCGCCTTGTCTAAAGCCTCGCTTGGTAGAAAATGGCTCGGACAGATTTTTGCCAATTGAGAGAGTTGGTTGCAGTAGGCATTGGCTATCTCAGTGGTATGCAGCTTTGTGATGTCTAGCTTCCTTTGCGTTTGATTACGAGTGTTTTTAGCACTAATTATTCGTGTGCGTACCTTGGCTGCAACTAGGTGGTGATCCGAGTCGATATTTGCACCGCGCATCACACGCACGTCCATAACGCTTGAGACATGCCTTCCAGCAATTACCACGTGATCAATCTGATTTCTTGTATTTTGATCGGGAGATATCCAGGTTGCCTTGTGGATATCTTTATGCGGGAATCTGGTTCCACTCACAACCATGTTTCTTGCCGACGCGAAACTTACCAGTCTGAATCCGTTATCGGAGGTGTTGTTGTGTAGACTAAATTTTCCGACTGCTGCACCAAGAGCATCATCCCTTGTTGAAGCCATGTTCAACAGTTGACCAGAAGTCCCCCTGACTCCGAAGAGGGTTAAGATTAAAGAGTTAAATGCTTATTTTTGTTCTCAAATTCGAATATTCTCAATTTAGCACATACTCTCTTTAAAGAACAGTTTCTTTATATACGTACATATTTTAGTACATATTTTCTTATTTTTTACAATTTCATCTACATACGTTAAACAAATGCATTACGGTAGGACCGTTCTAGTTAAAATTGTCTTTTAGTATTTTAGTCTTAAAGAAGATCTCAATAAAGCAAGAAGCTTAAATTTGTACTCCCAAGAAATTTGAGAAAGAGTTTCATTTTTTGGGAATCAACTTTAGAACTTTTGAATTCCTGTCAGAAGTCTCTTCATGGTCCTTCGAGCAATCCTAGCGGAGTCTAGGTTTGGATAAAATCAGTGGACGCAACCAAAGTCGTCAACAACTTGGAGTCCCCCTGACTCATTTTCATTATAATGGTGCTGAGCCCGTTCTTATAGACATCAGCAGAAACAACAACAAAAAGCTATAATATCAACAACCGATTGCTGGCAAACACATCACTGGAAGTCCACAATAAAGAATATCATCTTGAGAGAGTTCAACTTAACGAGAGAAACAGAAAGCAGTAAGAGGAGCGAATTAATTTCAAAAGGTTTGATTAGAGAAGAGAGTTCAGGTATGTACAATGAAAACTTGCATTTTATTATTTATGATCATGTGAAAAAAGAAAAAAATCATAACAACGGAAATTAACTTAAACCAATAAAACGGTACGCTCAATGAGAAACGCGTTGACACACTCATAAAATCTATATAAAACTGATAAGATCGCAAATTTGATTAAAAATTATTGAAAAATGTACTCGGTTTCACCATCACTGTGACTTTTATTTGCTTAGTATAATTTTTTCCATCACTGATCCATTAAGCAATAGTTGTGCCATCACTGGCGAACATGAGAAAAAGAGGGACGAAAAAAGTTATTTTGAAGACATCGCGGACGGTCGGAACAAATTTGTGTACATAAAAAACTATTAAAAGTGAACCGAAACTAAAAATATTAGAATTAAAAGTGAAAGGAAATAACAAAAGTTGGCGTTTTACATAAACGGGTAAAAAACTGAGAAAAAGAAACAAAATATAGAGAATTATTCTGGTCGTCGGTCAAAGCAGTCCCCCTGACTTGCAATATACAAAAACAATATTCTACATATGTACATCTTCAAACTCCATTTATTACAAAAAACAACATTGAAAACAAAAAACGGTGAGTTTCTTTCGCTGAAGAGTAATTCTGTTCTTTCATTTATTGGGCAACAATTATTTTGCGAGAATTTCTTGTTTGATGCCAGCAACAAGTGTAACGGTTTCCGAATACCGGGGCACAACAAAAACAAATCAAAAGCCTACAGCAGCACTAAGGTGACCAAATCTAAGCAGAAATCAAAAAAGGGAATTTGATTTAATGTAAATACACAATCGCGTCGTGCAATTTAATTAAACGGAAAAAAATCTAAGTAGAAAACATTAAATTGATTTGTCATCTGAAACAACTTATTATTCACTGAAAAATAGTTGAAGGTTAAAAGTAAGAAGAAGAAAAATTAAATTTTTTGGAGTATTTGGAATGTTTGCAAAGTTGTCTAACGGTTCCCCTAACCGCATATATATACATACATATATTTACTCTACAACGCGAATTGGAAAGAAATAATATAAAGTATAAGAGTTGCCACCTGCATTAAAGAATTGTCTGTGTGGGATAATAAATTTCTCCCTGAAATGTAGTAAGTCATATTTTTTTTCTGATAAATTGGAACAATTAAAATTGCTAAACAAAATAAAAGAAAATATAATTTCTAAAACCTACGAACTGAAAAAAAAAATAAAAAAATTTTTAAACTAAATTTTGGAAATTTGAATCTTTCTCTGAAGTCAAATGACTAGGAAAAAAGAAAAAATGTCAGCACGTCGTAAATTTAATTTTGATCGAGGTCAGCTGGTGTCTCTCTGCGAAAAAATTAAATCGAATTTTCAAGATTACAGCAGTGCCGCAGTTTTGGAGGTGAAACACACGGAGTTAGAAAGAAGATGGAACAATTTAGTGGAAAGTTTCGAGCATAATATGACAACTGGTGATTCTGATGAAAGTCTCGATACAGATGAAAATACGTCCAAATTTGATGAAGCAACGGAGAAATATCAGGAGTGTAAGGTGATGATTTTAGAGGCAATTCACGAAAAACTACATCCGAAAGTACACGATAGTACGCAACTGGATGCCACCATGGCTCATGCAGGCGTTTCAACTTTAAAGCTACCCCCATGCGACACACAACCCTTTGAAGGAGGATATTCAAAATGGCCAGCCTTCAGGGACATTTTTCAGGTTGTTTTCATAAACCATCCTGGTTTGTCGGACGCGCAAAAATTGTACCATTTGAGGTCTAAAACGAAAGGTGAAGCGTTACAGATAGTACAGCGGTTCGATTTAACAGATACAAATTTTGCATTAGCGTGGCAAGCTTTAAAAAATAGATATGAAAATACTCGTATCTTAGTGCATCAGCAGATGAAAAAGCTCTTCGGCATTCAGGTCGCCTCCTGCGAAACCCCAAAATCTATTCGACAAATCCAGTGTTGTATTAATGATAGTATTTCCATATTTAAATCATACAAGATCAAAACGGATGACTGGGATCCGATTCTAGTGCATTGGTGTTCTACGAAATTGCCGGAAGAAACCTTGAGAGCGTGGGAAGATTCTTTAAGTGACCATAAGGAATTACCAACCTGGTCACAATTAGATGCGTTTTTATCTAAAAGGATAGAGATTTTGGAAACAATTACCGATTTCAAAAAACCTAATCAAAAAGATGGTCAGAATTCAAGGCCTCAAGCTTTTTACACTCAAGCAGAAGGAGAAAAGAAGCCTATTTGTAAGAAGTGTAATCAGGATCATGCTCTTCGCTTTTGTAAGCATTTCAAGGCTTTATCGCCCAGTGAGCGCATAAAGTATGTATACGCTAATAAATATTGTGCGAATTGTTTGTCGTCAAATCATTTTAAAATGAAATGTCCTAGCACTAAATCATGCGCCAAATGCCAAAAGAAGCATCACACGATGCTTCATTTGGAAAAATTTAACAACAAACGACTAAATCAAATAACAAATAATAGTAATGATGAGGAAAATAATTTGACAGACGACACACCTTCATCATCAGGACTTCAAAGGTCTACTGGCTTCCATCATGGACGAAATAATTCACCGAGTGAATCTGTACAAATTCATTTTGCTCAGAATAGCGGTACAACTGTACTGCCAACTGCATTAATTGAAATAGATCATGCTGGCGAAAAATTCTTAGTTCGCGCTTTATTGGATGCAGGCTCTGAGCGAAGTTTCTTATCAAAACGAGTACAACAACAGCTTGGGTTACCATTACACGGGCATTGTACACAAATATCGGGATTAGGTGGAACAATAGTTGGAAACTCGCAAGGTACATGTCTTGTCAATGTTAAGTCGAGAGATTCAGATTTCTCCCTGAAGATCAACGTAATTATTGTGGTGAAATTGGCTCATCTTCTACCATCTAAGAGAGTAAACCTTCACAAACTGGAAGGTATTTCAGATTTGCAGCTTGCTGATCCATATTTTTACAAGCCCTCGCCAATAGATATGATAATTGGAAGTGACTACTTACCGCAGATTAATATGAAAGGAGTGCGGTTTGATATTTCTGAAGGATTAGAGGCAAGAGAGTCGAGGTTTGGCTGGTATTTATCTGGTCCCATGCCGGCTAGTGAGGTGAAAACGTTCACAACATTAGTACATAATTGTGATGACACGGCTCTGCATGAACAAATGAGGAAATTCTGGGAGCTTGAAGATTTAGAAAGGCGTCATACTGTTGTCGAGAGTGATACATACTGTGAAGAGTTTTACAAGAAAACTACATCCCGTGAAGCAAATGGCAGGTATGTAGTCCGCCTCCCGTTTCGCCCTGAATTTCCCCATGAAATACATTTGGGTGTCTCAAAGAATAGCGCAGGTGCACAATACTTTCGAATGGAAAAGACTTTAGAAAAATCCCCAGAGCTTAAAGCAGAATACAACAAAGTCCTCCAGGAGTATATCGAACTGGATCACATGGAATCCGTCGTACATCACGAAATATCAGGCGAAAGGCAATCGTCATTCTTTTTACCGCACCATGCGGTAATAAAGCCTGACAGCACATCAACGAAAGTGAGAGTAGTCTTCAACGGCTCAAAGAAAACGAGCAGCGGTTATTCTTTAAATAATGTTCTGCTTCCTGGGCCCACATTGCTGGCTGACTTGATGCAGATTGTTATAGGTTGGCGGTTCTACGAGTTTGTCTTCACTGGTGACATCCAGAAGATGTACAGACAAATTTCGTTGCATCCAGAGGACAGAAAGTATCAACTAATTTTGTACCGCCCCAAGGCCAATGAAGCGGTGAAAACATACCAACTTAAAACGGTGACTTTTGGCATCAACTGTGCGCCATTTTTGGCTTTAAGAACTTTAATCCAACTTAGTGATGATTGTAAGTTGACAAATAAATTAGCTTCAGATGTTCTGAGAAATGAGACTTATGTGGATGATGTGTTGTCAGGAGCACATACAATTGAAGAAGCCAAAATCAAACAAATGCAGCTAATACAGACCTTAAGGTCTGCATCCTTCCCCCTGAAGAAAATGACGGCCAACAATGATGCTCTCCTGCATCACCTGGCCCGGGAGGATCTTCGTGATGAAGATTTTTTAAGATTTGATGAGACAAGTACAACGAAAACTTTGGGAATTCGCTGGAACGCGAAAGCAGACACGTTCTTTTATAAGGTTAAACAAATTAGCCAAACTCCTATTGTGACAAAACGCCAAATATTGTCGGTAATTGCAAGGCTTTATGACCCGCTTGGTTGGTTAGGTCCAGTAATCATAATCGCAAAAATACTAATGCAAAGTTTATGGCAAGAGAAAATTGATTGGAATGAGCCGGTACTTCCGCATCTTATGGCAATTTGGGCTACATTTGTTGATAATTTACCGCGAATAACAACGTTACGAATTCCTCGGTGGATAGGGTTCTCCCCAGGAAAGCAAGTGCAGGTGCATGGCTTCTGCGATGCGTCTGAAAAAGCTTATTGTGGAACCATTTATATTCGTGTGGAAAGTCAAAATGGTGTCATAACCAGCCACCTGCTGGTAGCAAAGACGAGGGTCGCGCCCCTTAAGAGCATTACTATTCCCAAGTTGGAGTTATGTGGAGCAGTATTAATGGCGAAGTTAATGAGTACTCTTAATATTCGATGTGAGTTTGAGTTTTTCTGGACTGACTCTTCCATCGTCCTCGGATGGCTGCAAAAACCGCCACAAGCCCTCAAAACTTTCGTAGCAAACCGTATTACCGAAATTAATAGAATTTCCGACACTAATTCATGGAGACATGTAAGGACTGAAGACAACCCAGCAGACATTGGAACTCGTGGAAGCACACCGCAAGAGTTGGCGGACAATTTGTTATGGTGGCATGGGCCCCCTTGGCTCCAACGACCTTTAGAACTTTGGCCTAAACCAAGAACTTTTGACCCGATAGATCTTGAAACTAAAAAGACTTCAAATTTTCATCTAGAAGTTCAAAACGAAGATATAATTAATCGATTCTCATCACTTAATAAAGCTATTCGAGTTTTATGTCAGATGTTACGCTTTATTCAACGATGTCGAAACAAACCTCCTCCTGAGGACAAATCACTTTCAACAGAGGAAATCATCCATGCAAAACAAAAATTGATTGCTTTAGCTCAGAGATCACACTATGCTCAAGAATATGAGAAGCTTCAGTCAAAACAACCCCTTAGTAAAAAGAGTTCGATTCTTACATTGACTCCGTTTTTAGACAACAATGACTTGATTCGAGTCGGAGGTAGATTAAGTAACGCTGGATTAAGCTTCGAGGAACGACATCCTGTCCTGATTCCTACTAATTCACATTTTGCAACGCTACTTATCAAATACACGCACGAGATTTTATTGCATGCTGAACACCAAGTAATGCTGAGAGCCATTAGGCAAGGGTTTTATATTCCGAGACTTCGAAATGTCATACGTAAATGCATCAGAGGATGTCGAGTTTGCACGATATACAAGCATAAAGTCCACAATCAACTAATGGCAGCTCTTCCCCGGGAACGAGTAACTTTCTCTCTGCCCTTCACGTACACGGGTGTTGACTTCGCTGGTCCCTTCAGCATAAAAACATCAACACTAAAACACGCGAAATTGGTAAAAGGATACGCAGCAGTATTTGTGTGTTTTTCTACACGCTCTGTTCATCTGGAGAGTTGTTCTGATCTCTCCACAGATGCCTTCCTGGCATCATTTGCCAGGTTTGTTGGACGAAGAGGGCTACCTAAGACGCTTTTCTCCGATAACGGACGTAACTTTGTTGGCGCTAACCGCAAACTCCTACAAGAGCATGGAGAGTTTCTTAAGGCAATTGGAGACAGCTTGGGCGATAAGTACAGCGAACAAGGTTTTACCTGGACCTTTATTCCTCCATATGCTCCACATATGGGCGGCCTCTGGGAGGCAGCCGTAAAAAGCATGAAATCCCATTTGAAAAAAGTAGCAACCAACTGGAGTTTCACATTTGAAGAGTTTACAACTTTGCTTGTTCGCATAGAAGCCGTTTTAAACTCAAGGCCGTTGTGTTCAATTTCTGAGGATCCAAACGAATTACTTCCGTTGACACCGGGTCATTTTTTACGTGGAGCGTCTCTAACGGCTCCCCCTGAGTCTCCCACAATTCCTCCGACGAAATCCCTTTCGTACATCAACCGGTGGCAGAGGTTAAAGATTTTGTTTCACATCTTTAGTCAACGATGGAAGGCCGAATACGTCACAGAACTACAGAGGCGATACAAATGGAAAACTTGCAAAAATAACATTAAAGAAGGTGACCTCGTAATTGTAAAGGATGATTCGCTCCCTCCAACAGAATGGTGTCTCGGGCGAGTTACGAAAGTCTTCTGTGGAAAAGACAATAACGTCAGAGTGGCTGAGATTAAAACAAAAAATGGGCTTATAGTTCGACCCATCGTGAAAGTCTGCCTACTCCCTACCACAGCAACCCCTTCTTACCCTAATCTCGCGTCCGAAGAAAATATTACAAAAAATCTATAATCAATGATCAAATATTAAATGCAAGTTTCTCATTGTCTATATCTGTTCTTTTCCTATCTTTTCATTCTCAGATTCAACATGGCTGGAGTCAACTCAATACCAAGATGTTTTCTCTGCGGTCGAAATAACGCTCTTAAAGTCTGCTTTACCTTCTGCAACATGCTTACCAGAGAACGCCGTGATGTATTGATAAAACAAGATACCTCCTCGAAATTGATGCCAATGATGTCAAGAAAACACCTCTTGATGTGCCTGCAGTTGTCAATCCAAATCTAATGGCCACGAACCTGCTATCCCCATGACAGTGTCCGAACGAATTAAGCAAGCACTTTATATGATGTTTTTTCCGCATATGCTTCTCTATATACAACGCCATTGTATCCAAATCTTATTTCCAGAAGAAACTACAAACAAAGGCTTCGTTTTTGGGTTAAGAGACTGCAGTTATATGTTCCCCCCAGCTATAGAACAGCCCCATCTCTTGAACTGTACTGAAAGTCATATGCTAGTTCACCCTGTGCCTAACAGAACAAAAAGGAAATCTAGAACAAGAACAGAAGTGCGAATGGAATTCGAATATGGAACCCCAATACACCATGTTTGACGTTGATAACGGAGTTTCGGTGCAAAGAAATATTCCAGGCCCGTGAGAGTTCCTTTATAGACTACCCACCGCTGCATCATATTGAGGCCGGGAGTATGTTGAAGCCATGTTCAACAGTTGACCAGAAGTCCCCCTGACTCCGAAGAGGGTTAAGATTAAAGAGTTAAATGCTTATTTTTGTTCTCAAATTCGAATATTCTCAATTTAGCACATACTCTCTTTAAAGAACAGTTTCTTTATATACGTACATATTTTAGTACATATTTTCTTATTTTTTACAATTTCATCTACATACGTTAAACAAATGCATAACGGTAGGACCGTTCTAGTTAAAATTGTCTTTTAGTATTTTAGTCTTAAAGAAGATCTCAATAAAGCAAGAAGCTTAAATTTGTACTCCCAAGAAATTTGAGAAAGAGTTTCATTTTTTGGGAATCAACTTTAGAACTTTTGAATTCCTGTCAGAAGTCTCTTCATCCCTTCATATTTTAGCATTAAAATCTCCCAGAACAATTTTAATGTCATGTGCAGGGCAGCGGTCATATATATCCTCCAGGCGCTCATAGAATGCATCTTTGATGTCATCGTCTTTGTCTTCCGTCGGGGCGTGTACACAAATCAGCGTAATGTTAAAATATTTCGCCCGGATGGGAATGGTGGCTATACGGTCACTGACAGGGTTAAACCGCGATACCAGGTGTCGAAGTCTCTTGCCGATTATGAAACCACATCCAAATTCGTGTCTTTCTGCATGGCAGCTGTAAAAGATGTCACAGTTCTTCCGTCGTGTGCATCCCTGTCCCGTCCATCAAATTTCCTGTATGGCGGTGATGTCAGCCTTGTATTTGTCGAGGACATCCACCAGTTGGATAGAGGCATCATCTCTGTATAGAGTTTGGACATTCCAGGTGCATATCCTTAAATCATGGTCCTTATATCGTTTGCGGGGGTCGTCAACATTTGGGGGGGTTCTTGTTTTTCCTTTTCTTCGTGTTTTCATAATAATTTTTTTTTTTAATAAAAATTAATACACAATAATTTAAGTATTTTATTTTTATTAACTATCTATACAACCAACCAGTACAGAAATTTCAGTCAGGTAAATTGACTGATATATACCATCACCCAATATCAGATATTGTTTAAGTCTTGAGTTATTGAAATTAATATATTTTTAAAATAAAACTAGCTGACCCGGCAAACGTTGTTCTGCCATACAACTTCTGACTCGGCGAACTTCGTCTCGCTCCAAGTTAACGCCCTCATATAAGCTCTAGAGTAATATTAAAACACATATAGTTCAAATTTTAATGTGACTAATTTGAATTTAATCGAAATCAGTGAAGAGCGGTCTGATGAACAATGTTTTTCGATTTGTTTTCCGGCGCTAAAACAAACAATGAAGACACGCGAAAAACTGAGAAATTCGAGGTTGATCCCACAAAGTTCCAATGATTGGCATTGCGATTTATTGATTGTCATCGCAAAAGCCAATCGAATGGGGAATTGAATTTGCTAGAATTGGAAGGGAAAATCGGTGTGAATAATAGAAATTTGAGGTAAAAAGACTTCCTCTCCTTTGAAAAAAATTGACGGAAACGTCATTAATCCAGTTGAAACATCAACAGGAATTTGGCCATTACAAAGCGCCAGTAGATATTTTGAAAATGCAGTAGCCGATGGGTCGTTTTGCAACGTGACTCTCATGTTCGTGGTTAATATCAACTTCTTGTTATTCCGCCACAAAGACATTAATTTCATCAGCAGTAGTAGATTTTAGGATGGCGGGAAGCGTTTGATGACAGAAATATTATAGCCCCATCAAATCGTTTCGAATCACCTCATAAATCCTTCATCTTTCGTTCAACTGCCTCCAAAGCTCGTTGACGCGCTATCGTGCATTTATCCCAAATGATAATTTTGCATTCTCGCAACAATTTCGCTACCGCCGAACTTCTTCATATTGTGCCCAATGGCTTGTCAACTGTGAGAAGATTCATCGGCAACTTCAAAGCGGAGTGTGCAGTTCGACCGCCTTTCAACAAAGTGGCAGCAGATGGTGCAACAGCTAACGCAATTTGCGATCGATACGCATAAAAATTATTTGAGCTAACCTTTTTATTCGTTTCTTTTCCTGATGACTTGTAAACAAACCTGTCGTTGTATTGAACATCTTTAAATTGTGGTGATATTCACCCTATCCACGGCAGAACATCAACGGGTATTGAAGTGCATCATATGACCGATGAGTCTGCCGACGCTTGAGAACAATATCGTGTGATTCCACATTCTCACCCTGCAATAGCTGTGAAGTCGTCGATATTCATATCAACAACTTTAAATGCAGTTATCTCCTAACAAAATTGTTCGATCGCAAAAAGGATACAGTTGGGATCTCATCTTAAAATAGATTGGGATCTCACCTAGAAATGAGTAGCAGCATAAGTTTCCGATTGTAACTTCAGTGGATTGCTATGCTGGCATACGACAGACAATGAACCGATATCAACGCAGCGAAGATCTTTGTAGGCGATTGTGGAATCGTATTCAAAAGCAGCGCGATTCTAGTCTATATTTACGACTGGTCTTCTTCTAGTAACATTCTGTCAAATTTGAGGTGGTGATTGTGCAGCGCGAAACTCTGCAATATGGGCACGTCTTCATTCATAATTTTCGTCGAATAAAAAATTAAAAATTTTCTAATTTTTCTGGAATTTTCCAACAAAATTTTTATATTTTTCCATTTGAAAAGTCATTTGCAATTATTGCACACAAAAAAGCTATTTTCGGTTATTCCAATTTACCAAAATTTTCTCTCACATAAACCTTCCCCTGGCAATTGCGAACAACTGAAAAAAATTTCAGCAAAATCGGTCCAGCCGTTCTCAATTGATACATTACTATATGAATTACTATAACACCATTTTTATATAAATATAGAGGCATTATTTATCTCGTTAAATATTTCAACCAACATCAAAATCATCAACTCATGCGAAAACTGCAAAATTTCGTCGATAAAAAAATGAAATTTTTTGCGCATTTCCGGAATTTTCCGAGTTTTTCCCTAATAATTTTCTATTTTTGCATTCGACAAGCCATTTCGTAACAATTGCACTCAAATTTCCCGGCTTTTCCTAAGGATTTTCCCAAAATTTTGACGCATAAAAAATTCCTGCCAATATTGAAAAAAAAATATGTAACTTGCGAAAAACGTTCTCTCTTGATAAATTACTATAAATTTTTCACACTATTTTTATATTTATATATTTCATAATAATCCGAAATTTTTCAGCAACACAACGAATTTTGCACCTTTACGTCGTCTGAAATCATTAAATCAAGCGATACAATGGAAGATTTCGTCGAAAACATCCAAATCTTTCGATTTTTTCTGGAATTTTCCAAAATTTCCAGTTTTTTCTATTTTTCCATTCGAAAAGTCATAATTGTTCGAAATTGTTCACATGTACATCGCCCAAAATTACCAAAACATCTGATAAGAAGCAACATTTTTTCGAATAAAAAAATAATGTTTTTTTTGGCATTTTCCATAATTTTCCTTGGCAAAATTTGTTTGAATTTAGTGTACATACAAAAATGATACGTATATAAAAGGGGAAATATGCCATATATTTATATGGGAGGTACCAGAAGGGGTGTGCCAAACATTTAGGGTTGCTGAGGCTTTGCCTTCTATTACAAGATAAATTAACTGACCAAATTTGATTGTACCCCCAGGTGCCGGTTTAGATGTCATGGGAGAAACATAAATTTTCCAAACAAACTCATTTTGTATGGGAGGTACCAGAAGGGGTGATCCGATATAGTCCATATTCATTCCTGATTAAAATCTTCATAACCGTACAGTTTACGCAAAATTTTACTGAATTCAGTGTACTTACAAAAATGTATGTGAGACTATGGGGGTGGGTTCGGTCTTTTGTATGGGATGTACCAACAGGGGTGTGTCAAATAGTTAGGTTTTCTGAGGTTTTACCTCCTATCGGAAGATAAATTTACTGATCAATTTTCATTACCCCCTAAGTGTCCGTTTGGAAGATCTGGGAGAAGTATTAATTTTCCAAAAATAGGTAACTTTGTATGGGAGGTACCAGAAGGCGTAAACCGATATAGTCCATGTTCATTCCTGAGTCTAATTTTCACAAGCGAACATCATACGCAAAATTTAAGTGAATTCACTTTACTTACAAAAAAGATATGTATGTAAAACTATGAGGGTCAATTCGTTCATTTGTATGGAAGGTACCAGAAGGGGTGTGTCAAATAGTTAGGCTCTCTGAGGTTTCGCCTCTTATCAGAACATACATTTATCGACCAATATTCATAACCCCCAAGTGTCCGTTGGGAAGTTATGGGAGAAATATTAATTTTCCAAAAATAGGTAATTTTGTATGGGAGTTACCAGAAGGCGTGAACCGATATAGTCCATATTCATTCCTAATTCAACTTTTCATAAGCGAACATCATTCGCAAAATTTGAGTGAATTCAGTTAACTAACTAAAAAGATATGTATGTAAAACAATGAGGGTCAATTCGGTCATTTGTGTCGGAGGTACCAGAAGGGGTGTGGCAAAGGCTTCGGTTTCTTAGAGTTTGTCTACTTTTGCAAGATAAAAAAACTGACAAAATACTTACATCCTCTAGTTGTCCGTTTGGAAGTTATGGAAGAAATATTAATTTTCCAAAAATAGGTAATTTTGTATGGGAGGTACCAGAAGGGGTGCGGCTATTCTGCCCATTTACAATCCCATAAGTTCGTTTTGAAAAATATTAATACTGGTAAATTTTCATACCGATCCGTTGAGGATTGCTCGAGTTATCGTGCTGACCAGCCATCCAGTCAGCCAGCCAGACAGACGGACATAGCTCAATCGTCTTAAAAAGTCCTGAAACGAATTTGGTCTTAAGATACTTGGGGTCTAACTCGTCTCCTTTAATACGTTACACTTTTTTTCGTATCAAATGATATATACCCTCATCCCTAAGGGTGATGGTATAAAAAGGGCGGCACATCAAATAGTGCCTAGGGCGGCAGCAGTCCTAAATCCGCCACTGAATACAATAACCGATACTAGTACAGCATAAAACATGAAAAAAAGAAGAACAAATATGTATTTTCTAGTAGTTAATAATGGGGACCGGCCGTGGCATAGTGGTTAAAACACGCGACTACCATGTGGAAGATCACAGGTTCAACTTCTGGCTCCAGTCACCTTAAAAGATAAAGTTTCTTTCATTGTCGGCTCCCCTCGAATGTTGTCGACAGCAACTTCGCAGTATTAGTGTCGAGTCAATCGGCATGTCTAGTAAGAGCTTCTCAAACAGTACGTTCGCATTCGTCGATAAACAAGTAGGTGCCGTTAGTTGTGAATCTAAAAATAGAAAGCGTGTTAATTCACAACAACGCGAGAAGCTATCCCATACCTCATTCATGGGGAGTAAAGGGAAATTAATTTTTTTTGAAGTAGTTAATAATGTTATTACTTTATTTCATTCTGGATATCCTGCAGTCTCCTAAAATATCCCAGGAGCAGTCAGCGAGTATAGTAGGCATATTTTTTTCCTACGTAACGCTTTTCTAAAGTTAGAATGTCTTTGTGGAACCTTTCACCATATTCATCGAACACGTTGCTGCAGTATTCATAAAAGAAATCCAAATAAGAGGACTAGAAATGCCCATTCAAGGACATTTGCATCCCAAGTTTACGTAGAATATTAAAAAGCGAAAAAGGTGATTATAAAATAGAATAGGGCAATAATTGGAGCAAAACAAGCATGTTGCTGATGCTGCCACCTGTTTCTGCTAAATTTTTCATCAATCACCTCCATACAAATGGAGGAAATAGATGGAAAACAAAACTTATTTTCAAAAAACCAAAAAACTATGTCTGATAGCAAAACAACTGATGACGTATGCATTTGAATTTGCCATGTCAAAAACTGTTAGAAACACATAATATAATATAATTTTGGTTGTTTTTAAGTATTAACTTTTCAGTGTGGACTATATGTTAAGCATTTTACATACACTTTTTGTTCTAAAATCGATCAGCAAATGGAATATTTGCTAAATCGACTATATATGAAACGGATTATAAAATAACTTGATGTATGAAATTCAATAAAAATCGAAAGCAAAGGAATAATTTATGCACTATTTCTGAAATTCTTTTATATATGTAATAAACTATAAGCGAATAGTACTGTTAAAAGTGATTTTATTCTCTTTTTCAACAAACCGGTTAACCGACACCAAAAACGTAAATCAACCGGTTATTCGAAAATTGAAATTTTAGAAAAACCGGCGTACGGTTTCGGACAAAAAACCGGTTAGGGACTTCAGTTCTGAACACTCTTGATATACATGAACTAAAACTTCCAAATCTATTAAACTAAACTTCAGAAATTTAAACCCAAATAAACTGTTTATTCTAGTTCGAAGCTCAAGCTAGATCTGATATTGAAGATATGAGAATGAATGCTCTATGCAAAAACAATATTAAAACGCAGAAAATAGCTTCACTGTGAATCTGAACGAAGAAGAAAGAACCATATGCTTAAAATCACATAGGCATAACATAAACTCAAATCAAAAAAAGTTGGATCAAAAATCTTTTCTGAAACTTTATTTTAAAAACTTAAATTGAATAAAGCAAGATCTGAAAATCACTAAAAATTTGAACTAAAAGTAAGATCAAAAAATTTTGAACCCTTTAACTGGATAGATCACGATCTAAAAATCTCTAAAACTTAATCAAAAACCAAGATATTAAAAACTTAAACTGAACAAGAAAATGTTGGCTGTATACAAGCCAAATGAAAAAACGCTAAGCAACAGCTGACAGTATGCGAAACTGCAGAGAAAAACCACTTTTTTGGTATCAAAAAGGTATAAGAGAAATGTATTCGGTCATGCCAAGGTGATTGAAGACACTTTAAAATTATTTGTAACACAAGAGAACAAAATGGAACTTTTTGAGTGTTGTTTGGAATTCTATAGCAGTTTTTTACTAATTTAAATGTTGATGAACGGGAAGTGGTCTCTCAAATCGTTTTTTCGTTTTTTTTAGCCAAAATGCCTTTCTCCCAAAAAAATGAAAAAATCTTGCTTTGGTAATTTGCCTCTAACTCAAGCAGTTCTTAACGGATTTGAACCTAATAACATGCATAAGAAAGCTTATTAAATTTGCAAAATGTTTCTTAAAGCAACATTGCCATTTTATTTTATGGTTTTTTATTCATAGCATCGCAAATTTAGATTTTCAAAACAAACTTAGAATTTTTTTTATAATTTTTGCTTACCTTTTCGTATATAAATATTGAACGGGGCAAAATTTTTATATTTTGTAAATGCAGTATGGTAGGAAATTTTATAATAAAGATTTACACCAAAATCTAACTTACTTTATATTAATGTATTTATGAACGTCAAGGAAATTAACAACTTTAGTCATTTCATCATTTTAATTAAAACTGCAGTTTTTCTTCACAGAATGCTACTGTTATTTACAACAAAATCTTTATTATAAAATTTCCTACCATACTGCATTTACAGAATATAAAAATTTTGCCCCGTTAAATTTTTATATACGAAAAGGTAAGCAAAAATTATAAAAAATATTCTAAGTTTGTTTTGAAAATCTAAATTTGCGAAGCTATGAATAAAAAACCATCGAAAAAAATGGCAATGTTGCTTCAAGAAACATTTTGCAAATTTGATAAGCTTTCTTATGCATGTTATAAGGTTCAAATCCGTTAAGAACTGCTTGAGTTAGAGGCATATTACCAAAGCAAGATTTTTTCATTTTTTGTGAAAAAGGTATTTTGCCTAAAAAAACGAAAAAACGATTTGAGAGACCACTTCCCGTTCATCAATATTAAAGTGTTATATACCAAAATCCTTGGTTTTTAGAGTACATTATTAAAATCGATGTTCAAAAAAAAATTAAAAGTAAGACGGTCTAATGTACATAACAATCGATTGAAAATTAAATCAGTTATGCTAAGTTCGGTGATAACAGATTTTTCGCCTATTTTTGTTTCTACCCAACAAAAATTAAAATTTTGTATTTTTAATAATCATGACAAATTCGCAAATTTATTTATAGTTTAATTTATAGTTTTGCCTCCTATTAATTAACTGACCAAATTTAATTAATCGGCAGGTGTCGGTTTGGAAGTTAAGAGAGAAATATTAATTTTCCAAAAATAGCTAATTTTGTATGGGAGGTACCAGAAGGGGTGATCCGATATAGTGCAAATTCGTTCCTGATTCATATTTTCATAACCGTAAAACTTACGCATAGTTTGACTGAATTCAGTGTACTTACAAAAAAGATATGTATGTAAGACTATTGGGGTGAGTTCGGTCATTTGTATGGGAGGTACCAGAAGGGGTGTCAAATAGTTAGGTTTTCTGGGGTTTTGCCTCCAATAACAATATAAATTAATCGATCAATTTTCACTACCCGCCAAGAGTCCTTTTGGAAGTTATGGGAGAAATATCAATTTTCCAAAAATAGTTAATTTTGTACGGCGTAAGCTGATATAGTCCATATTCATTTCCATATTTCCATTTTCATAAGCGAACATCCTACCAAATTTACCAAATTTAAATATCCTCCGGTAGTCTGTTTGGCAGCTATGGAAGATATATTAATAACCCAAAAATAGGTAATTTTGTATGGGAGGTACCAGAAGGGGTGGGACTATTCCGCCCATTTACAATCCCATAAGTTCTTTTCGAAAACTACAATTACTGGTAAATTTTCATAACGATCCGTTAAGGTTTACTCGAGTTATCCTGCTGACCAGTCATCCAGCCAGACAGTTCTGTTGTGCGAAAACGTATTTGTATATATTTCATCTGAAAAAAATGCAGTGTCCGACGCGAAATAACTTTTGTTACGTTTGTGGTTTATTCGCACCAAGTAAAAATTTTAAAAATATTACTAAAACAGTGGTGAATTCGTTTCAGAAAATATTTAAGACTGCTTATGTTCCTTACTTGTGGTATACTCCGGAAGTCGTGTGCGACTATTGCTATAGAAATTTGTGCAAGTTAACTGATGGATGGTCAACAATAAAGTACGCTGTACCAACAATTTGGCTACCACGCACGGAGCACTGCAATGAATTGTGCTACTTTTGTGTAACTTTTGCTCAAACAAAAGGGTACCAATACATTCTCCGCAACAAAATTCGCCACGCTTATGTAGAATCGGTATTTCCAGCAGTTCTATACTCACCAGAAGAGCGTGTAGCGGCTTCAGTGGAGATTTTTGATAATATTCCCGAAATAAGCGATGCAGAATCAACAGTTGTACCAACACTGCTATCAACTTTTCTTGCATCGAATGCGAGATGCGAGAGTCCACAAGTATCGGAATTTGTGGCAACACCCAGTGAAATTGGGACTGCAATGCCGCATTTAATAACGCAAGCCGACTTCAATGACCTCGTACCAGACGGAAATTTGTCGAGGAGAACAGCAAAACTCTTTGCATCACGCTTTAAGCAGTGGAATATAGTGGCGGCTCTCGTGGTCGAGGTACCACTATTCCATATGACGAATTTTTAAAATTGCACGAAGATCGGGAAAAATACCTTATTGTTATGATATTGATTTGATGTTTGCAAAAATTGGTTACCCTCACATTTCAGAGGAGTGGCGACTTTTCATAGATGCATCGGTCAACAGCCTTAAAGTTGTGCTGCTTCATATCGGTAACATACATCCATCTGCCCCGATCGCATATGCCACAAACCTCAAGGAAGCATACGAAGGCATGGAATTAATATTACAGCTGATAAAGTACAAAGAGCATAATTAGAAAATATGCTGCGATCTGAAAGTGGTCGGTTTACTCATGGGTGTTAAGCGTGGATTTCCAACCCACCAGCGCTTTTTGTGTACATGGGAAGGTCGAAAAAGAGATGAGCATTACACTGAATTTAAGTGGAAGCCGCGAACATGCTACAAAGTAGGCGTAGAAAGTATAGAGAATCTACCATTGGTGCAGCCGTCTCAAATCATTTTGCCTCCACTACACATTAAGCTCGGTCTCGTATCAAATTTTGTTAAAAAACTAGATCGTGATGGCGAGGCCATTGCAACTTTGCGCAAAATTTTACCGAAATTGAGCGGCGCAAAGATTCATGCAGGTATTTTTTTTTAAGAAGTCATTCAGTAACGTTATGTTTTTTAATGATTTTTTTGATTTAAGGTGTTTTCAATGGTCCGCAGATAAAAATAATAATTGCAAGTTCTGAATTTTCATCAAAATTAAATGCTATCGAACAACGTGCATGGAAAGGTACAGTTGCCGTTATTGAGCAGTTTCTTGGCAACAAACGAGCTGCCAATTATAGAAATATTGTAGCAGAAATGGTTTCGGCATATGGCGAAATGGGCATATTAATGTCGCTAAGGATCCATTTTCTTCACAATCATTTAGATTTTTTCCCTGATGATTTAGGAGCTTGTAGCGATGAGCATGGCGAAAGGTTCCATCAGGACATTGCGGCTATTGAAAAGCGCGATACTGAAGCAAATGCTTACAACCGCAAAAATAAAAGGCCTAAATTTCTTTAAAAACATTAAAATTTTTAATGTCACAATTCTTTATTTTTATAAAACAAAAGTAATAAAAAAAATTGTTTTTTTAACGAACTGTAACCTTAAAAAAACGATAACCATTAAAAAAATATATAGGAAAATCTGAGAATTGATAAAAATCTATTTTTTAAAAAAATTTTACGTGATACAGATATTTCCACAAGTCTGCCTGCAAAAAATCAGTTCGATTGGATCACTGAAAAAGGGTAAAAAATCGGTCCAAAGGCTTTCACACAGGCCACTACGAGCTTTATACTTCAAACTTAAAAAATAAAATTCTGACGTGTATACGTGGTCAGTTAATTAATAGGAGGCAAAACTATAAATTAAACTATAAATAAATTTGCGAATTTGTCATGATTATTAAAAATACAAAATTTTAATTTTTGTTGGGTAGAAACGGTCATTTGTATGAGAGGAACCAGAAGGGGTGTCAAATAGTTAGGTTTTCTGGGGTTTTGCCTCCAATAACAATATAAATTAATCGATCAATTTTCATTACCCGCCAAGAGTCCTTTTGGAAGTTATGGGAGAAATATCAATTTTCCAAAAATAGTTAATTTTGTACGGGAGGTACCAGCAGGCGTAAGCTGATATAGTCCATATTCATTTCCATATTTCCATTTTCATAAGCGAACATCCTACCAAATTTACCAAATTTAAATATCCTCCGGTAGTCTGTTTGGCAGCTATGGAAGATATATTAATTATCCAAAAATAGGTAATTTTGTATGGGAGGTACCAGAAGGGGTGGGACTATTCCGCCCATTTACAATCCCATAAGTTCTTTTCGAATACTACAATTACTGGTAAATTTTCATAACGATCCGTTAAGGTTTACTCGAGTTATCCTGCTGACCAGCCATCCAGCCAGACAGACGGACATATCTCAATCGTCTTAAAAAGTCCTAAAACGAATTTGGTCTTAAGAATCTTGGGGTCTAACTCGTTCACTTTAATGCGTTACTCTTTCACAAACATATTAATTAATGTTATTTCTGTATGGAAATCGCGATTTTTGTAAAAATAGTTATCTCAGTAAATTGTTGACAAAATCAAAAGTTGTGCACAGATTTCAATGAAATAAAGCTCATTTGATTCAAACTATACATTTTTTTATGAACTAAAAAAAAATTTAACTACAAAGATATCTCTGAAACTACTAGGCCAAATTAAAAACAATGTAGGCACGGATTAAAGATAATTTTGTTAACGAGTTTCAGTTTTTTTTTAATTGAATATGGTGAACCGTTTTAAGTTATTTAAATATTTGTAGTGGAAGTGCCTTAGTTTTGGACATAACGGTATATCGCGAAAAGTCGAGCTGATGAAAAAAAAGTAAAACAATATTCAGTTCTTAAACAACAAGTTCTTACCGGATAGCGATATTATTTTAATAACACCGTGTTACACACATTCTGTCCTATGAACCAAATTTACTTTTTCGGAAAGGGGATAAAAAATAAAAATACAAGTGTATCGGCGATTTTCATGTACAAGTCAGAATTTTATTTTTTAAGTTTGAAGTATAAAGCTCGTAGTGGCCTGTGTGAAAGCCTTTGGACCGATTTTTTACCCTTTTTCAGTGATCCAATCTAACTGATTTTTTGCAGGCAGACTTGTGGAAATCACGTCAAATTTTTTAAAAAATAGATTTTTATCAATTCTCAGATTTTCCTATATGTTTTTTTTAATGGTTATCGTTTTTTTAAGGTTACAGTTCGTTAAAAAAACAATTTTATTTATTACTTTTGTTTTATAAAAATAAAGAATTGTGACATTAAAAATTTTAATGTTTTTAAAGAAATTTAGGCCTTTTATTTTTGCGGTTGTAAGCATTTGCTTCAGTATCGCGCTTTTCAATAGCCGCAATGTCCAATGTTCCAATTTTTTCTCCAAAACTTTGTCCTATTATAACATAACAAAATTCAGAATTGGGGCACGATCGTGTCGAGAATATTGATATTATTACTCCATCTCTAAAGTGGGCGGAGTGGTACATTTGTATGGGAGGTACCAGAAGGGGCGTTTCTAGACTTCCAGATTTTTTCTCCAAAACTTTATCCTGCTTGAACTTTACCAAATACAGAATTTGGGCACGATCGCGTTAGGTCTTTTAATAATATTAATCGATATCTAAAGTGGGCGGTACCAGATGTGTATGGGAGGTACCAGATGGGGCGTGGATAGACTTCCAATTTTTTCTCCAAAACTTTGTCCTGTTATACCATTACAAACTACAGAATTTGGGCACGATCGTATCGAGTGTATTGATATTATTACCCTATTTCTAAAGTGGGTGGAGTGGTTCATTTGTATGGGAGGTACCAGAAGGGGATTTTTCCAAATTTTTTCTCCAAAACTTTATCCTGCTTTAACTTTACCAAATACAGAATTTGGGCACGATAGCGTTAGGTCTTTTAAAAATACTAATCGATTTCTAATGTGGGCGGTACAAGATGTGTATGGGAGGTACCAGATGGGGCGTGGATATACATCGAATTTTTTTCTCAAAAAATTTATCCTGTTATAGCTTTACTAAAAATAGAATTTGCGTACGATCACGTTTGATTTATTGATATTATTTCTCCATCTCTATAGTGGGCGGAAAGGTAGATTTGTATGGGAGGTACCAGAAGGGGCGTGGCTAGGCTTTCAAAATTTTTTCCAAAACTTTATCCTGTTATAGGTTTACTAAATACAGAATTTGGGGACGATCCCGTAGGGTGTATTGATATTATTACTCGATTTCTAAAGTGGGCGGAATGATGTATTTGTATGGGAGGTACCAGAAGGGGCAGGGCCATGTAGCCCATTTGCAATACCGTAAGTAGTTTTGAGAAAATAATAGCTTGTGCAAAATTTCAAAACATTTGGTTGCGTCTTTCGAAAGTTATCGTGCGAACCAGCCGGACAGCCAGACAGACGGACATGGCTCAAACGACTTAAAAAGTCATGAATCGAATTTGGTTCAAACCAGTAAGAAAGTTTCAGTCGGGCGACCCGACTTACATATACCATCACCCTCAGTAAAATAAAACCAGTACAGAAATTTCAGTCAGTCAAACTGACTGATAAATACCATCACCCAATATAAGATATTGTTTAAGTCTTGTGTTATTGAAATTAACCGATTTGTAATTAAAACCAGTTAGAAAGTTTCAGTCGGGCAACCCGACTTACATTTACCCTTACCCTCAGGAAAATAAATAATTTTCTATTATATTGATATTATTACTCGATTTCGAAAGTGGGCGAAGTGGTACATTTGTATGGGAGGTAAGAGAAGGGGTGTGGTTAGGCTTCCAGATTTTTTCTCCACAACTTTATCCTGTTATAGCTTTACTTATTACAGAATTTGCGCACGATTGCGTTGGGTGTACTGATATTATTACTACATCCCTAAAGTGGGCGGAAAGGTACATTTGTATGGAAGGTACTATAAGGGGCGTCGCTAGCTTCCAATTTTTTCTCCAAAACTTTGTCCTGTTATAACATAACAAAATACAGAATTTGGGCACGATAGTGTCGAGTGTATTGATATTAATACCTTATTTCTAAAGTGGGCGAAGTGGTACATTTGTATGGGAGGTACCAGAAGGGGCGTGTCTAGACTTCTAGATTTTTTCTCCAAAACTTTATCCTGCTTAAACTTTACCAAATACAGAATTTGGGCACGATCGCGTTAGGTCTTTTAATAATATTAATCGATTTCTAAAGATGTGTATGGGAGGTACCAGATGGGGCGTGGATAGACTTCCAATTTTTTCTCCAAAACTTTATCCTGTTATAGCTTTACTAAAAAGAGAATTTGGTTCCGATCACGTTTAATTTATTGATATTATTTCACCATCTCTATAGTGGGCGGAAAGGTATTTTTGTATGGGAGGTACCAGAAGGGGCGTGGCTAGGCTTTTAAAATTTTTTCCAAAACTTTATCTTGTTATAGCTTTACTAAATACAGAATTTGGGACGATCCCGTAGGGTGTATTGATATTATTACTCGATTTCTAAAGTGGGCGGAATGATGTATTTGTATGGGAGGTACCAGAATACCGTAAGTAGTTTTGAGAAAATAATAACTCGTGCAAAATTTCAAAACTTTTGGTTGCGTCTTTCGAAAGTTATCGTGCGAACCAGCCGGACAGCCACCAGACAGACAGACAGACGGACATGGCTCAAACGACTTAAAAAGTCATGAATCGAATTTGGTTCTAAGACACCTAGGGTCTGAAGTGACTTCTTCTATGTGTTACACTTTTGGGTCGTATCAAATGATATATACCCTCATCCCTAAGGGTGATGGTATAAAAATTCTGACGTGTACATGAAAATCGACGATACACGTGTATTTTTATTTTTTCCCCTCTTTCCGAATATGTGCATTTGGTTCATAGGACAGAAAACCAGTACAGAAATTTCAGTCAGTTAAACTGACTGATAAATACCATCACCCAATATAATATATTGTTTAAGTCTTGAGTTATTGAAAATAATCGATTTGTAATTAAAACCAGTTAGAAAGTTTCAGTCGGGCAACCCAACTTACATTTACCCTTACCCTCAGTAAAACAAATAATTTTATATTTTATTGATATTATTACTCGATTTCGAAATTGGGCGGAGGAGTGGTACATTTATATGGGAGGTACGTGAAGGGGTGTGTTTAGGCTCCAGATTTATTCTCCATAACTTTATCCTGTTATAGCTTTACTAAATACAGAATTTGCGCACGATTGCGTTGGGTGTACTGATATTATTACTACATCCCAAAAGTGGGCGGAAAGGTACATTTGTATGGGAGGTACCATAAGGGGCGTGTCTAGACTTCCAATTTTTTCTCCAAAACTTTGTCCTGTTATAATATAACAAAATACATAATTTGGGCACGATCGTGTCGAGTGTATTGATATTATTACTCTATTTCTAAAGTGGGCAGAGTGGTACATTTGTATGGGAGGTACCAGAAGGGGCGTGTCTAGACTTTCAGGTTATTTCTCCAAAACTTTATCCTGCTTAAACTTTACCAAATACAGAATTTGGGCACGATCGCGTTAGGTCTTTTAATAATATTAATCGATTTCTAAAGTGGGCGGTACCAGATGTGTATGGGAGGTACCAGACGGGGAGTGAATAGACTTCCAATTTTTTTCTCTAAAACTTTATCTTGTTATAGCTTTACTCAAAATAGAATTTGGGTACGATCACGTTTAATTTATTGATATTATTTCTCCATCTCTATAGTGGGCGGAAAGGTAGATTTGTATGGGAGGTACCAGAAGGGGCGTGGCTAGGCTTTTAAACTTTTTTCCAAAACTTTATCCTGTTATAGCTTTACTAAATACAGAATTTGGGGACGATTCCGTAGGGTGTATTGATATTATTACTCGATTTCTAAAGTGGGCGGAATGATGTATTTGTATGGGAGGTACCAGAAGGGGCGGGGCCATGTAGCCCATTTGCAATACCGTAAGTAGTTTTGAGAAAATAATAACTCGTGCAAAATTTCGAAACATTTGGTTGCGTCTTTCGAAAGTTATCGTGCGAACCAGCCGGACAGCCACCCGACAGACAGACAGACAGACAGACAGACGGACATGGCTCAAACGACTTAAAAAGTCATGAATCGAATTTGGTTCAAAGAAACCTAGGGTCTAAAGTGACTCCTTATATGTGTTACACTTTTGGGTCGTATCAAATGATATATACCTTCATCCCTACGGGTGATGGTATAAAAATCTATTTTTTGTAACACCGTGTAATAAAAAAAATTTAATCAAATTACAACAAAACAACGTTGGCTTGGAAGTAGTAAAAAGTATTTTTAAAGATGTAACAAAACAAAATACGATGTAAAAGGGAATACCTTCCGTTAAATTCACTTTCAATTACATCTGGATATTTAAAGGTCGTTCTCAGTTTACAAAAACATTTTACATTTTTAATAATTTGAAGTTTATTGCAACAACAATCTCAATTAATATACTCATTTAAATTTAATTGTTTGCGCTGCTTAAAATATGAGGTTTGGTGTAAGAAATCATGTCCTAATTTTTCAGCTCAATCCGACGGTGCCTAGTCGTGCCTCGTGGGGCCCAAAGTCCCCCATTCCCCCATTTAATTAGATCTTTTTAGTTATACTAGTTAAAAAGTCGGTCCCAAAGACCGATAATCAAAATTCTGAAATCGTTAAGATCTTCCACAGAGAAAGTACTTTAAGTATGACAAATTTCAGCTTCCTATGTCATCAGATGGCTTCAGAAAGTTGCGGAAAGAAAAGGACATTCATACAAATATCCGGACATACTAAGAAATTATTCGTTCGTTGGTAAGGCCATCACTTGAGAACGCATGGACCGATTCGACTAATTTTTTGTCACAATGTTTGTAATAGGCCGAGAATGTTTTTTATATAAAAAAAATTGGCCACGCCCATTTCTACGCCCACTTTTTTAATATATCTAAAATTCCAATAAAACGCTCTAAAAATTTAATTTCTTTACAGATTTAGCTCTATAATGTTCTATATTGGAAATATAATAGGTTATATGTTTTGTAAATTTTTGATGAAATGGTCGCAGTGGGCGTGTCAAAACATTTTTTTAAGCTAGAGTGATACAATTTGGTACACGACATTTCAGGTTCAAATTTACTGACGAAATTTTTATTTTCGATAAGTGGGCGGTGGGCTCGGGGCAAACCTATATTTAAGTCCTAGAGAGATAAAATTTGATATCACGATAGTACTCTCCAATAAAATTTAAATATGCAGACGAAATTTTTTGATTAATTTTCGATCAGTGGGCAAAACTGTAATTGAAATTTGAAATATTTTCAATCAGTGGACGGATATTTCTATTTCGCGAACAGTTCAAATTGATAGCAGCGGAATTGAAAAGTCTTCGGAGCATATGTTTATTTTTGACTGTCACTTATTTGTTCCGCGTGTGAAAGCTATACACTGGAGAATGGAAAATTATACGCTCCACTGTATTTCGATGCAGATGTACTTAAGGGGTCATAATCCAAAAACCGAATATGAGGAATGAAGGAGAATCAAAAGCAACACTTTTGTATCCAATAACAACAAAACTGTATTTAGTTAAGTTTTTGTTTTTGGCATTTCTTTACATTGTGATTATGAAATTAAACGCAGTGGTTTTTAATTACGAAATAAAACTTTTTCATTAAAACAAAAAGCAAATTTAAATTATTCAACGCTTTGTAATAATGCGTATGATCTATCTTATCTATATATATAAAAATGGTGGCAAAAATTTATAGTAATTCATCAATTGAGAACGGTTGGACCGATTTTGCTGAAATTTTTTTTCAGTTGTTTGTAATTGCCAGGAGAAGGTTTATGTAAAAGAAAATTTTGGAAAATTCCTCCGGAAAAGCCGGAAAATTGCTAAAACCGAAAATGTTTTTTTTGTATGGAATTGTGTGTGCAATTGTTATGAACGGTTTTTCGAATGGAAAAATACAATTTTTTTTTGGAAAATTTCGAAAAATTTCAATACTATTTTTCGATGAAATTTTGCTTTTTGTCGTACGATTTGATAGTTTTGAACGATGTAACTTGCGAAAAATTTCGTATAATTATTCCGAAACGACTTTTCGAATGGAAAAATAGATAAATTGTCGGTGGAAAATTCCGAAAAAATCGGAAAATTAGATTTTTTCCGATAATTGAAAATTAAATTTTTGTCGGTTTTCGAACAATTATGACTTTTCGAATGGAAAAATAGAAAAAACTGGAAAACTTGGAAAATTCCAGAAAAAATCGAAAGATTTGGATGCCTTCGACGAAATCTTCCATTGTATCGCTTGATTTAATGATTTCAGACGACGTAAAGGTGCAAAATTCGTTGTGTTACTGAAAAATTTCGGATTATTGTGAAATATATAAATATAAAAATAGTGTGAAAAATTTATAGTAATTTATCAAGAGAGAACTTTGGCCCAGTTTGTTCTATTTTTTTCAATATTAGCAGGAATTTTTTATGCGTCAAAAAAATCCTTAGGAAAATCCTTAGGAAAAGCCGGGAAATTTGAGTGCAATTGTTACGAAATGGCTTTTCGAATGCAAAAATAGGAAATTATTAGGGAAAAACTTGGAAAATTCCGAAATGCGCAAAAAATTTGATTTTTTTTATTTTGTTGAATTTTTTTCAGTTGTTTGCAATTGCCAGGAGAAGGTTTATGTGAGAGAAAATTTTGGGAAATTGAAATAACCGAAAATAGCTTTTTTGTGTGCAATAATTGCAAATGACTTTTCAAATGGAAAAATATAAAAATTTTGTTGGAAAATTCCAGAAAAATTCGAAAATTTTTAATTTTTTATTCGACGAAATTTAGCTTTTTGCCGTATGATTTGATAGTTTTGGACGATGTAACTGCGAAAAATTTTAGATTATTATTCCGACATGACTTTCCGAATGGAAAAATAGACAAATTCTTGGTGGAAAACTCGAAAAATTTGGATTTTTGAAAAGGACATGGTTGTTTTTAGGCAGAGTTATTTACTAGACTAATGCCTCCTATTAGACAATCAAACTTTGCACGACGTACGCGTCGTGCTATAATTAGTCAGAACGTCCGTAATAATCAAACGCAAAAGGAACGTGGCAAAAAATTAATGAAGACGTGCCCATATTGCACAGTTTCGCGCTGCACAATCACCACCTCAAATTTGACAGAATGTTTCTAGAAGAAGACCAGTCGTAAATATAGACTAGAATCGCGATGCTTTTGAATACGATTCCACAATCGCCTACAAAGATCTTCGCTGCGTTGATACCAGCATAGCAATGCACTGAAGTTACAATCGGAAACTCCCGGCTTATGCTGCTACTCATTTCGAGGTGAGATCCCAATCTATTTTAAGATGAGATCCCAACTGTATCCTTTTTGCGATCGAACATTTTTGTTAGGAGATAACTGCATTTAAAGTTGTTGATATGAATATCGACGGCTTCACAGCTATTGCAGGGTGAGAATGTGGAATCACACGATATTGTTCTCAAGCGTCGGCAGACTCATCGGTCATATGATGCACTTCAATACCCGTTGATGTTCTGCCGTGGATAGGGTGAATATCACCACAATTTAAAGATGTTCAATACAACGTGTATAAACTTGATCGTTTATACTTATTTATTTTCATACTTACCTTTGTTCATATCTTTATACTTACCCTTATACTTACTATTGTTCTTATAATTATCTTTATACTTACCTTTATACTTACTTTTATACTTACCTTTATATTTATACTTACCGTTGTACTTAGTTGTATACTTTGTACTTATGAATTCTCAACCCTAATATGTACTACAATTGTGAATTGATTCTTTTTATCTTTGCCATAAAAGTAATACACATACATGTAAAACTAAGCTAACGAAATGAATTGTAAAGATGAAATGTGAAATGTAAAGTTAGCAATCTATTAAGGAAAATGGCACTTCTTTGCATTACCTCATAGCGAGTAGTCCACTATCTGAATTCGATTAAAACCCAATTTGTAACGTTTACCGAAGTCTAAGGTCTTTAAATTATAATTACGCCTGGTAAGGTATATTCTGCTGCCCCCACAGATCTTTGGTTCGCTCTAATTCCTTCGAATTTATTCTTCTCTTCTCACTCTAATACAATTTCTCATTGCTGAGAAATTGTATAAACCTAAAGATCGGTTTTATTATTTCACAGCTAAACCACTACCATTATCAGGTGTAACTGGCCCTAAACCATACAGTCCACATCTTATAAAATCCACAACAGCCAACACTAGCAGGAGATTGATTGGATTCAACGCTCTTGTCTTCAACCGCTCTCTAAACGCTGAAGCCAACCACCTCTTGCCCCTTTAGCACAAGCGCTTACGTTTGTTCATGGTCCTTCGATAGAGACGATCCAGCGTCACAACATTGCTCTCATCATCACCTTAACGCCCACGCAAGTAACTCCAGCCACTCAGCAAAACGATGAGTAGTTTAGTCTATTCGCAGAGACGGTAAGTGAACAATATATGTTCATGTTCATGTTAATGTGCGCTATAATTATATGCTGCGAAACAACACAATTCTATGTGTTTTTGGTTGTGCAAAATTGACAAATAATTTGCTTAAAATCCCAATAAAAAAGGTTCACGCAATAAAGTGCCGAAAATCGTAAAAGAAAAACATAAAAATTTAGATAATTACAAATTAGTTCAGTTAAAAAACAAGAGACATCTAAAATATAGTAACAAACAAAGAAAACCACATATTAAAAGCTAAAATTTAATATAAAATATAGGTACCTACATAAAAACAAATATAAAAAAACATACAGTGCGATATTTGTGATAATTACAAGTTATTCTAAATCGAATAATATAACTCAGAAACAGGGAAATATGAAAATTTATAAAAATTAAGTCGAAAAAAAGTTTGCATATAAATAACAGTTGTAAAAACTACTTAAAACCTAAAATTTAATATAGTTCCTAAAGAAAAAAAAACGAGAAAAACGTCACGAATTGAAAAACTCCACAAATCTGTACCGCAATAAATGCTATTGGAAGAAATATTAATCGGAAGAAGGAAAAAAATTCATCACTACAAAGCTTAAAAGTAAGTCCATTCTTGTTGCTAACTAAAATTACAAACTGTTTTATATTTTTTTGCGTTTTGAAAAAGGACACCCTAATGGGTACCGTTGCATTTGATAGCAAAAATCTTTAAAAGCGACGAAAATTGCCAAAAAACCTAAGCTAATAAGAAAAATAACGGTCGCGACAGACCAAACAAAATTGCATAAACAAAAAACTTCATAATTATTAAGCTTGATGATAATACTCTTCATCATCACAAAAAACAGTAGCTGCAACGCTTACTTCGCTGTTCCCTAACAGCCAATGCAGCAAGTAGAAGTTCTGCAGATTTTGACGACTTCTTGCTTACCACTTTCGCTGAGAGAAAACATCATAACGATGCCGTACGCGTTTGCTTTGGACAAATAGAATAGCTGTCTCATTTACTGTTTTTGCTTATTGCCTTATACTCAGAGATAAGGTATCACAAGCGTCTCTTCTCGATCGTTCATACTAAGTACCCTTGCAATATATCACAGAGAGTTTAGTACAGGTTCTCTTGCGCATAGATCTCAGCTACAGCTTGATAAATATTTGAGTTAACTACGAGAGTTAGCTGTCTCTGCCAAAATAGAAAACAGCCAATACTTTTAGCTCAGAGCTGTGGAACATATTATGCTAATCCTATACAGTGATACACAAAAGTTAACGTCTATTACATCACAATACTTATATATTTATGGAAAAATTTAATATATCTTGCACTTAAAGGTTTAAATAAATAAATTGAATAAATTATTTAAGAAGATCAAAATAAAATAAATAAAATTTACGCTACAATAACCAAACTATACGCTACAATAATAGGACTATATAACAATTTAAAAATTTTGGAAATACAGGCACAAATTAAAATAAATTTTACTACAAAATCACAAGCAACATTTTCACATCCAACAAACAACAATAGCATGCATCAACAAAATTATTTAAACAACAATATCATTTACGTCCCTTAATTTTCTTCTGAAGTTTATCAAAGCAAATTAAAAACTTATTTATATAGGCTCGTTTGTTCCAATTCATACTTAATTAAATAAAAAGTTTTTAAGTGAACAGCTGCCAACATTTTAACAACATATTACATAATTGCATAACATTTAAAACGAAAATTTTAAAAAATATAATAATTTTGATTGAACGTAATAAATTTGAAAGCGAGTTTCTAAAGATCTACTGCAAAAAGAGTTTTTAAATCAGAGCCATTGAATCAGAGAGTTTTATTAAAGAAAACTTTAATATTTCGCTGATTTTTTAACAGAAAACAGCGCGATATTTCTCAGTTTATACAACATACAATTTAACTTATTTAAAATTAAAATTTAACTACAAAAAAGTATAGTACAATACTTGAAGCTGCAAATAGAACGATTTGGGAAAAGGTCTTATCATTCAATTCATCATCAGACTACGATAACCTGAAATACACATACAATAATAACAACTCACGAACTAATTATAACCTATCATACATTAAACATTTGCTTGCTGCAGAAAGATTGCAAATGTATGGATCTGTCGATATTTCTAAATCATCACGCAACGGTTTGAAACCAATTTGAACATTTAAATTGAAAATCTAAAAATATATTGATTTTCGACTGCAATACCTGAAATAAATTTATACTTTTTAAATTCGTTTTACTGATTTCGCGCATTCAGTTTGGGAATTATTGAGGGTTACTTAAGTTAACATTCTGAAAATATATTAAGATACAACATTGCTATTGCCTTACTTACAATTAAACCAATAATTCTGTTCCGGATAAATCCGATGAAAACTCTTCTTAAATTTCATTGCTAAAATTCTGTAATTTACATTTATCTGAATATATTCTTAATAGCATATGATTTGATTCGTCTCCGACTCAATAAGGGATAAATAGTGAATTTCTAATCAAAATTGTAGATTAAACAATTTATCAACGCATATTCTAAATTTTACTACTGCTAGTAGTTCAATCCCAAGTTTACTTTTTCGTTTCTGAATAAAATTCAAAAATGCCTAAAACTCCGGAGGAATCCCAAACTACAGCAAATAAAGAGCCACCGGTCATGTCCGCTACAACTGGCAATGAAGTCGCTGGGACTTCTAGAGCTCATGAGCGCTACTTATTTGATTGCGATCATCTAATAATGCTCTGCTCAAATATTGAAAAAATTAATATTGAAGAGCAAACAGACACACTAATTGAAATTAGGTTAGATGAGTTAGAGAAATGGTGGAAGCGAACGCAAACCACATATGAAGATCTCCTATTATCGCCAGAATCCTCAAATTCCAGAGATTTTCGGGAAAATGCGAAACTTAATTTCAATGTTTGCTCCGAAACTTATTACATCGCAAGGTCTCACTTATTAGACTTGCTCAGAATGTCTAGTGGACACAGTCGCCCCTCCGATGCAACAAGATTTTCTATTAATCCCACTTCTATGCATCAAACAGATTCCGAACGTCTACACACCACGACTGATAGCTCTTATGTTTATATCAAAGTTCCTCCCTGCGATACAGAGGTATTTGAAGGCGGTTACGAAGAATGGCCAGCATTTCGTGACATGTTCACAGCTGTATATGGTAACCACCCCAAACTCTCTCGGGCCCAAAAGCTTTACCATCTTCGGAATAAAACTAAGGGTAATGCTGGAGCTATCGTGAAAAGGTATTCGTTATGCGACGAAAATTTTGAATTAGCGTGGAACGCTCTCAAGTCCCGATATGAAAACAAACGCGTTTTAGTCGACAAGCAATTAAACAATTTATTCAATATTCCTGTGGCTACAGCAGAGAATAGTGAATCTATTCAAAAGATTCAAACCGCAGTTAACGATTGTTTGTCGACACTCAAATCTCTTGACGTTTCTACCAAGGGATGGGACCCAATACTAATACACCTGATATCAACAAAACTTCCAGATGAGACACTCTCTCTTTGGGAGCAATCGCTTAAAAGTCATAGAGAATTACCTACTTGGGTTCAAATGGATGAGTTTCTCATAAATAGATACGAAGTTGTTGAGCGGATATCGAGTATCAAAAGTACTAAAGATAATCGCAACCCAACTCAATCCTTGCATAAATCTAACGTACAAACATATTTATCTCAGGATAAACTAAATTCAGCTTGTTTACTGTGCGAAGAAGACCACAGCATTCGAACTTGTCCCGAATTTAAAAAATTCACTCCACAGCAAAGGATCGACTTCGTGTACAAAAATAAATACTGCAACAATTGCTTATCCTCAAACCATACCAAAGGTAATTGCAAAAGCGAAAAAACGTGCTTAATTTGCAAGAAAACTCACCATACATTGCTCCATATCAGGTCTACTTCAAACCCCAATACATCCAACAGTGGATCTTCTCGTGATAATAAGCCTCACTCTTCACAAAGCTCACAATATCGTGACAATCAGCCCAGTTCCTCGTCTCAAGCAAATCCTTCCCAAGTCCAAGCTAATTTTTCGTCAAACGACGAAACTATTTTACTTCGAACGGCATTAGTTCAAATTCAGCACAGAGGAGATTTGTTTACAACAAGAGCTTTAATCGACCCAGGCTCCCAACGTACTTTTGTATCTGAAAATCTTCGAAAACTCCTTCAACTTCCTTATCGCAATTCTCAATTCGACATCATAGGTATAGGTGGTCGCAAACAAACATCAAATAAAGAGTGCGAAATTACAATATTTTCCCCGAAACAGAATTGCACTTTCCCAGTAAACGCTATTGTGTTGCCAAAAGTTACAAGGCGCATTCCTGCCGTATCGTTCCAAGTTGCTTATCCTGAAGAATTGCAACAGTTGGATTTAGCTGACCCCTTCTTCAATCAATCTTCTCCCATAGATTTGATATTAGGCAACGATTCTGAACGCTTCATTAACTTAGAAGGAATAAAAAAGAATATTTGTGGGGATACATCAGCCTACAATACCATATTTGGATGGGTTTTAAGTGGTCCCATGAAATCTGAACAAGTTCAGTGTTTTACGACCAACGTTGTTCAGTCCGATGGACCGGATCTTAACGATCTCATAAAAAAATTCTGGGAACAGGAAGAAGTTCCAAGTTTAAAACAAATTTCCGACGCAGATAGCTTTTGTGAAAATTACTATCAAAAGACAACAACCCGACAAAGTGATGGTAGATATGTTGTAAGGCTACCGTTTAAGGATGAATTTCCCAAAACCATTTCTCTTGGTTCTTCACGTTTTCTTGCTCTTGGTCAGTTTACCCGTTTAGAACAGACTTTATCAAAAAATCCTGAACTCAAGGAACAATATAAGAGCGTTCTCAATGAGTATTTAGATCTCGGCCACATGGAACCAGCTTCCCCAACAGAAATAAACTCAGGAAATAGTTACAGTTCGTTTTACCTTCCACATCATGCTGTCGTACGTCCTGAGCATAAGACAACCAAAGTTCGAGTTGTCTTTAATGCGTCCCGCAAGACTAAATCAGGATTTTCTCTAAATGATGTCTTACACACAGGCCCAACACTTCAAAAAGATTTAGTTTCCACTATTCTTAGCTGGCGAAAATACAAGTATGTATTCAGCGGAGATATCCAAAAAATGTATCGCCAAATACTTGTTAACCCCGCTGACAGAGTATACCAAAAAATTTTGCACCAACAAGACAACTCTAGTCCAATTTTGGACTTTCAACTCAACACGGTGACATTTGGTATAAATTGCGCGCCTTATCTCGCAATACGTACTCTCAAACAGCTTGCTATTGATTCAGAAGCCACACATCCCTTAGGTGCCAACATTATACGTAATGAAACTTATGTTGACGATATCCTTTCAGGAGGATTCTCAATAGAGGAAGCAATCCAAAAGCAGGAACAACTTATTGCTATTCTGAACTCAGCAGGTTTTCCTTTGAAAAAGATAACAGCTAACGACGATCAGTTGCTGTCTCATTTGCCCTCTGAGGACCTTTACGATCAGGATTTTTTGCGTTTCCACGAATCCAGCTCTGTGAAAACTCTAGGCGTTAAATGGAATGCCATTACGGATTCTTTTTCTTATTCATTTTCCGATATACAACTCGATACACTAGTAACTAAACGAAAGGTCCTATCTACTATAGCCCGACTCTATGACCCAGTAGGGTGGATAACACCGATTGTGATCAAAGCAAAGCTTCTTATGCAACAAGTGTGGTTAGAAGGAACAGGTTGGGATGGTGAAATTAGCACGGACACTCTAAAACTTTGGAAACAATTTCTAAATGATCTCCCTCACATAGATTCTCTAAATATACCGCGTTGGATTCAATATAGCCCTTCGGATGTCATTCAAATTCACGGGTTTTGTGATTCTTCTATAGGGGCTTTCTGCGCGTGCGTATATATTCGCTGTCAAACTGGTACACCGGTAGTTTTCTCGAATTTATTAATTGCCAAAAGCAAAGTAGCTCCCCTCCATCCAGTCTGCCTACCGCGTTTAGAACTCAATGGCGCAGTTTTACTAGCAAAGTTGATTAAATATACAAAATCCACCTTCAATCTCGAAAGTAGTGAAACAGTCCTATGGACCGATTCTTCAATTGTGCTTGGTTGGCTTTCTAAACCTCCTTGGTCGTGGGAAACATACGTTGCTAATAGGACTGGACAAATACACGAAATGGTTCCGCAGGCATCTTGGCGTCATGTACCAACTCATGATAACCCAGCTGATCTTGGGACTCGAGGTCTTAGACCACAAGATCTTGTTCACAATTCTCTCTGGTGGAATGGACCAACTTGGCTCACTAACCCCCCAGCAACATGGCCAAAAAGAAATCCGTTAAACGACCTCAAGGAACCTCTTAAAATTCAGTCTCTTCAAGTTACCGTTGAACAAGAGGATATTTTAAATCGTTTTTCATCGTACACGCGAGCACTAAGAGTTTTGTCTTATGTGTACCGATTTTACCACAGAACTCATGCCAACCACAGAAGTAATTATACTTTCTCGTCGAAATGCCTCAGTCATAATGAAATTCACTTTATAAAGTTTCGATTAATATCTCTTGCTCAATCGTATCACTACAAAGATGAATACGATGCGCTCAGAAACTCCCAAGCAATTCCTGACAAAAGCACTTTAAAGACATTGAATCCATTCCTGGATGACAAGTGCGTTCTTCGCGTAAATGGTAGATTATCAGATTCACCCCTCCCTTACAATGAACGTCATCCAATAATATTGCCAGGAAATTCACGGTTTTGCCATCTCTATTTGTCTCATTTACATCTTTTCCTAGCACATGCAGAATGCAATCTCATGTGCAGAATGGTACAAACCGAATTTTATATCTCTCGCCTAAAACGCAGAATTAAAGCCATTGCATACAAATGCAAGACTTGCCTCACTTATAAGCAAAGGCAATGTACCCAAATGATGGCTCCCCTACCACCAGAAAGGTGTACGATTACGCCACCCTTTCACACTACCGGTATAGATTTTGCCGGCCCATTTGAATTGAAAACTTCTACTATTCGTCAAGCCATAATAGTAAAAGGATATGTAAGCGTCTTTGTATGCTTTTCCACTAAGGCGATCCATCTCGAAGCCTGCTCAGAACTTACTTCTGCGGCATTTGAGGCCGCATTCGCTCGATTCGTTGGGAGGCGAGGACTCCCCCATAGGGTAGTTTCCGACAACGGCCGAAATTTTATCGGAGCTAGCAGAACCCTTCTCCGTGAATTCAGACAGTTTCTTAACAGTTCAGCCGACGATATTTCTCAAAAGTATGCTACTCATGGCTTTGAATGGAGTTTCATTCCTCCTCACGCACCTCACATGGGCGGCCTTTGGGAGGCCGCCGTAAAGAGTTTTAAATTTCATTTTAAAAGAATTGCCGGCTCTCATAAATTTACTTTCGAGCAATTCACAACTGTTCTCGCTCGAATAGAGGGAGTGTTAAACTCTCGCCCAATCTCCGCAATGTCGGAAGATCCCAATGACCTGACAGCGTTAACTCCCGGTCATTTTCTCAAAGGTGCGCCACTGCTAGCATTACCCGATCTAGCACCCACAAGGTTGTCTCTCATCAACCGTTGGTTGAAACTAAAAGCGCTGCATCACGAATTTGCAATTCGATGGAAAGAAGACTACCTCAAGTCACTGCATAAGCGCTATAAGTGGAAAAATTCCACTCCCAACCTTAAAACTGGCGACCTAGTGGTAGTTATGGATGATCTGCTGCCCCCAAGCGAATGGCGTTTGGGAAGAATAGAAAACCCTCACCACGGAACCGACAACAAAGTTCGTGTTGCAGACGTGCGAACCTCAAATGGAGTAATAACAAGGCCTATAGTCAAATTATGTTACTTACCTTTTAACGATCCTGAAAATTCAATGTAAAACTTAATAGAATGAGTACATTAAAGTTTGCGGTTACATCTCATACTCCACTACAATGGAGAACCATTTCAATCTAATACTTCTATCCATTATATTATTTCAGACACAGCCAACAACGGGAATCAGATGTATACCGATGCATGTTGTGTAAATCGTACCACTCCATACGATTCTGCCACAAATTCCTAAGAATGGACGCTAAAAAGAGGAACCGTGTGATACGGCAGTACGAGTACTGTATAAATTGTCTTGCCCGCAGCCATACTTTACGAAAGTGTCAGTCCCAGAATACGTGCCGAAAGTGTAAGCACTATCATCATACTCTCTTACATACACCGACCGAGCCAAGAATTACACCACCAATGAAGAAGTATAAGAAGCAACACCACAAGCCGAAACAAACCTCAAGATCTGAAAAGCCAGGCCCCGATACACACTTGCTCTCCGAGGCTATACGGTCACTGGCAACAGTTTTGTGTGCAACTTCACCATCTTTACCGGGCCGGCGGCATGTATAAACTTGATCGTTTATACTTATTTATTTTCATACTTACCTTTGTTCATATCTTTATACTTACCCTTATACTTACTATTGTTCTTATAATTATCTTTATACTTACCTTTATACTTACTTTTATACTTACCTTTATATTTATACTTACCGTTGTACTTAGTTGTATACTTTGTACTTATGAATTCTCAACCCTAATATGTACTACAATTGTGAATTGATTCTTTTTATCTTTGCCATAAAAGTAATACACATACATGTAAAACTAAGCTAACGAAATGAATTGTAAAGATGAAATGTGAAATGTAAAGTTAGCAATCTATTAAGGAAAATGGCACTTCTTTGCATTACCTCATAGCGAGTAGTCCACTATCTGAATTCGATTAAAACCCAATTTGTAACGTTTACCGAAGTCTAAGGTCTTTAAATTATAATTACGCCTGGTAAGGTATATTCTGCTGCCCCCACAGATCTTTGGTTCGCTCTAATTCCTTCGAATTTATTCTTCTCTTCTCACTCTAATACAATTTCTCATTGCTGAGAAATTGTATAAACCTAAAGATCGGTTTTATTATTTCACAGCTAAACCACTACCATTATCAGGTGTAACTGGCCCTAAACCATACAGTCCACATCTTATAAAATCCACAACAGCCAACACTAGCAGGAGATTGATTGGATTCAACGCTCTTGTCTTCAACCGCTCTCTAAACGCTGAAGCCAACCACCTCTTGCCCCTTTAGCACAAACGCTTACGTTTGTTCACAACGATAGGTTTGTTTACAAGTCATCAGGAAAAGAAACGAATAAAAAGGTTAGCTCAAATAATTTTTATGCGTATCGATCGCAAATTGCGTTAGCTGTTGCACCATCTGCTGCCACTTTGTTGAAAGGCGGTCGAACTGCACACTCCGCTTTGAAGTTGCCGATGAATCTTCTCACAGTTGACAAGCCATTGGGCACAATATCCAGAAGTTCGGCGATAGCGAAATTGTTGCGAGAATGCAAAATTATCATTTGGGATAAATGCACGATAGCGCGTCAACGAGCTTTAGAGGCAGTTGAACGAAAGATGAAGGATTTATGAGGTGATTCGAAACGATTTGATGGGGCTATAATATTTCTGTCATCAAACGCTTCCCACCATCCTAAAATCTACTACTGCTGATGAAATTAATGTCTTTGTGGCGGAATAACAAGAAGTTGATATTAACCACGAACATGAGAGTCACGTTGCAAAACGACCCATCGGCTACTGCATTTTCAAAATATCTACTGGCGCTTTGTAATGGCCAAATTCCTGTTGATGTTTCAACTGGATTAATGACGTTTCCGTCAATTTTTTTCAAAGGAGAGGAAGTCTTTTTACCTCAAATTTCTATTATTCACACCGATTTTCCCTTCCAATTCTAGCAAATTCAATTCCCCATTCGATTGGCTTTTGCGATGACAATCAATAAATCGCAATGCCAATCATTGGAACTTTGTGGGATCAACCTCGAATTTCTCAGTTTTTCGCGTGTCTTCATTGTTTGTTTTAGCGCCGGAAAACAAATCGAAAAACATTGTTCATCAGATCGCTCTTCACTGATTTCGATTAAATTCAAATTAGTCACATTAAAATTTGAACTATATGTGTTTTAATATTACTCTTATATGAGCTTATATGAGGGCGTTAACTTGGAGCGAGACGAAGTTCGCCGAGTCAGAAGTTGTATGGCAGAACAACGTTTGCCGGGTCAGCTAGTATAAGATAATTTCTTAGTATGTCCGGATATTTGTATGAATGTCCTATTTTTTCCGCAACTTTCTGAAGCCATCTGGTGACATAGGAAGCTGAAATTTGTCATACTTAAAGTAGATCGTGACGAAGTCAGATTTTTGATTTTCGGTCTATGGGACCGACTTTTTAACTAGTATAACTAAAAAGATCTGATTAAATAGGGAAATGGGGAACTTTGGGCCCACGAGACACGACTAGGCACCGTCGGATAAAGCTGAAAAATTAGGACATGATTTCTTACACCAAACCTCATATTTTAAGCAGCGCACACAATTAAATTTAAAAAAAAAAAAAAATTGCGACCAGCTAATACTCACCATATAAGAACACCGCTATAATTAGGAAACAAAGCTTAATATTTTTTTTACTTTAATACTAAATAAGTTCATGTGCTCTATTTTTGTTTTAAATTGTTCCTTAAATAATTGTATACTACTTTTTATTTTATTTTACTTACTCAATATTTGTGTAGGTAAATATACCAAAAATACTTACAAAGACTGAATTTAAAATAATATTGTTTTGTTTAAATAGATACTCGCCTTTTTTTAATTTTTAAGCAGTTTTTTTTTTACTTTAAATAAAAATATTAATAATTCATATGAAAGAAAAATTGTGTGACATTATTTTTTAAAGCATGTTTTTGTTGATTTTAAGGTCATATTTTATGATTGTAAGGGGCATGATTTGCCATTTTTAGGTCATATTATAAGCGCAGAAAAAACGATTCTAGGGCAAATTTTCTTTTGCCCTGGTAATAGCCTTTAAAATATTGAAGATATAAAGGGAAATTCTTTTGGAATTTTGCATGATAAAGATTCCCCATTTCAATCCATGGCCTGTTTAATCTGCTTGAACGACCTAGATGAACCGGTTCAGGAGACTTACACTAAGAGTATCAGTTGTGGAAATGTCTTACACGAATTTAGGCAAAATATTTTGATTATATTTATAAAATATAACCAGCTTTAATTTTATTGATTTATAACAGGAACTTTTTTCGAGCATCCTTTATGCGTATGAAAAAGAACAAATGTTCAGCCGTATAAAACACTAGTTCTTCCTTTTTGCACCGTGCCGAAAAATCCTGAGTAAGAACACAAATACCTCTAATATATAAGTTTTATGTATTTGTGTTTAGAATATACTCAAACTAACATACATTCATACAAAAAATGTAACAGCTACAATGTGCAGAGTTGCTACATGTCGATTGGACAGAACTATAATCTTTAGGCAAAACTGACAAATTTAACGCACGCAAATGGTAATTAAGTATTAGTAAAATATGTACAAGTTAACAAAAAACTTACACTGTTGTTACGTTTTTTCATTTATTTTTGTATTAATTGTTTGAGCCAGAAACTACCAACTTTATTGAAAATACAGACATATAATTCGCTACCAATGCAGTAGACAATTTAATATGTAATGGACAATATATGAAAACAGCCACAATCGCGTTAGATTGTTAATAAAATTAAATCTTAACCGGTGAGGCGTAAATCGGTATTGATTCCCAATTTGGTCTAAAAACTAAAAATGGACATAAAGTCAGCACAATTCAAAAACAGCTTAAATTATGTACATACTCCCGAAAATTGGATTTCTAAAAAGAACGTTAAAGATAAAGGCATTACTCGCAGTACAGTGTCGAGCCAATAATACAATAAAAGCTTCTCAAACAGTGACGATCGCATTCGTCGATAGAGAAGTAGTTGCCGGTAGTTGTGAATCTAAAATTAAAAAGCGTGTTAATTCCCAACAACGCGAGAAGTTATCCCATACCTCATTTATTCGGGTGGTGAAAGAAATTATTTTTTTGTTCGCCCCATCTCTACTCCGTTTGAGATAAAATCGCATTTACTTGCATCCCGAACAAAAGTAACGCCAATTTATTGTTGATGACCCATTTTAGAGCTCTTTGGAGAATTTGTAATGGCTTACAATATTGAATCCTTATCCAATCGGTTCTAGTTGTTAGGTTCTCTCATGTGCTATTAGCGACCAACGTCTGAAATAGGGTGATCAGTTCGATTTTCAGAAACCGGCTACTCGGTTTTTTTCACTCATAAAAACCGTCGGTTTTTTTTAAATCCCTGTTTTTCGAATATCGAATAATCCGGTTTTTTTTTGTCGAATCTCGGTTTTTTGGCGTTTGATCCTTTTTATTTAAATTCATTCATAATTGTATTAAATGTGTACTCGTACATGTTTTTTCCAGCTTCTGCCGGCTTCTGAGACTACAATGTGGGAGAAAATATATGATTTCTATCTATCCAAAAAAGATAAGTTAAAGAAAAAATTGATTTACTTAAAGCAGAAAAACCAGCGCATCTCTATTGTGGTCGATGAATGGTCGGATATATCTTACATAAAATACATAAATGTTACTGTGCGAACACTTGATCCCGAAAGCAAAACGTTCAAAATCAATTATCAGTAAATTTATATGAAATTTTAAAAAGACGTATATCAGAAAGACGTATTCAAACACTGAATACTCTCATTTTGTATTTAAGTACGAGTAAACTCCCAATTAGTGACGCATTTTTAAAAAAATCAAGTAAAAATGAAACAAAATAGTTGGCGTCCATTTTGTATTCACGATTATTTACTGAAAAACAAGATTCGTTTACAGATTTAAATGGCGAAATGATCGTTGATGCCACTGAAGATACTATAGAAACAGAACTAAATAAAGCTATAAAAAATGTTCAAAATCCTAAAACTACCATTAAAAACTCTACCAAAAATTTTCTTTTGGAAGATTTTTTATATATGAATAAGAGCGGCAAAAGGACTTGACAGATTATTAAATGCCTTGTACACAATAATTCCAACTGGTACATTCAGTGAGAGGGCACTTTTAATGGCAAGTTTTATAAAAATCAAAGAAAAAAATAGTTATACACCCAAGCACTTAAATTGTATCTTATTTCTTAAATGTTAGGGAAAACTAAAGATTAAATTAAATATATTTTTATATAATCAAGTATTTACAAATGAATTGTTATGTTTTGTTTGTCTTTGTTAAAATACCAAACTGATCTCAGCAATGTTCTGCATTGTAATTATAATTAAACTAAAAGTTTACTTTTTTTAAGTATATTTGAATTATTTTCTGTTATTTTTCAATGAAATTTTTTGTCACAAATTGTGTTTTAATTTGTTGTTTGGCATACATTTGAAAACCGGATTATCCGGTTTTTTGTGAATTTCAAAAAAAGCAACCGGTTTTTTTAAAATTCCATTTTTCGAATAATTCGAAAACCGGTTTTCGCAAAAACCCGAATAATTGATCACCCTAGTCTGAAACAAGATTTGGCGAAAATCGGAAGACGACATCTAAGGGACAGGGTGCAATTATACTCTTATACATAAAACAGATCCCAGAGCCGATGAGAACAGACCTTAAGGTCATTTAAAGCGCTGAATTCGCGTCCGGGTTTCAAAATCGGTTCTATTTTTTTAGTTCCCATATGTGATATGAGAGATCAGCAACGAGAACGACTGCACAAAGATTGGGAAAATCGGAAGACGACATCAAAGTTTTTGGGACAAGGGCATGATGAGCGATTACTTATAATCTCTAATCATAAAAGATCCCAAAGATCCCAAACAATACAAACTACCCAGAAAGACTGCTCTTTATTTCTATATTTTTACCCTTTCTATATCTATTCTTATATACTAATATTATAAAGAGAAGCTGTTTGTGAGTTTGTTTGTTTGTAGGGGTAATCTTCTAAACTACTGATCCGATTTTAAAAATTCTTTCACCAGTGCACAATGGTTTCAAATCTATTTTTTCTGGCCAAAATTATTTAAGTTAAGAAAATGATCATTTTTGTTCAGAAATAAATTAATATTGTTATATGTTGCCAATTGTATAACTTTTTCTTCCTAATTGATCTAAATCTGCTTTGTGCTTTGCTAGCTTATAATTAACGAATTAAAACAAATATTAATTCAATTAAAATCTTATTTTTATGCTGTGAAAACAAATTTATACATTAAGTGTCAGTTATGTTAAGCTTGCTCTCTTAGATTATATTGCCATCTTCGAATGCGTCTTCATATTTTGTCATATTCGTCTTCATATTTTTGAAGCGAAGGATGTTTAGAAAAATTTATATATATTTAATAATCGCAAGTATTCGCAAGATGTAATTAAAGAATATAGTTGAGCAGATCACATGTTGTTTTTGAAAGTTAATTTTATGCTGGACAAACTTGGACTTTTTTAAACTTTAAATCAATTTGAATAAGGTGAAAAATTATAAAAATTAAATATGCATGTAAACAAGGTGAATTATTTCCTATTTATCTTTCTTTTTTCAAACTTGTTATAGGGAATTATTTAAGTACTTACTATGGGTAAGATTATCCATTACAACTTTTTTTAAATTTGTTATATTTTTATAAAAAACACCGCATGACAAAATACATATGTTGTACTGCACTCAATTGTTTTCAAAACTATACTAAAAATTTTAAACTTGGTCGCTCCAATGACTAACGGTATACGACAGTTAACAAAAATATAATTAATTTCTGGTTGCTTTGATGTGTTTTGATGTGTTTTTGTAACGACAAAAATGGTAAAACACAAAGTAAAAAAATAATTTTGGCCACGTATTTGCTCAGAGGGACCATTGTGCAGTGGATAGCTACATTATCCCTGAGTGCTATAGGATATTCGAAATTTGTATTTTTAGGGGTAAACAGCATCAAAAGGGATAAAACTGGTACCATCAACCAGACCAAACGGCTATAAGTAGAAATGCGAAAATTGGAGTGCGTATTTATTGTAAAGAGCAGTGAATCGCGTAAATCTGTATGGACTTGCTTTCTATAAAATGAGAGAGCCAAACAGAAGACCAAAAAAGAACCAAAAAGGAATAAAACTGGTACCATAACCAGGACCCAATGGTTGAAGCCATAATCACGAAAATTTATATGCGCATGCTTTTTATAAAACTATAAAGGGATTTTTAAAAATTCGTGCTTTTAAGGCTAAAAATTTCATAAAAGATATAAAACTGGCATTATCACTTAGACCAAACGGCTAAAGTTACAATCGCGAAAATTGGCATGGGCTTGCTTGGTGTAGAATTAGAGAGCTAGAATAAGGGATTTTTCCAAAATTCAAACTTATACAACCAAAATTAAAAAAGGACCAAAAAACAAAAAAAACTGGTACCATTATTCAGACCAAACTGTAAATGGTAGAATCGCTAAAATGTCGAAAATGCATATCTATTTCATGGAGTAGTTGAGTTCTTATAAGCGATTTTTTTAATTTTAAACTTTTATAGAATAAAAGGCTGAAAAAGGGATAAAACTGGTACAGTCACTTAGAAAGAAAGAAACGCTAGTTTTGGCATGAATTTTTATTTTATAGAGTAGTAGTGCGATACAAAGGAATTTTTGAAATCTCTGATAGACATGGGTGTGTCACTAAATCAGATAAATTGCGATTTTGACCATTCAAGAATCAAATATGTTGTGAATTTGTGTGGCATTTAATAAAACCAATTAGCACCCTCACCAAACGGGTCAAGTAAGGATTATGCAATTAAGTGTGGGCTTTAATAAAGTAGACTTCAGCTTCTTCTTCTCTTCTTTACTGGCAGAAACAACAGAACTATCCGTAGATAGTTCGTCATGCCAAGCTTACTTAACAGTTCCGTCACCTGGTCCATCCATCGGGGTTTTGGTCGCCCCCTCCTGCGCCGCCCATCGAGTTTATTGCCGAAGACTTTTCGAGCCAGAGAATAGATTGATCCGCTTGTGTCATTACCCAGGACGAGAGAACGCTTTGTCGTTAAATCGCTTGCTTAGCGCATAGAAGCAGCGGTTTGCGATCAATACTCGTCTTTTGATATCTTTTGATACCACTTCAAAGTTATAGTTGTCAACGTTCACGCAGCGTCCCAGACGAGTGGACTCTTTGTTCGTTGAAACAAATAACTTGGTTTTGTCCTCGTTAATCACCAGACCCACTTCAGCCGACTGTTTTTTAATGCTCGAAAAAGCCGCAGTAACATCTCGCAATCCTCGTCCAATAATATCTATATCATCAGCATACGCGAGCAACATGTGGCTTTTGTTAAATATGGTGCCATTCCTGTTTACTGCTGCTTTCCGAATGATCATCTCCATTACGATGTTAAAGAGATCGCAGGACAGACTATCGTCTTGTCTAAAGCCTCGCTTGGTAGAAAATGGCTCTGACAGATTTTTGCCAATTTTCACTGAAGACTTCGTGCCAGTCAGTGTCATCCCGCAGGGTCGAATTAGCTTTGCGGCGATACCAAACTCAGCCATAGCGTCCAACATTTTCTGTCGTATCGGACTGTCAAATGCAGCTTTGTAATCGATGAACAGATGGTAGGTATCGATCTGCATTTCTTGGGTCTTTTCCAGATTTGTCGTAACGTGAATATCTGGTCGGTGGTGGATTTACCAGGTCTAAAGCCACACTGATAAGGTCCAATTAGGTTCGCCAGAAAGGGCTTTAGTCTTTCACATAACACACAAGACAGGACCTTGTATGCGATGGGTAAAAGGCTTATCCCGCGATAGTTGGTACACACACTAGCATCACCTTTCTTAAGCACGGGATATAGGACACTCAGATTCCAATCATCGGGCATGCACTCCTTAAGCCAAATCGTGTTAATTAGCTTTGCCGGCAGTCCATCGGTCCCGCAGCTTTATTATTTTTAAGCCGCGCAATTACCATGCTGATCTCGTTTTGGCTCGGTGGTGGACAGTCTACTCCATCGTCGATCATTGGTGCGATTTCGTCACTTATGCTGCCTTCGGGAACGAGAAGAGATTGAAAGTGATCCCTCCATATTTGCAGCACACTCTGAGTGTCCGTGACCAGATTTCCGTCTCTGTCCTTACAGGTGGGGATCCCTGTTCCTAAACCTTTACTTTTTACCTTTTGGTAGAACATTCGGGCCTCACCTCTATCCCTGTAGTTTTCGATATCCTGCCTCTCTCTTTTCTCCCACAGACGCTTTTTTCGTCTGAACAGGCGTTTCATCTCCCTCCTTTTTCTCTTTATAACGCTCCGTCACCGCACGCGTCACCATTGGCTGCAGTTTTGCCTTGTATGCAGCATCCATTTCTTCAGACATTTCGCGACATTCATTATGGTACCAGGACTTTTCTGAGCGTGGTTTTTCATAACCCATTACTGTTGTTGCGGTCATAAAATTCGCAATGTGCTGCCACTGCATGTCGGGAACATCAGAACTAGGGGGATTTGTATGGAGTAATTGAGAGAGTTGGTTGTATTAGGCATTGGCTATCTCAGTGGTATGCAGCTTTGTGATGTCTAGCTTCCTTTGCGTTTGATTACGAGTGTTAGTGCAATCGGGCTGCAACTAGGTGGTGATCCGAGGCGATATTTGCACCGCGCATCACACGCACGTCCATAACGCTTGAGACATGCCTTCCATCAATTACCACGTGATCAATCCGATTTCTTGTATTTTGATCGGGAGATATCCAGGTTGTCTTGTGGATATCTTTATGCGGGAATCTGGTTCCACTTACAACCATGTTTCTTGCTGACGCGAAATTTACCAGTCTGAATCCGTTATCGGAGGTGTTGTTGTGTAGACTGAATTTTCCGACTGCTGAACCAAGAGCATCTTCCCTTCCTATTTGAGCATTAAAATCTCCCAGAACATTTTTAATGTCATGTGCAGGGCAGCGGTCATATATATCCTTCAGGCGCTTATAGAATGCATCGTTGATGTCATCGTCTTTGTCTTCCGTCGGGGCGTGTACACAAATCAGCGTAATGTAAAAATATTTCGCCCGGATGCGAATCGTGGCTATACGGTCACTTACAGGGTTAAACCGCGAGACCAGGTGTCGAAGTCTCTTGCCGACTATGAAACCACATCCAAATTCGTGTCTTTCTGCATGGCAGCTGTAAAAGATGTCACAGTTCTACCGTCGCGTGCATCCCTGTCCTGTCCATCTTATTTCCTGTATGGCGGTGATGTCAGCCTTGTATTTGTCGAGGACATCCGCCAGTTGGATAGAGGCACCATCTCTGTATAGAGTTTGGACATTCCAGGTGTTTGCGGGGGAATGGGACTTTGCCCTGAGGTTGAAAGTTACTTATTGTCACTCACTTGGGAGTGACCAGAAGCGATTCCTTTGTGGCACTGTCTAAGCAGCTAACTACTTCCGGTCTTAGACCAAGTATTCCCCGGGCAATGACTTTAAAGCAACCGCTTAGAAGTTAGCTAAAGTTAGAAGGCGAAATTTCTTGCTATCCTAAATGCTAAATAAACGCTAATTAATACATTTGTAGGTCTACAAAGTACTTTGAAAACGGTACTTAAGCTCGACAATAATATGTTAAATTTATTAACTTATTTAACTAATTTCAAGTAAATCGTTAACATGGAAGTTAGCCAATTAAGTTTTATCGTTTTAAATGCTTTATATCGTAGGCTCTATGACGATAATAAAAAGTTAATCAGCAAAGACATATCTATCATATCTGTATGTAGGGCCACTTCTTTCTCAAATAGGAAATTCTGCTAAAGTTCAAAGTGCAAAATTCAATTTTAATTTTTTGCTGTAGTAGCGGGAACCTTCTGTATACTAACTATCTCTTTGGGCGTAAAAAACATTTCTGTCATGTCTTCTCCGCCTAATGAACTCAAATAAAAATTTCGTTTGCAGATTTATGAATTTAGCCATAAAAACCTCGCCATGCCTTCTTTTACCACGGATCAAGAATATTTCCGAATACTGTCCTTGTATTGAACTCGTATTACCATTTTTTGAGATAATTCGGTCACCACACGCTTGGTTTAACAAAGTAATGGTCTCACGCGCTGTATGGGAACGGGGTCGGTTCGATAAATTCGAAACCCTTGTCACACTTTCGTCTTCAGCGGCGATGTTTTCTATTAGCTGCTCAGATGGATTATTATGAGCACCGTAAACTTGGCAAAGTGCTCCATAAGTTTGGCGAACAGAACGCGCACTTTTAAAATAAGTTTCCACGATTTGTAACCGTTGTTCTAGCGTAAGTCTTTGTACTGAAAGAAATTTTATCACACTTCATTAGTATGACAGAAAGATTTACACTAATACCTAACAGAAAAATACCCCATACATAGGTTACTTACAAAGTTTGCTTATGTTACCTCTGACATACTATAAAAATTCAAATTGTGCCCCAATCAAAAAATAGGTGTTTTCTGGTCCAACTCCAATTAATATTGCTTAAATTTTCTGTTTATATACACATACCTGAAAGGACCATTATTTGAAACAGTTTAAAATTTTAATATTGAAGTAAGGGGGCAGCGCCTTGGCACTGTTTATTTATTTAGTTCCAAATAGCCTGCTCATTAGGACGAATCAATTTAATCGTATACCAAAATCGGAATCTAAGAAAATTTCACTAAGAAACAATATGTCTAAAATTAATTCCTAGTTTGCGCTAAAATCTTCCTGCATCCAGCGGAAGCTAGGAATTGATTTTAGATACATAGTTTCTCGGTGAAATTTCCATAGAATTAATAATAGATTCCGATTCTGGGGACGCTTTTCACACCCGCACCTAGAGGGTCATCATAGAATCCAAGAGGCCCTTATTTTGACCCCATGGGCTCCGGCTCCAATTTTGACCTACCATTCCGATGTTTGGAGACCAAGACGAAGATAATAGTATATTTCTGATGTTGTTTGGGATCCCGCCATACATGTTGGACTTCCGCCAAAGGCAAAAATTCAGGAATTTCAAAAACTTAATTTCTGTTTGCCAACTTTCAAAGGCCATAACTTTTTAAGCAACAAATAGTTTCGCAGAAGGTTTCAAAAAAAATATATTTGAAGTTTTCGGTTTTTGCTTACTTAAAAACAAAAAAAACTCTACCTGAAATCTTAATGCTTCCCAGCGCGAGCTAGGAATTGATTTTAGACACAAAGTTTATTGCTGAAGTTTATTAATTCATGCTGTAACAAATCTCATATACAGTAAAATTCGCTTAGCTGCCCCTTCGCTTAGCAGCACATTCCGAATATGAGCACTTAAAATCGCTATGACTGCATTTTACTGCAGCATTTGTACGAAATTATCTCATTTAACTGCATTTTGCTTAGCTGCACTTTCGTCCTAGCAGCCTCAATGATTGTGTTTTACAATTCAATTTCCTATAGAAAAAATTTCGTTTAGCAACACTTTCAAAATCGGTATCTTATAATCATATGTTAAAAATTTTTTCTTGATTTAATAAGTGTGATTTTTGAATTTTTAAATAAAACTAACGATTAATAATTAATCTTGAGGGAAATTCTGAAAAAACGTAATAAATTGGGGTAACTGCATCATATATAAATGTAAAAAAATCCTCATAACTGCCTTATGTGTGCTGGTAAAAAAATCCGGGAAATCCGGATAAGTGCACATTTCGCTTAAGTGCACACAAATGTGTGCACCGAAATTCAGTGCAGCTAAGCAAATTATACTGTATATACCTCTGATAGTTCATGAGATATAGGTGTATATATGTTCAAGGTATATGGGCGGTGCCACGCTCCTTTATCCAATCACAACCAAGTACAGCCAGAGAATTTTTGTAACAATCGGTCTATTAGAAAATCCGTCAGAGAAAGGGGGCATGGCACCCCCCACTCCCACCCAGGCTGTAATTAATACTGCTCCAACAACATATATACCAAATATCATCTTCATACCTCTGATAGTTCATGAGATATAGCCCTTTTGATTTTCAAGTTGTATGGGCGGTACCACGCCCCTTTATCCAATCACAACCTATAATAGCCAGGGACTATCAACAGGTCAACAGTACCACTTGGTTAAATTTTCGTATCAATCGGTCTATTAGAAAAGCCGTTAGAGCGATTTTTGAAAAGGGGCGTGGCACCGCCCACTTCCACCTTGGCTGTAATTAATACTGCTCCAACAACATATATACCAAATCTCATCTGCATACCTCTGATAGTTCATGAGATATAGCCCTTTTGAATTTCAAGTTGTATAGGCGGTGCCACGCCCCTTTGTCCAACTGGACCGAATTGTAAATCTAAACCAACCGGGGCGTCATCCAAGCGCATACAATTTATGCAAATCGGTCCAGCCGTTTAGGAGGAGTTCAGTCACAACACAGTAGAGTACAGTACACAGTACAGTAGAATGTTATATATATATACATAGATAGATATTCGTGGACTACTTCCATGAAGCAATATAAATAAATTACTGGCAAGAAAATGTTGGCTGATTACAAACCAAATGGAAAAACGCTAATAAAACCACTTTTTGGTACCAAAAAGGTATAAGAGAAATGTATTCGGTCATGCCAAGTTTCGAAAAACACTATGCAACAAATCAAAACTTTTTGTAAAATACAAGAACATGACAATATAGGTTCGATTCTGCTATCGAAGAGCAATAAAATCCTATACTCTGATTGGCGAGATTGGTGACCACATTTTACTAAGAATGTTTGCCAAAGCTGTAGCCACGGTAACGTTGAACAACTTTCGTGAACATATGAATTAAAGGTCTGCAAAGAACCATCCAAACACACTTATTGTGTGTAGTTTAATTTTCTTATATCTGGTTGTATCTGTTTCGCTCTGTTTGGATTGAGTGCGTATGGAATATTTCTCTTTTAGATAATGATGGAATAGGTATGAGAGAGTGAAAGTACCAAGTATCAAAAATACTTGTATGATTACATACACAATAAACAGATATATTGGTATTCTTGTTATCTGTGCTGGAATATGTGGAGAGCATGACGCTGCAAGCATAAAGACATTTTTGTTTTCTTTTGTGTTAAAATTTGCCACAGATGAAACTTTCACCCCTTACTTTTTGTAAAAAGAATGAAAAAAAAGTAAGAGAACAGCATCAACGCAAAGCGTACGATCTGGAATATTCATATAAAATTGATATTTTTATTTAAAAAAGAGGAACAACAGTTACTTCACTGAGTGGACCAGATAAAGAGAAAAAAAACTTCCACTACAATGAGAGCCAGAGAAAGAGATGATACGCGCTCTACTCAATACGAAACGCATGAGCACATGTTTTGTTCTACTCTTTGTTGTATTTGTACCGATAATATCAGGTTCTTACTTGTTTTATCTGTTTGTACAAGTATAATGAATGGAACGCTGCAGGCCTTTAATATGAATACAATCTGAACTTGTCTAGGCAACCTAAATTGCTCATAAAGAGCACCATGAGAACGGTTTTTCGCAGCTTATAAGCCAGTAACGTGGTTGCATATCAACCGTTTATAAATTTGGATTTAGAAATTAGAGACTGCGCCCTTTTCAACGATATATATAGTTATATTGGCTCCACGAAAAGCCCCCCAATGAAATAACGCCCAAATGAGAAATTAAATTTTCCCCAATTTTTTTTCATACATTTTTGGGTGTTATTTCATACGAAATAACTCCCAATTTTTTTGTGTCGTTTTTAATTTTTTTTTGGAATTATTTCATTCTTCATCAAATTATGAAATAATCTCCAATGAAATAACACCCAACAAATTTTTAAAATTTGGGGCTTGTTTCATATCATGTATAATTTGGGTGTTATTTCATTTTTTATTCGGGGGGTTATTTCATTTTTAAAACTGTTGGTTTTTGGGGGTTATAATTATATATAATGGACCTTTGACAAGATAACTTTTAGCCTGTGATGTATTATAATATCTTTTGTATGTTTACAGATATTTTCGTTTGTGTTCATATTGACGGATCGAAAACCAAAAAATGCTACGAGCATTTTTTCATTTTGAGAATGATATCTAAGGATGGAAATTATATTAAATTTGTAATTTGTTTAATTTGCTTGTGAACAGTGGAGGTGGTTGTGTAAAGGCCAAACGTAAAAGGCAAATTATCTTCCGAACTGCAAAACCAGTAAGAAAGTTTCAGTCGGGCAACCCGACTTACAATTACAATTATTAGTAAAATATGTACAAGTTAACAAAAAACTTACACTGTTGTTACGTTTTTTCATTTATTTTTGTATTAATTGTTTGAGCCAGAAACTACCAACTTTATTGAAAATACAGACATATAATTCGCTACCAATGCAGTAGACAATTTAATATGTAATGGACAATATATGAAAACAGCCACAATCGCGTTAGATTGTTAATAAAATTAAATCTTAACCGGTGAGGCGTAAATCGGTATTGATTCCCAATTTGGTCTAAAAACTAAAAATGGACATAAAGTCAGCACAATTCAAAAACAGCTTAAATTATGTACATACTCCCGAAAATTGGATTTCTAAAAAGAACGTTAAAGATAAAGGCATTACTCGCAGTACAGTGTCGAGCCAATAATACAATAAAAGCTTCTCAAACAGTGACGATCGCATTCGTCGATAGAGAAGTAGTTGCCGGTAGTTGTGAATCTAAAATTAAAAAGCGTGTTAATTCCCAACAACGCGAGAAGTTATCCCATACCTCATTTATTCGGGTGGTGAAAGAAATTATTTTTTTGTTCGCCCCATCTCTACTCCGTTTGAGATAAAATCGCATTTACTTGCATCCCGAACAAAAGTAACGCCAATTTATTGTTGATGACCCATTTTAGAGCTCTTTGGAGAATTTGTAATGGCTTACAATATTGAATCCTTATCCAATCGGTTCTAGTTGTTAGGTTCTCTCATGTGCTATTAGCGACCAACGTCTGAAACAAGATTTGGCGAAAATCGGAAGACGACATCTAAGGGACAGGGTGCAATTACTGTTAATCTCTTATACATAAAACAGATCCCAGAGCCGATGAGAACAGACCTTAAGGTCATTTAAAGCGCTGAATTCGCGTCCGGGTTTCAAAATCGGTTCTATTTTTTTAGTTCCCATATGTGATATGAGAGATCAGCAACGAGAACGACTGCACAAAGATTGGGAAAATCGGAAGACGACATCAAAGTTTTTGGGACAAGGGCATGATGAGCGATTACTTATAATCTCTAATCATAAAAGATCCCAAAGATCCCAAACAATACAAACTACCCAGAAAGACTGCTCTTTATTTCTATATTTTTACCCTTTCTATATCTATTCTTATATACTAATATTATAAAGAGAAGCTGTTTGTGAGTTTGTTTGTTTGTAGGGGTAATCTTCTAAACTACTGATCCGATTTTAAAAATTCTTTCACCAGTGCACAATGGTTTCAAATCTATTTTTTCTGGCCAAAATTATTTAAGTTAAGAAAATGATAATTTTTGTTCAGAAATAAATTAATATTGTTATATGTTGCCAATTGTATAACTTTTTCTTCCTAATTGATCTAAATCTGCTTTGTGCTTTGCTAGCTTATAATTAACGAATTAAAACAAATATTAATTCAATTAAAATCTTATTTTTATGCTGTGAAAACAAATTTATACATTAAGTGTCAGTTATGTTTAGCTTGCTCTCTTAGATTATATTGCCATCTTCGAATGCGTCTTCATATTTTGTCATATTCGTCTTCATATTTTTGAAGCGAAGGATGTTTAGAAAAATTTATATATATTTAATAATCGCAAGTATTCGCAAGATGTAATTAAAGAATATAGTTGAGCAGATCACATGTTGTTTTTGAAAGTTAATTTTATGCTGGACAAACTTGGACTTTTTTTAAACTTTAAATCAATTTGAATAAGGTGAAAAATTATAAAAATTAAATATGCATGTAAACAAGGTGAATTATTTCCTATTTATCTTTCTTTTTTCAAACTTGTTATAGGGAATTATTTAAGTACTTACTATGGGTAAGATTATCCATTACAACTTTTTTTAAATTTGTTATATTTTTATAAAAAACACCGCATGACAAAATACATATGTTGTACTGCACTCAATTGTTTTCAAAACTATACTAAAAATTTTAAACTTGGTCGCTCCAATGACTAACGGTATACGACAGTTAACAAAAATATAATTAATTTCTGGTTGCTTTGATGTGTTTTGATGTGTTTTTGTAACGACAAAAATGGTAAAACACAAAGTAAAAAAATAATTTTGGCCACGTATTTGCTCAGAGGGACCATTGTGCAGTGGATAGCTACATTATCCCTGAGTGCTATAGGATATTCGAAATTTGTATTTTTAGGGGTAAACAGCATCAAAAGGGATAAAACTGGTACCATCAACCAGACCAAACGGCTATAAGTAGAAATGCGAAAATTGGAGTGCGTATTTATTGTAAAGAGCAGTGAATCGCGTAAATCTGTATGGACTTGCTTTCTATAAAATGAGAGAGCCAAACAGAAGACCAAAAAAGAACCAAAAAGGAATAAAACTGGTACCATAACCAGGACCCAATGGTTGAAGCCATAATCACGAAAATTTATATGCGCATGCTTTTTATAAAACTATAAAGGGATTTTTAAAAATTCGTGCTTTTAAGGCTAAAAATTTCCTAAAAGATATAAAACTGGCATTATCACTTAGACCAAACGGCTAAAGTTACAATCGCGAAAATTGGCATGGGCTTGCTTGGTGTAGAATTAGAGAGCTAGAATAAGGGATTTTTCCAAAATTCAAACTTATACAACCAAAATTAAAAAAGGACCAAAAAACAAAAAAAACTGGTACCATTATTCAGACCAAACTGTAAATGGTAGAATCGCTAAAATGTCGAAAATGCATATCTATTTCATGGAGTAGTTGAGCTCTTATAAGCGATTTTTTTAATTTTAAACTTTTATAGAATAAAAGGCTGAAAAAGGGATAAAACTGGTACAGTCACTTAGAAAGAAAGAAACGCTAGTTTTGGCATGAATTTTTATTTTATAGAGTAGTAGTGCGATACAAAGGAATTTTTGAAATCTCTGATAGACATGGGTGTGTCACTAAATCAGATAAATTGCGATTTTGACCATTCAAGAATCAAATATGTTGTGAATTTGTGTGGCATTTAATAAAACCAATTAGCACCCTCACCAAACGGGTCAAGTAAGGATTATGCAATTAAGTGTGGGCTTTAATAAAGTAGACTTCAGCTTCTTCTTCTCTTCTTTACTGGCAGAAACAACAGAACTATCCGTAGATAGTTCGTCATGCCAAGCTTACTTAACAGTTCCGTCACCTGGTCCATCCATCGGGGTTTTGGTCGCCCCCTCCTGCGCCGCCCATTGAGTTTATTGCCGAAGACTTTTCGAGCCAGAGAATAGATTGATCCGCTTGTGTCATTACCCAGGACGAGAGAACGCTTTGTCGTTAAATCGCTTGCTTAGCGCATAGAAGCAGCGGTTTGCGATCAATACTCGTCTTTTGATATCTTTTGATACCACTTCAAAGTTATAGTTGTCAACGTTCACGCAGCGTCCCAGACGAGTGGACTCTTTGTTCGTTGAAACAAATAACTTGGTTTTGTCCTCGTTAATCACCAGACCCACTTCAGCCGACTGTTTTTTAATGCTCGAAAAAGCCGCAGTAACATCTCGCAATCCTCGTCCAATAATATCTATATCATCAGCATACGCGAGCAACATGTGGCTTTTGTTAAATATGGTGCCATTCCTGTTTACTGCTGCTTTCCGAATGATCATCTCCATTACGATGTTAAAGAGATCGCAGGACAGACTATCGTCTTGTCTAAAGCCTCGCTTGGTAGAAAATGGCTCTGACAGATTTTTGCCAATTTTCACTGAAGACTTCGTTGCAGTCAGTGTCATCCCGCAGGGTCGAATTAGCTTTGCGGCGATACCAAACTCAGCCATAGCGTCCAACATTTTCTGTCGTATCGGACTGTCAAATGCAGCTTTGTAATCGATGAACAGATGGTAGGTATCGATCTGCATTTCTTGGGTCTTTTCCAGATTTGTCGTAACGTGAATATCTGGTCGGTGGTGGATTTACCAGGTCTAAGCCACACTGATAAGGTCCAATTAGGTTCGCCAGAAAGGGCTTTAGTCTTTCACATAACACACTAGACAGGACCTTGTATGCGATGGGTAAAAGGCTTATCCCGCGATAGTTGGTACACACACTAGCAGCACCTTTCTTAAGCACGGGATATAGGACACTCAGATTCCAATCATCGGGCATGCACTCCTTGAGCCAAATCGTGTTAATTAGCTTTGCCGGCAGTCCATCGGTCCCGCAGCTTTATTATTTTTAAGCCGCGCAATTGCCATGCTGATCTCGTTTTGGCTCGGTGGTGGACAGTCTACTCCATCGTCGATCATTGGTGCGATTTCGTCACTTATGCTGCCTTCGGGAACGAGAAGAGATTGAAAGTGATCCCTCCATATTTGCAGCACACTCTGAGTGTCCGTGACCAGATTTCCGTCTCTGTCCTTACAGGTGGGGATCCCTGTTCCTAAACCTTTACTTTTTACCTTTTGGTAGAACATTCGGGCCTCACCTCTATCCCTGTAGTTTTCGATATCCTGCCTCTCTCTTTTCTCCCACAGACGCTTTTTCCGTCTGAACAGGCGTTTCATCTCCCTCCTTTTTCTCTTTATAACGCTCCGTCACCGCACGCGTCACCATTGGCTGCAGTTTTGCCTTGTATGCAGCATCCATTTCTTCAGACATTTCGCGACATTCATCATGGTACCAGGACTTTTCTGAGCGTGGTTTTTCATAACCCATTACTGTTGTTGCGGTCATAAAATTCGCAATGTGCTGCCACTGCATGTCGGGAACATCAGAACTAGGGGGATTTGTATGGAGTAATTGAGAGAGTTGGTTGTATTAGGCATTGGCTATCTCAGTGGTATGCAGCTTTGTGATGTCTAGCTTCCTTTGCGTTTGATTACGAGTGTTTTAGCACTACTTAATCGTGCAATCGGGCTGCAACTAGGTGGTGATCCGAGGCGATATTTGCACCGCGCATCACACGCACGTCCATAACGCTTGAAACATGCCTTCCATCAATTACCACGTGATCAATCTGATTTCTTGTATTTTGATCGGGAGATATCCAGGTTGTCTTGTGGATATCTTTATGCGGGAATCTGGTTCCACTTACAACCATGTTTCTTGCTGACGCGAAACTTACCAGTCTGAATCCGTTATCGGAGGTGTTGTTGTGTAGACTGAATTTTCCGACTGCTGAACCAAGAGCATCTTCCCTTCCTATTTGAGCATTAAAATCTCCCAGAACATTTTTAATGTCATGTGCAGGGCAGCGGTCATATATATCCTTCAGGCGCTTATAGAATGCATCGTTGATGTCATCGTCTTTGTCTGCCGTCGGGGCGTGTACACAAATCAGCGTAATGTAAAAATATTTCGCCCGGATGCGAATCGTGGCTATACGGTCACTTACAGGGTTAAACCGCGAGACCAGGTGTCGAAGTCTCTTGCCGACTATGAAACCACATCCAAATTCGTGTCTTTCTGCATGGCAGCTGTAAAAGATGTCACAGTTCTACCGTCGCGTGCATCCCTGTCCTGTCCATCTTATTTCCTGTATGGCGGTGATGTCAGCCTTGTATTTGTCGAGGACATCCGCCAGTTGGATAGAGGCACCATCTCTGTATAGAGTTTGGACATTCCAGGTGTTTGCGGGGGAATGGGACTTTGCCCTGAGGTTGAAAGTTACTTATTGTCACTCACTTGGGAGTGACCAGAAGCGATTCCTTTGTGGCACTGTCTAAGCAGCTAACTACTTCCGGTCTTAGACCAAGTATTCCCCGGGCAATGACTTTAAAGCAACCGCTTAGAAGTTAGCTAAAGTTAGAAGGCGAAATTTCTTGCTATCCTAAATGCTAAATAAACGCTAATTAATACATTTGTAGGTCTACAAAGTACTTTGAAAACGGTACTTAAGCTCGACAATAATATGTTAAATTTATTAACTTATTTAACTAATTTCAAGTAAATCGTTAACATGGAAGTTAGCCAATTAAGTTTTATCGTTTTAAATGCTTTATATCGTAGGCTCTATGACGATAATAAAAAGTTAATCAGCAAAGACATATCTATCATATCTGTATGTAGGGCCACTTCTTTCTCAAATAGGAAATTCTGCTAAAGTTCAAAGTGCAAAATTCAATTTTAATTTTTTGCTGTAGTAGCGGGAACCTTCTGTATACTAACTATCTCTTTGGGCGTAAAAAACATTTCTGTCATGTCTTCTCCGCCTAATGAACTCAAATAAAAATTTCGTTTGCAGATTTATGAATTTAGCCATAAAAACCTCTTTCGCCATGCCTTCTTTTACCACGGATCAAGAATATTTCCGAATACTGTCCTTGTATTGAACTCGTATTACCATTTTTTGAGATAATTCGGTCACCACACGCTTGGTTTAACAAAGTAATGGTCTCACGCGCTGTATGGGAACGGGGTCGGTTCGATAAATTCGAAACCCTTGTCACACTTTCGTCTTCAGCGGCGATGTTTTCTATTAGCTGCTCAGATGGATTATTATGAGCACCGTAAACTTGGCAAAGTGCTCCATAAGTTTGGCGAACAGAACGCGCACTTTTAAAATAAGTTTCCACGATTTGTAACCGTTGTTCTAGCGTAAGTCTTTGTACTGAAAGAAATTTTATCACACTTCATTAGTATGACAGAAAGATTTACACTAATACCTAACAGAAAAATACCCCATACATAGGTTACTTACAAAGTTTGCTTATGTTACCTCTGACATACTATAAAAATTCAAATTGTGCCCCAATCAAAAAATAGGTGTTTTCTGGTCCAACTCCAATTAATATTGCTTAAATTTTCTGTTTATATACACATACCTGAAAGGACCATTATTTGAAACAGTTTAAAATTTTAATATTGAAGTAAGGGGGCAGCGCCTTGGCACTGTTTATTTATTTAGTTCCAAATAGCCTGCTCATTAGGACGAATCAATTTAATCGTATACCAAAATCGGAATCTAAGAAAATTTCACTAAGAAACAATATGTCTAAAATTAATTCCTAGTTTGCGCTAAAATCTTCCTGCATCCAGCGGAAGCTAGGAATTGATTTTAGATACATAGTTTCTCGGTGAAATTTCCATAGAATTAATAATAGATTCCGATTCTGGGGACGCTTTTCACACCCGCACCTAGAGGGTCATCATAGAATCCAAGAGGCCCTTATTTTGACCCCATGGGCTCCGGCTCCAATTTTGACCTACCATTCCGATGTTTGGAGGCCAAGACGAAGATAATAGTATATTTCTGATGTTGTTTGGGATCCCGCCCTACATGTTGGACTTCCGCCAAAGGCAAAAATTCAGGAATTTCAAAAACTTAATTTCTGTTTGCCAACTTTCAAAGGCCATAACTTTTTAAGCAACAAATAGTTTCGCAGAAGGTTTCAAAAAAAATATATTTGAAGTTTTCGGTTTTTGCTTACTTAAAAACAAAAAAAACTCTACCTGAAATCTTAATGCTTCCCAGCGCGAGCTAGGAATTGATTTTAGACACAAAGTTTATTGCTGAAGTTTATTAATTCATACTGTAACAAATCTCATATACAGTAAAATTCGCTTAGCTGCCCCTTCGCTTAGCAGCACATTCCGAATATGAGCACTTAAAATCGCTATGACTGCATTTTACTGCAGCATTTGTACGAAATTATCTCATTTAACTGCATTTTGCTTAGCTGCACTTTCGTCCTAGCAGCCTCAATGATTGTGTTTTACAATTCAATTTCCTATAGAAAAAATTTCGTTTAGCAACACTTTCAAAATCGGTATCTTATAATCATATGTTATAAATTTTTTCTTGATTTAATAAGTGTGATTTTTGAATTTTTAAATAAAACTAACGATTAATAATTAATCTTGAGGGAAATTCTGAAAAAACGTAATAAATTGGGGTAACTGCATCATATATAAATGTAAAAAAATCCTCATAACTGCCTTATGTGTGCTGGTAAAAAAATCCGGAAAATCCGGATAAGTGCACATTTCGCTTAAGTGCAAACAAATGTGTGCACCGAAATTCAGTGCAGCTAAGCAAATTATACTGTATATACCTCTGATAGTTCATGAGATATATATATATGTTCAAGGTATATGGGCGGTGCCACGCTCCTTTATCCAATCACAACCAAGTACAGCCAGAGAATTTTTGTAACAATCGGTCTATTAGAAAATCCGTCAGAGAAAGGGGGCATGGCACCCCCCACTCCCACCCAGGCTGTAATTAATACTGCTCCAACAACATATATACCAAATATCATCTTCATACCTCTGATAGTTCATGAGATATAGCCCTTTTGATTTTCAAGTTGTATGGGCGGTACCACGCCCCTTAATCCAATCACAACCTATAATAGCCAGGGACTATCAACAGGTCAACAGTACCACTTGGTTAAATTTTCGTATCAATCGGTCTATTAGAAAAGCCGTTAGAGCGATTTTTGAAAAGGGGCGTGGCACCGCCCACTTCCACCTTGGCTGCAATTAATACTGCTCCAACAACATGTATACCAAATCTCATCTGCATACCTCTGATAGTTCATGAGATATAGCCCTTTTGATTTTCAAGTTGTATAGGCGGTGCCACGCCCCTTTGTCCAACTGGACCGAATTGTAAATCTAAACCAACCGGGGCGTCATCCAAGCGCATACAAAAAAATTTATGCAAATCGGTCCAGCCGTTTAGGAGGAGTTCAGTCACAACACAGTAGAGTACAGTACACAGTACAGTAGAATGTTATATATATATAGATAGATATTCGTGGACTACTTCCATGAAGCAATATAAATAAATTACTGGCAAGAAAATGTTGGCTGATTACAAACCAAATGGAAAAACGCTAATAAAACCACTTTTTGGTACCAAAAAGGTATAAGAGAAATGTATTCGGTCATGCCAAGTTTCGAAAAACACTATGCAACAAATCAAAACTTTTTGTAAAATACAAGAACATGACAATATAGGTTCGATTCTGCTATCGAAGAGCAATAAAATCCTATACTCTGATTGGCGAGATTGGTGACCACATTTTACTAAGAATGTTTGCCAAAGCTGTAGCCACGGTAACGTTGAACAACTTTCGTGAACATATGAATTAAAGGTCTGCAAAGAACCATCCAAACACACTTATTGTGTGTAGTTTAATTTTCTTATATCTGGTTGTATCTGTTTCGCTCTGTTTGGATTGAGTGCGTATGGAATATTTCTCTTTTAGATAATGATGGAATAGGTATGAGAGAGTGAAAGTACCAAGTATCAAAAATACTTGTATGATTACATACACAATAAACAGATATATTGGTATTCTTGTTATCTGTGCTGGAATATGTGGAGAGCATGACGCTGCAAGCATAAAGACATTTTTGTTTTCTTTTGTGTTAAAATTTGCCACAGATGAAACTTTCACCCCTTACTTTTTGTAAAAAGAATGAAAAAAAAGTAAGAGAACAGCATCAACGCAAAGCGTACGATCTGGAATATTCATATAAAATGGATATTTTTATTTAAAAAAGAGGAACAACAGTTACTTCACTGAGTGGACCAGATAAAGAGAAAAAAAAACTTCCACTACAATGAGAGCCAGAGAAAGAGATGATACGCGCTCTACTCAATACGAAACGCATGAGCACATGTTTTGTTCTACTCTTTGTTGTATTTGTACCGATAATATCAGGTTCTTACTTGTTTTATCTGTTTGTACAAGTATAATGAATGGAACGCTGCAGGCCTTTAATATGAATACAATCTGAACTTGTCTAGGCAACCTAAATTGCTCATAAAGAGCACCATGAGAACGGTTTTTCGCAGCTTATAAGCCAGTAACGTGGTTGCATATCAACCGTTTATAAATTTGGATTTAGAAATTAGAGACTGCGCCCTTTTCAACGATATATATAGTTATATTGGCTCCACGAAAAGCCCCCCAATGAAATAACGCCCAAATGAGAAATTAAATTTTCCCCAATTTTTTTTCATACATTTTTGGGTGTTATTTCATACGAAATAACTCCCAATTTTTTTGTGTCGTTTTTAATTTTTTTTTGGAATTATTTCATTCTTCATCAAATTATGAAATAATCTCCAATGAAATAACACCCAACAAATTTTTAAAATTCGGGGCTTGTTTCATATCATGTATAATTTGGGTGTTATTTCATTTTTTATTCGGGGGGTTATTTCATTTTTAAAACTGTTGGTTTTTGGGGGTTATAATTATATATAATGGACCTTTGACAAGATAACTTTTAGCCTGTGATGTATTATAATATCTTTTGTATGTTTACAGATATTTTCGTTTGTGTTCATATTGACGGATCGAAAACCAAAAAATGCTACGAGCATTTTTTCATTTTGAGAATGATATCTAAGGATGGAAATTATATTAAATTTGTAATTTGTTTGATTTGCTTGTGAACAGTGGAGGTGGTTGTGTAAAGGCCAAACGTAAAAGGCAAATTATCTTCCGAACTGCAAAACCAGTAAGAAAGTTTCAGTCGGGCAACCCGACTTACATATACCATCACCCTCAGTAAAACGAAAAAATTTCTGTTATATTGATATTATTACTCGATTTCTAACGTGGGCGGAGTGGTACATTTGTATGGGAGGTACCAGAAGGGGCGTGTCTAGACTTCCAGTTTTTCTCTCGAAAATTGTATCGCGCTTAAATGTTACTAAATACAGAATTTGGGCACGATCGCGTTAGTTCTATTAATAATATTAATCGATTTCTAAAGTGGGCGGTACCAGGGCGTGGCTAAATTTCCAGTTTTATTCTCAAAAACTGTATCCTGATATAGATTTACCAAATAAAGAATTAGGGTACGATCGCGTTGGATTTATTGATATTACTACTCCATATCTAAAGAGGGCGGAAAAGTACATTTGTATGGGAGGTACCAGAAGGGGCGTGGCTAGACTTCCAATATTTTTCCCAAAACTTTATCCTGTTATAACTTAACAAAATACATAAATTGGGCACGATCGTGTCGAGTATATTGATATTATAACTCCATCCCTAAAGGGGGCGGAGTGGTACATTTGTATGGGAGGTACCAGATGGGGCGTGCCTAGACTTCCAGATTTTTTCTCCAAAACTTTATCCTGCTTGAACTTTACTAAATACAGAATTTGGGCACTATCGCGTTAGTTCTATTAATAATATTAATCGATTTCTAAAGTGGGCGGTACCAGATGTGTATGGGAGGTACCAGATCGGGCGTGGATAGACTTCCAGTTATTTTTTTCTCAAAAACTGTATCCTGCTATAGCTTTACTAAAGAAAAGAATTTGAGTACGATCGCTTTGGATTTATTGATATTACTACTCCATATCTAAAGTGGGCGGAAAAGTATATTTGTATGGGAGGTACCAGAAGGGGCGTGGCTAGACTTCCAATATTTTTTCCAAAACTTAATCCTGTTAAACCTTAACAAAATACATAAATTGGGCACGATCGTGTCGAGTATATTGATATTATAACTCCATCTCTAAAGGGGGCGGAGTGGTACATTTGTATGGGAGGTACCAGATGGGGCGTGCCTAGACTTCCAGATTTTTTCTCCAAAACTTTATCCTGCTTGAACTTTACTAAATACAGAATTTGGGCACTATCGCGTTAGTTCTATTAATAATATTAATCGATTTCTAAAGTAGGCGGTACCAGATGTGTATGGAAGGTACCAGATGGGGCTTGGATAGACTTCCAGTTTTTTATCGGAAACTGTATCCTGCTATAGCTTTACTAAAATAAAGAATTTGGGTACGATCGCCCTGGATTTATTGATATTACTACTCCATATCTAAAGTGGGCGGAAAAGTACATTTCTATGGGAGGTACCACAAGGGGCGTGGCTAGACTTCCAATATTTTTTCCAAAACTTTATCCTATTATAGCTTAACAAAATGCATAATTTTGGCACGGTAGTGTTGAGTGTATTGATATTATAACTCCATCTCTAAAATAGGCGGAGTTGTACATTTGTACATTTGTATGGGAGGTACCAGAAGGGGCGTGGCTAGATTTTAAATTTTTTCTCCAAAACTTTATCCTGTTATAGCATTACTAAATGTAGGATTTGGGAATGATTGAGTTCGATGTATTGATATTATTACTCGATTTCTAAAGTGTGCGGAATTGTACATTTGTATGGAAGGTACCAGAAGGGGCGTGGCCATGTAGCCCATTTTCAATACCGTAAGTAGTTTTGGGGAAATATTAACTCGTGCAAAATTTCAAAACATTTGGTTGCGTCTTTCGAAAGTTATCGTGCGAACCAGCCGGACAGCAGGCTCCACGAAAAGCCCCCCAATGAAATAACGCCCAGGAAATAAACCCCAATGAAATAAACCCCAAAAAATTGAAAATAACACCCAAAACAGTGAATGAAATAACATCGAAAAATAAATGAAATAAACCCCAAAGCAAAAACGAAACAACCCCCTATATTTGGGAGTTATTTCATATGAAATAGCACCCAATGATGAAAATGAAATAACCCCCAGTGAAATAAACCCCATCAGCAACAAAAATGAAATTATACCCAAAATTCATAAAAGAGTCAGTTTCACCAAGGATTTTATGAAGTCAATATGAACCAACAGCAAAGTCGCAAAATTATTGAAATGAATCGTGTGGATCGTGGATCGTTGCAGCCCTGCTCTATTTTTGCAGTTCGGAAGACAATTTGCCTTTTACGTTTGGCCTCTACACAACCACCTCCAGTGTTTACAAGCAAATCAAACTCTCTGCTTTTATTGAATTAATCCTTTTGAAGAACTCTTACAAATTAAAAAAATAATTATATTCTTAGTGTGTACTAATCGAATTTTGCATTTTGTTGATTTTCTATCCGTCAGTATGAACATAAATAGAAATATCTGTAAACATTCAAAAGATATTGGCATATATTCACAGGCTAAAAGTTTTCTTGTAAAAGGCCTATTTTTATATAATTATAACCCCTAAAAGCCAACAGCTTTCAAAATGAAATAACCCCCGAATAAAAAATGAAATAACACCTAAATTATTCACGATATGAAACACTCCCCAAATTTAAAAAATTTGTTGGGTGTTATTTCATTGGAGATTATTTCATAATTTGAAAACTCCAAATGAAGAATGAAATAATTCCCAAAGAAAAAATGAAAAATGGCCCAAAAAAATTGGGAGTTATTTCATATGAAATAACACCCAAAAATGTATGAAAAAAATTTGGGGAATATTTCATTTCTCGTTTGGGCGTTATTTCATTGGGGGGGCTTTTCATGGAGCCGTTATTTTCTATTTTTTGGGGTTTATTTCATGCTCTACTTTTGCAGTTCGGAAGACAATTTGCCTTTTACGTTTGGCCTTTACACAACCACCTCCACTGTTCACAAGAAAATCAAACTCTCTACTTTTATTGAATTCCTCCTTTTGAAGAACAAATTTGAAAAAACTTCCATTCTTAGATATCATTCTCAAAATCAAAATTTTCTATACGTCAATATGTAAAATGGAAATATCTGTAAACATTCACAAGATATTGTTATATTGTATATATTGTTATCTTGTAAAAGGCCTATTTTTATATAATTATGTAATAATAACCCCTAAAAACCAAAAGGTTTAAAAATGAAATAACCCCCGAATAAAAAATGAAATAACATCCAAATAAAACACGCTATGAAACAAGCCCCGAATTTTAAAAATTTGTTGGGTGTTATTTCATTGGAGATTATTTCATAATTTTAAAACCCCAAATGAGGAATGAAATAATTCCCAAAGAAAAATGAAAAATGGCCCAGAAAAATTGGGAGTTATTTCATATGAAATAACACCCAAAAATGTATGAAAAAAATTTGGGGAATATTTCATTTCTCATTTGGGCGTTATTTCATTGGGGGGCTTTTCGTGGAGCCTCTCGACATAATACGTGTAAATAATAAACAAAATCTATATATATATAAAAATGGTGGCAAAAATGTATAGTAATTCATCAATTGAGAACGGTTGGACCGATTTTGCTGAAATTTTTTTTCAGTTGTTCGTAATTGCCAGGAGAAGGTTTATGTAAAAGAAAATTTTGGGAAATTCCTCCGGAAAAGCCGGAAAATTGCAAAAACCGAAAACTGCTTTTTTGTATGGAATTTTGTGTGCAAATGTTACTAATGGTTTTTCGAATGGAAAAATATAAAATTTTTTTTGAAAAATTCGGAAAATTCCGGAAAAGTTCGAAAAATTTCAATACTTTTTTTCGATGAAATTTTGCTTTTTGTCGTACGATTTGATAGTTTTGAACGATGTAACTTGCGAAAAATTTCGTATAATTATTCCGAAACGACTTTTCGAATGGAAAAATACTGTGCGTGATTCATCCTTAGATGCACGTACTATTCAAACCCCGTAGTGAAGCAAGCCCTGCCTTAGTCGGTTGCCTTCAATCTGATTGTCGGCGACTAAACGGGATAACACGGCCCTTCCAAAACCAAGTGCGTGATTCATCCTTAGATGCACGTACTAAGAACACAAAATGCACGTGATTCATCCTTAGATGCACGCTGCAAAACTTTAATTACTATGCAAACTAATTTTGGTTTTATAGTTGCAGTTAAACACTGGAAATCTTGCCATCCCAAAAAAAGCTGAAAATCCATATGGAACTCTATATTAACCTGTAAGGATACAATCAAAGAAGATCATTCCTGCTAAAACCTGTAATTTGTCAAAGTCCTGCAGCCAATCCAGATCTACGGTGAGTCAATCCAATATTTTTTACTCTCAATCCTTTTTTTAAATAAGTAAACTTAAAATATAAAAAGTTGTGTTATGGATTCTTTAACCCAATCGGTTACTGAGTTGAACGGTTCCGTTGGAGCTCTTATGGCCGAGCTCAAAAGGGCTGAAGCGCGAATTCGTCAGCTGGAACAGCTGAATGGAGCAAGCTCCGAAGCTCCGATAGAGGCTCCGTTAAGGGGACCTGCAACGGAGGAGGAATTAAGGGAAGTCGGAAGGCTACCTGACTCCGTTAGGGATTTAGAAGTTTTCGAGGGCGACCCTGTTCAGTATGTTTATTGGGTTCACTCTGTGGAAGGAATTTTGGACGATTACAAAATTGTAAGGTCAAAACCTATTTATAGGGCTATCCTAAAGACCATTAGAGGGAAAATAAGGGGAAAAGCCAACGCTGCACTGATTTCGCACAATATATTTGACAGCGATTGGCCTGCGGTGAAAGCTTGTTTGTCATTACACTATGCGGATAAAAGAGACATCCGAACCCTTGAACATCAGCTTGGACAGCTGACTCAAGGAAATTCCAGGCTCGACGAGTTTTATGCGAGGGTTAACCATCAATTTTCCCTTATAATAAATAAATTAAAATCAGGCGATTATTCCCCGGAAGTTGTAGATGCTCTTATAGAGACATACAGGAATAGAGCCCTGGATTTATTTGTTAGGGGCTTAAAAGGAGACTTGTCGCGTATGATAATAGTCCAGAAACCAAGGACCCTTCCAGAGGCATATACTGCATGTCTGGATATACAGAACTTAAATTTTAGAGCCTTCCCAATACATGGTTTAAATACACGTAATGTGGTGACGGTGCCTAGGAACGAGATGACGACAACGGATTACCCAAGAAGGAACAACCTTGGTCCAGATGGGAAGTTTGACCAACGATGGCGAAACAATTCCGGACAATCAAGGAATTATAGAGCATTCGATAGATTCCAGAACCAGGAAGCTATTGCTTCAAATTCCAATTCGTCAACGGGTCAGAATGCGGTGGTGAAAATGGAAGTTGATGGGTCGATGCAATCAAAAAAGTATAATTATGTTAATCCAGCGCAAGGGAATAATCCTTTCAAAAGAGGACCACCATCATCAAGCGGAAATTTCCCAAGAAGACAAAAATTATTTCATATAAATACAGTGCCTGGAGATTTCCCACGGGAACACTGCACACACCCAGAGGAGCAGACCATAAATTCCCAGGATCCAAATAATTATCCAGAGGAGCAACTCACGCATTTACAACAGTCTCCTGAGTATCCACAAGAACGGGGAGACCATCAGGAGGAAGCGTACACTGAGGAACAGTCGAATTTTATGGAGGACGGCCCTCCAGCATTTTTCATTTAATCCAATCTACTAACATCTCTAGTATACCATATCTCACCTGCGTCGGGAGAAATGGTAAACCGCTGCATTTCTTGATAGACACCGGCGCGAGCAAAAATTTCGTAACCTCAACATTAGCAACTGGTTCTACCCCAGTTGTGCCACCATTTTATGTTCAGACAGCTGCGGGATCATCTGTTCAAATTAACAAGAAAATTGAAGGAAAATTTTTTGAAGGATTAGGTAACAGTGCGACTATCACTTTCTATGTCCTTCCCGGTTTCGAATCTTTCGATGGAATCATAGGCGACGATACCCTGAAGGAACTTGGCGCTGTTATAGACCGCGGAGACCATACCCTTACTATACAGCCGAACATACGTATTCCCTTGAATAATAAAATCATGGATAGTATTCATATAACAGAAATTTCTGATGTACCAGAGACAGCACGACAATCTATAGAATTTCTGATCCGCAAGTATTCCAAATTATTTGAGCCTTTGAGCGTTGGGACGAAAATAAAAACATCTGTCGAGGCGGAAATTGCGACGAAAACGACTAAACCGATTTACTCTAAGAGTTATCCCTATCCAGCCTGTATGAGAGAAGAAGTTGAAAAACAGGTAGCAGAATTACTTAGAGAAGGCATCATCCGACCCTCCAAAAGCCCTTATAATTCTCCCATTTGGATAGTGCCTAAGAAGCCGAAACCAAACGGAGAAAGACAATACCGGATGGTGATAGACTACAAGCGACTTAACGCGGTGACCGTAGCAGATGCATATCCAATTCCTGATATTAACGCAACATTGGCAAGTCTGGGTAATGCGAAATATTTCACGACTGTTGATCTTACATCAGGCTTCCACCAAATACCAATGAAAAAATCTGACATTCCGAAAACAGCGTTCTCGACCATGAATGGGAAATATGAATTTTTGAGACTCCCATTTGGTTTAAAGAACGCACCAGCAATTTTTCAAAGAATGATTGACGACGTCTTGAAGGAGTTTATAGGAAGAATCTGTTACGTATACATAGATGACATCATAGTTTTTAGTAAGGATGTGGATGATCATCTAAAGAATGTCGGAGCAGTATTCGAGAGATTAATGGAGTCTAACCTGAGGGTCAATCTGGAAAAGACCAAGTTTATGAGGACGGAGGTAGAATTTCTTGGATACGTTATCACGTCAGAGGGTATTAAGCCCGATGCATCGAAAGTGGAAGCCATCAATTCTCTATTACCTCCATGCACGTTAAAGGATTTGAAGAGCTTTCTGGGAATGACTTCATATTATCGTAAGTTTATTCGCGATTATGCCAAAATTGCAAAACCAGTAACCAACCTTACCAGAGGGGAAAATGCCCAAATAAAGGCGAATCAGTCTAAAAAAGTGCGCATAGAGCTAAATGATCCTGGTTTGGAGGCATTCGATAATTTAAAGAAACTACTCATCTCATATGACATCTTAGCGTTCCCTGATTTTGACAAGCCCTTTAACCTTACGACAGATGCGTCGAATTACGCCATTGGCGCAGTGTTATCTCAGGGCGAACCTGGAAAAGAGCGACCTATTGCATTCATATCCCGCTCATTAAGCAAAGCCGAAGAAAACTATGCGACGAATGAGAAAGAAATGTTGGCAATCGTCTGGGCCTTAGATAAATTGAGATCCTATCTTTATGGTGCAAAAAAAAATAAGAATACTCACGGATCATCAACCACTTACCTTCGCATTGGGAAATAGAAATTATAATGCGAAGCTTAAGAGATGGAAGGCTAGAATCGAAGAGTACAACCACGAGTTGATTTACACACCTGGTAAATCAAATGTAGTGGCAGACGCTCTATCAAGATTGCCGTGTAATCATCTATTTGCACATAGGTTCTCACCTGGTGATGGATCAAGCACCGATACGGCTAGTGAAGGTGCTAGCGACCATTCAAGAACAATAACTGCAGGAAGAGATTCCCAAACTGACACGGCAAGTGAAGGGGCAACAATGCATAGTGCTGAGCAAGACGCCTCCGATTTGATACCGCATGTTGAGGCTCCACTAAACGTTTTTAGGAGCCAACTTGTGATTAGAGAGGGAAAAGAACTCTTTTCTGTGGAAAATCCACACAGCGGGTATACACGACACTACGTGACATTGGCTGCAATTAACAGGGCTACACTGACGAAAGTACTTAAGGAACGATTAAATCCATCAGTTATAAATGGTGTGAAAATACCTGAACATTTTATTCAACTGCTCCAGGAGACATACCTTGACCATTTCCGTCAATACAAGATCAGAATAACTCAGAGATTGGTCCAAGATATTACTAACGAGGAAGTCATTTGCCAAATTATTGAAACGGAACATAAAAGGGCTCATAGAAATCCCATGGAGAACAAGGAACAAATTTTGGAGAGGTATTACTTTCCGAAAATGGCAAGTAAGATAAAAAAATATACCAGGGCATGTGAGACTTGTCTATTAAATAAATATGATAGGCATCCATTTGTTCCCCAGCTTAAGGAAACACCGGTTCCAGAAAATCCTTGCGACATCCTGCATATAGACATTTTCGAGATCCAAGGCGAAAAATTTCTGAGTTGTATGGACAAATTTTCCAAATTTGCGAAGTTCTTTCATATCAGAGACAGGTCTGCCGTACATTTGCGCGCCAAATTTGCAAAGGTAATTCACTATTTTACAGCCCCGAGAATGATAGTCACCGACAACGAACGTGGATTCGTCAGCCCTACGGTGGCCAACTACATAAGAGGGTTGGGAATAACCCTTTATCAAACTCCAATTCAGAGGAGCGAAGTGAATGGACAGGTTGAAAGGCTCCATTCAACCATTTTAGAGATATACCGTTGTCTAAGAAAGGAAATTAGTACCAGAACTACCAAGGAGCTTCTGTACATATCAGTTGACCGCTACAACAACACTATTCACTCGGTTACTGGACAGAAACCTAGCGACATTTTTTTTAACAGAACTCAACGGATAAACTACCAAAACCTCACGGATTTTGGGGCCAGAATATTTTCTGAGGTGAGAGAACAGATAAAAAGAAACCAAGAATTAAGGAATTTAAGGTTAAACAAGAAAAGGAAGAAAGGGAGAAAATATGAACTCGGTGACGCTCTTTATATAAGAAACAAACAAATTAAGGGAAAGGAGAAACCACTGTATAAAAAGGAAATCGTAGGAAAAGACAATAGGGTAACAATCCAGACAAGTACGGGCAAAAGGATCCATAAGACACAAGTGAAAAATGTTGGAAAATAAAATACCCAAAAGAAGTGGGAAAAATTATATTTATATTTTGGATTGACAATCTAAGGATTTGGCTGAAGGAGTAAGTGAAAAATGACTACAGATAAAATATTTTTTTATATATATTAAAAACTATTGGGATCTATGATTGAATGAATGATTGAATAATAATTAAGAATCATATGTCAAATGTCAAAAAAAAAAAAATGTAAATGAAAAACCTAAAACGGAAAAAGTAAATGCTAAATATAAAAAAATAAGAGGAAAATATTCTAAACTAAGGAAAAAATGTAAAATTTTTTTTTAGAAAAAGTATTTAAGACGATTAATCCCTTACTGACACCTATGATAATTTAAATAAAAAACTTAATAACAAATTAACATATAAAATTATTAACATTGTACATCTTAAAATAAGTATGAATGACAATGTTTGAAATATTATTAGTTATAAAAAAATGAAAACCTCTACTAACACTTCTGATAATTTGAGTTAGACAGTTTAACAATTAACTAACACACTAACCTCTAATTTACAATACTACTATTAAGAATATTGCTGACGGGGCTTGCGAGCGGACTCGATATATTCCAATATGATGCACCAATTGTGACCATTCAAAAGGGTAACGGTTGGATTATCGATGGACATTTCAGTCTTGTCCATACCATCGATCTTGGAGCCTTTGAACGAATACTGAACGACTTGGCAACCAGCATGCAGAATAATGTGGCCAGCAAACAACGTAAGATCATCATTGAATTTCATCTACAACAAGCCATGGACAGATTAAAAGAGCTATCACCGACAAAAATAAGATCGAAACGTTCAATTGATTGGCTTGGGTCAGCATGGAAATGGATCGCGGGATCACCGGACGCAACTGACTGGAATCAGATTTTGGCAAGTCAGGACGACATAATTGAAAATAACAATCAACAGTATAGAATAAATGAAAAGCTGTTCAATGTCTCCCTGGAGGCCACTAGAAGAATAAACCTGCTGATCACGCGGTTCAACAATATCGACAAGGAAACCGAATCTTCAAGTATTGAGAATGATGTCCTCAATAAAGTCCTCATAGTTAAAGAGGAGATTAATGAAATAGTCCAAGCTTGTCAGATGGCCAGAGGTGGTATTGTCAACAGTAATCTACTTGACAAGGGGGAAATCGACCATCTTCTGGATGAAGTAGAAACGCTCCCGTATCAGAATGTTGTGGAGGCGATTGAATATGCAAAACCCTCAGTTTTGTCAAATGGAACCATGCTCTTGTACATATTAGCAATGCCAAAGGTTAGGAACGATAAATTCCGGCTACTACTTGCCAGAGCCACGTCATTGCAGGGAAAGCGAGTGAAACTTCAACATAAAAAGCTGCTTGTGAATGATGTTGAAACCTATGGAGTCACGAACGATTGCTACTCTATCAAGAACACAACGATTTGCGAAATGTCTTCTATTGAAAAACTGCCTGAAGAAGGATGTCTGGCTCGATTGCTCAAAGGCGGGGACGCAAAATGCAGTTACGAACCTTACGGGAGTAAAGTTGTTGAGCTCATTGAAGAGAATACTATTTTCATTACTAACTACGCTGGAGAGATCCGAGGTGGAAACCAATCGAAGGGCATAAATGGGACATATCTCATCCAATTTAAAAACGAAACGGTTTATATTGGTAACCACATATTTTCGAGTAAAATAGCTACGAATTCCCAAATACTTCCATCAGCTTTGAGCAACGTAACTATGAAGGAATTCATTCCAAACGTGGAATACGTACATGAGCTATATATGGAAAACATTGGCCGCCTGAGCAAACTCGGAAAGAACTTTCAGATTTCAACCGGGATAGAAGCAACTGTTTTGTTGACCCTAATCATAACTTGCTATATAATCTGGAGGAAGATAACCGCAGACATCCAGTTGCCAAAGATTAAATCAATTGCGAATCCAGACAATGATAAGGAAAATTCTAAGTGTCCTCCAGCCACACATATTGATCTGCGGGACGCAGATTTTTAGAGGGGGGGCAGTTAACACATTGGCCGCTAACTGACCTAATGCAATATGCTGACACTGCGTCTACCATCTTACACGCGCAGTACACTGGCGGCCTGAATACCGGACATTAGCCTGCACGCGCATACACAGGTATGCAGAATTTGATACTTCTTCCATGCGCACGCAGTACTTCAACGTGGGACCATTGCCTGTCTGCATCGTGGGAACGCAACGTCAGCAATTATAGATTAAGAAATAAGTTCAATTAATAAGTTGTATTTTAAGTTAGTTTTTAGTCTTGTTTGAGGAGCCGAATTGTGCAGTAATAGAATAAAGGTATACTGAAGTGTAATTTGTAATTTGTGTGTTTGATTGGCATTATTAAGGAGCCAGTGGCGGCTCCCAACTTTAATTTTTTCGTGCTCCCTTCGGGGAGTACGTTAACTTCTATATATATAAAAGTGAACATTTGTTTCTATGACCGCTATAGACTTAAAAACCATCCAACCGATGTGCAACAAACCGACTTTAAAGGAAAGGCAATCTTCCGAGGATGGTTATAGGCTACCTAAACATTGCATTTGTTTATCCAAATTTATTAAATTGTGAAAATTCAAATATGTCAATCAGAGAACGGCAAGGGTACACCCTAAGAATAAGTGTACCCGAATCATTTGTGCGTTTACGACACTTATGGCCTGTTTTTGTAACTTATTTTTCAACCATTCGTACGCCAAATGGCGAACGATTGACATTTTTGGTTTTTTTACTCTTTATTTTGAGTGAAACAAAAAAAAACTTTTATTGATGTAAATTTTTGGTTCGACAAACTGAAACACGGGCGAAACAAAACGTCATATTAGACGATCAAAAATAAGCAATCGTTGAGGTGTAACATTGCACAGAAAATGAAATATTGTTATTAAAATTGAGTATTTTTACAAAAGAATGTTCTTTCATACAGCTTAGAACATTTTAAACACTTATATACATTGAAATTTGGAAACGGTAGATTTAAAAAAAAAGACAACTGCTTTTAATTTTTTTATTTATTTATTTTAGTTTAATGGAATCGATCTATGTTGCCGATTTCCGTGTTGTTATATTTTTACTGGAATCATTATGGATTTTCATTAATACAACTATTAATTAATGCGGCTTCCCAATGTGCACAAATGCGGAGTCGGATCCGAAACTGATCAGCTCCGGATCCGACAAAACGGAATCCGTGAAATCATAATTATAGTAAAAATTCTCAAACTTGGTTGAAAATGCATTCATATTATTTTTTTTTATTGTAGGAAGTATTATATAATTGTAATTAAATTGTATAATATAAACATATATAACATAATATTAGTTTTCACATGTTTTCCTGAAATTTTTTTAATTGTGTCAATTTTAAACACTTTTTCATTACATGATTTCCGTTTTTGTGCGCCATGCGGATCAGGATCCGATCCGATTGTGTCAATTTTAAACACTTTTTCATTACATGATTTCCGTTTTTGTGCGCCATGCGGATCAGGATCGGATCCGATACTGATCCGATTCTACGGACATTTTATCCGAATTTGGATTCCGGATCGGATTCGGTCCGGATCCGATTTCGTTTGAAATTCCTTTTCTAAAACGGATCCGTTTTTTATTCGCATTTGAGTCTGATCCGGATTCGGATCGGAATCCGGATCGGAAATCCGGACCGGATCCGATTCGGATAAAATGTCCGTAGAATCGGATCCGATCCTGATCCGCATGGCACACTGGGTTTACACCTTTGAGTTGTTGTTTGCTTGTGTTGTTTGTGTGTTCGCAGTCAGCTGTATTCACTAAAGAATAGTGAATCATCTTGCAAAAACTTAGTATTTTTTAATAGCAAAAGCTTTTGAAAAGACCAAAACAACACATCGGCAACAATGGACTTTGAAAGAAGGACAATGAGTGAAATGAGCTTTTACTCCCGGGCGAAAAGAGAATGAAAACACAAATAAAAACTCGATCGTCTGGGTAGCAATCGTTCGTCTGCCTACACGAAAAAGTTCGCTGAACAGGCTATTAGAGTGTGATCGGCACTCTAAAATAAGAGTTAATGCCTTGTACTGATAATTTCGAACATGCTCATACGCACAATCGCAAACCGATTTCGTGCTCATTTTCTGCATGTATACCTGAGTTGAGGCCGATCAAAATGCTAAAGCAAAAGGAATGAGCGAAATTGAGAGCACAAAATTGAGACAAACATAATGTGAGAGACATGTGTGTTGTTGTCATTCTTACATTAGCTTCATACATGCATACATATTTGTTTTTGAATACCCAGCTAGCATTTGGACGTTTTTTTGACGATCACGATTGTTTCGCGACTAGATTTTCAATCGTCACCACGATTGTCGGAGCATAACTTGAAATCATAACTGTAAAACATGAGCGTTTCGCTCACAGCGCATTGCTTTTTGTGATCTATCGTTGCTTTTCGTACATTTGCTTTGAGTGCACTGTGCCGTTCACTTATCTACGCAAAATTTTTGGGTGTCTGTTTGAATGAGTGACGAAATGCAAAAACACGGAAAGCGATTTGTGCGTTTGGGTGTGTTATTATTTTCTTGCTGTTTGTGAGGGCGACAAGCACTCCAAATTTATAAGTGTGATTCGGGTGCCGAAAAGTGACACCCTTGACGTTCTCTGATGTCAATGTTTAAATTTTCAAATGGCACCGTCAATGTTTAAATTTTCAAAGGTGTGGCCAACCCATTCCACCACATTAACAAAAATGCAATATCTAGCGTACTATTACAATTAATAACTTTAAATCAGGTGTGTATGCAATATGATCAAGTCAAAAACTGCCGGGATAAGATTATTAGGCGTGGCCCAGCCCACAGGATCTAATTTGTTAAAGTGCGGTATCTGAAGTACTAGATTAGTAGGAATGGCCCTGCCCATAGGACCTAATTTGTAAAAGTGCGATATTTGAAGTACTAGATCATTAGGCGTGACCCCGTCTATTGGACGTAATTTTCAAAATTGTCATGACATGTGGTTCAATTAGGATATACGTATTCTAAAGAAAAGGGGTGTGATTTAAAATTGGATGTGAAATAAACACCAATATGCGTGATCAAGCCAAAAATGGGTGGCCCTGCCCAATTCTGTTTTCTATTAGCAATAGCTGGAGGACTGTAGCACCATTCGTCTTTAAATTTGGGACGGAATTATTTAACGGCAAAAAATCGAATACTCACGAATTGAAACATTTCTCATATCTGCATCTATTACAATAAGAGCGACGAACATCATACAACAGTGTAACATTAGCAATTACAAATGCGTGTGGAGGAATTTATTTCCTTGATGCACTTATGGTGCACATTTACACATTTTGGAAAATGTGTGATCGCAAAATGTATCGCGTTGGCTACTGCATCCTTCTGTATTGCGCAACTGTTTTTGACGTTGCAGAATAGCGCAATAAATTGCAAGTTTCTGAAAACCGCACATGTAATATCAAGATAAAAAAATGTTGCAAACATGTCATATAATAAGGGATGAGTGTACTATGGCATATGAAAAATCGTTGGAACCCCTTGTTCGCGCATTATAGGATTAAAAAGCAATACATGATTGAGTTATCCTTCTTAAATTAATTTAATCAGAAAATATAAGGGAACCGATATATTGCTGCTATGTATTCCAATGATACCCACGGATTTGCAGTTTGATTTAAATGATTACAGTTTCCAGTTCGGTTAAAATTTGCGATAATAATCAATAAAGCTTAAGTACAGTCTATTCAAGTTAGCGGCTTAAATTTCCATGAATCCATTGAATCCATGTTTTTCGCATGAACAACTTTATGTTGCTTGTTCACGTGTAGATGACCCATTGATTAACATATGTGCACTAGGGTAATAACTTTTTTTGAACAACATTCTCCCCAGGGCTTTTCTAATGGCAAATATTGTATTAATGATAAAAAAAACTATTTCAGTTCAATTTGCTAAAAAAACCTTACGCACCGACAGCGATTTCTAAAATACGTTTAATATATGTTTTTTAATAACAATTTTTGTTAAACATGGTTTATATATATGTAAGTATGTAAACAAATAATAACAATAAATCAATAAAAGTAGGTATTGTAAGATATAAACGTTAGGTTCAAAATACGCGATGTTTTACAAAGCGGATATATATCTTGTACTATTTTTATTTCAATAAAAATTAGTTTTTAAACTTTGTTTGATTCAAAACTTCAACGCGTTTGGTGCGTAACCTTTTTTAACGATAGCGAAAAACTAAAAACGCAGTTCTTAATATTTTTCCATGCCCTACACGATTTTGTCTGGGGAGATTTGATATTTGCAAAAAATGCAAAAAGTTATTACCCTAATGTGCACTCCCTTGGTTCTCTCATACACGTCGTATTATCAACAGCATTACAATACATATCTGGCATTAAAAAATATTATCCTTTAATATACCTCAAATTTTTTGTTAAATTTCGATTAGAATATCAAAAGAAACTACGCACCCTGAAGATTTGTTCCACTCTAAAAATGTTACATTAGGTCAATACTTCTTTAGGCAGGACAAAGTCTGCCCGATCAGCTAGTATACTATGTATAAAAGACAAAAATTCTAGAATTTTAAAAACTTTTTTATCGATTAGAAAAAAATTGTGACTTAGGGGGGTAAAAATTGAGATTCCAGAAGAAACTTCTAGTACTTGCCGTCGGAGTCAAAAGTGATCAAAGTAGAAAATGTATTAATATATTGAAGATATAACCAGTAAGAAAGTTTCAGTCGGGCAACCCGACTTACCTACACCATTACCCTCAGTACAACAAACAATTTTCTATTATACTAATATTATTACTCGATTTCTAAAGTGGGCGGAGTGGTACATTTGTATGGGAGGTACCAGAAGGGGCGCGTGTAGAATTCCAGATTATTTTTTCATAACTTTATCATGTTAAACCTTTACTAAATACAGAATTTGGACACGATGGCGTTGGGTGTATTGATATTATTACTCCGTCTCTAAAGTAGGCGAAGTGGTACATTTGTATGGGAGGTACCAGATGATTCGTGTCAAAACTTCCAGATTTCTTCTCTAAAACTTTTTCCTGCTTGAACTTTACTAAATACAGAATTTGGCACGATCTATTAATAATATTAATCGATTTCTAAAGTAGGCGGTACCAGATGGGTATGGGAGGTACCATATGGGGCGTGGCTAGACTTCTAATTTTTTTCTCGAAAAATTTATCCTGTTATAGCTTCGCTAAATACAGAATTTGGGTACGATCACGTTGGATTTATTGACATTATTACTCCATCTCTATAGTGGGCGGAACGGTACATTTGTATGGGAGGTACCAGAAGGGGCGTGGCTAGACTTCCAATTTTTTTTCCAAAGCTTTATCTTGTTATAGCTTTACTAAATACAGAATTTAAGTACGATGCCGTTGGGTGTATTGATATTATTACTCGATTTCTAAAGTGGGCGGAATGATGCATTTGTGTGGGAGGTACCAGAAGTGACCCCTTCTGTTATAACATCCTACCAATATGAAAGTAACAAGTTACCGTTCGAATAAATATTCACATTGCACCACTGTGCAATATCATTATTCATATATATTGTATGTAAGCAATTGTCAAAAGACCGCACCCTAATATATTTAACATTAATGTAATACGATCATCTATCCATCTATGTATACAAAAACCAAATCATATTTCATGAAATATGATTTGACTAAATTATGTTTAAACAAAGCAAATGTATATCAAAGCATTGCATACAATAATTGAAGTAACAATAAAGCAGAGTTTAATTAACCGTCAAATCAAACGAACGTGTTTTCCTCTCGATCAGTTGGTGCTGGAATTAATTCATAATTTCGTTAAGAGTTTTCTAGAACCACCACTGAAAAATAGTGCTAGGAGAAACTCATAATTATTTAAGAGTTCCCTATTATAACACTATTAAAATTGGCGCAGTCGGTAGGATAGTCGCCAACGGTATTAAAAAAAAAACATCCGCGAAAAGTGAAAGTTTTTAACCAACGAAGTGACTATCCGTAAATAACAACTTACACTCTAAGTGAAAGAAAATCCTGTGAAAAAGGAAGTGAACCCCATTGAAAAGGGAACAAACAAAAACGTTGTAAATCCAGTGGAAAGAAAAATCTACGAACAAGAACCATTGCGCTAAACGCAGCAAACGCAGGTTTGGCAGCAGCAGCTGGACAAGGAAGAGTGCTGGACTTGAATCCTCTAAAGTATCTTGAAAAGATACAAGCATCGATGGAAGAAAAGAGGATCTTGCAACATTCTGTATGAATGTTGACGATATCATTCCAACTCTAACACAATACAACGAACAGGCACAAGACCAATTATACGAAGATTAAGAGCAGCACAGTACAGAGGGAGCACCATCGATTTCTACAACTATATCCAACATAAACTAGCCTTGTTAAACCAAAAAAGCAGGCAAGAAGATAGAATCAACGATGTCGGAAGAAATATAGAGACGGCTTTGAAGATATTAATTACCAGGTTACCTGTGTACATGAGAACGGTTCTATGTGCGCTTAAGCCTACAACAATGGGTGAAGCCATCCATGAACTTAGCCAGTCTGGGTTCTTAAACGAAGAAAGGAAGCCCAAATCCGAAGGAAAAAATCAACAGAAACAACAACGTCAACAACAAGAACAGAAACAACAAAATAAACAACAATATCAACAGCAACAGCAGAAACAACAACATCACCAACAACATCAAAAGCATCAATATCAGCAATGGCAACAACGACCAGTGCAACAGCAAGGACAGCAAAAGCAACAGTATCAGCAGTGGCAACAACGACCAGCACAACAGCAAGGACAACAATATCAGCAGCAGCAAAGGCCAGAACCAATGGAACTTGGAACCTCCCAGACGAGGGAGAACAATTATCAACACGGTTGCAGCAGTTGTATGAATGGTATTAATATTAATTCTGACACTTTTACCAATATAAATAAAAATGAAAATCTTAATGAGAATAGTGAACAATATTCAGAGCAAAGTATTAATTGTGAATCAGTAGAGAAAGGAAATTTTCGGCAAACGGCCTCAGGAAGTACGGACTTCCCTATATACTGCTTAGAGGACGAAATAGACAACTTAGATTATTGATAGATAGTGGTTCGACAGAAAATTTTTTAAACTTTGATCAGTGTCCTCCCCAATTCATTAGACGAATATCAGAACCAATTACAATAAAATCGGTTTCAGGAAAGTTTTCAGTAACCCACGAGGAACTGATTCCTAAAAAATCATTAAGGATTCCATTAAAGAACGACACTGTTTTTGGACTGTATAAATTTCACGAATTTTTTGATGGCATTTTGGGACATCACACTCTTTTTGATGGCATTTTGGGACATCACACTCTCAGACAAAATAATACAATAATAGACTATTCCAAAAATATAATAGTCATAAATGACAAACAATTTAAGATATATTATCAGGGCGAAAACGAAGATAAATTGTTAAATACTACAGAAATTCTTAGAAATTTACCAGGATTCTATACAATGGAACAGCTGTTTCCAGAAGATCAGCTAAGAATTGATCATTTGAATACAGAAGAAACCACAGCAATAACAAATCTTATTAGGAAAAATAACGACGTATTCTATCGCAAAGGTGATGACTTGACTTTCACCAATGAAGTGAAACACAAAATAGATATAGGACTTTCAGGACCTATTTATACGAAAACTTATAGATACCCGGCAATCCATACAGAAGAAGTGGACAGACAAATAAATGAAATGTTAGATCAGGGCATTATACAACACTCCAATTCACCCTACAATGCTCCTATTTGGATCGTACCAAAAAAGGAGGATAAAGAGGGCAATAAAGAATGGAGGATAGTAATCGATTACAGAAAACTTAATCAAGTGACACGGGAAGACAAATATCCCATTCCCAGAATAGACGACATACTCGACAAGTTAGGAAGGGCAAATTACTTTTCAACTTTAGATTTAACTAAAGGATTTTACCAAACAGCTTTTACGACACACGACGGACACTATGAATTCAGGCGAATACCTTTCGGACTAAAAAATGCTCCGGCAACGTTCCAAAGAATGATGAACAATGTCCTCCGAGAACACGTAAATAAAATATGCGTAATATATATGGACGATATTTTAGTGTTTTCAACATCTCTACAAGAGCATATCCAAAACCTTCAGAAAATATTCAAGACCCTTAGACAAGCAAATTTAAAGGTTTCGCTAAATAAATGCGACTTTTTAAAGAAAGAAACAGACTTTCTAGGGCATGTAGTCACAAAGGACGGTATTAAACCGAATCCAAATAAGGTCGATGGAATTAAAAAACAACCATTACCCAAGACAGTCAAGGAAATCCAGAGTTTTTTAGGACTCAGTGGATATTATCGGAAATTCATTCCTGACTATGCGAAAATAGCTAAACCAATGACACTGCGTTTAAAAAAGAATTCTGTCATTAACGTGAATGACAAGGATTATAATCAATCCTTTGAAAAACTTAAAGCGATACTCATGTCGGATATGGTTTTAAGATACCCAAATTTTGACGAACAGTTTCAATTGACTACGGACGCGAGCAACTATGCTCTAGGTGCTGTGTTATCACAGTCACAAGGACCGATAGCTTTCGTATCTAGAACATTAAATAGACACGAAATAAATTATTCAACAATTGAAAAGGAGTTACTAGCCATAGTATGGGCAGTAAAACAATTTAGACACTACCTTTATGGGAGAAAGTTTCTACTAAAGACAGATCACAAACCCTTGGTATGGTTAGCTAACCTCAAGGAACCAAATTCCAAACTTATACGTTGGAAAATAAAACTAAATGAATACGAATTCGATATTCAACACGTTGAAGGAAAAGAAAATAAGGTTGCTGATGCACTTTCAAGAATTAGGGAAACAAATGTCAATGAACAAATTAAGACTCATACTTGCACTGTATGTAAGAAATCATACAAAGCTAGGAGAGGATTATTACGTCATTTAAAGACTCACGGTGACAGACAAAGCAGAACTTGTAAAATATGCAAGGCATTGCTGGCACATAAAAGCACATTAAGGAAACATTATAAAAATAAGCACAAGCTTAATGAACAAGAAATCATTGATTTAATGACGGAAATTAGGAGCCAATCTCCAGTACCTACGGTACATTCGGCCAAAGAAGATAGCACGGATTATTTCCAAATTTCGGAAAATCCGCTACAAACTTTTAAATATCAAATAATATTAAAACCAGACAATGAAGACAAAATAATTAACGAAACGATATTTGGAAAAAACAGAGTAACTTATCATTACAAGAAGTTGACGTCTCAGTTAATAATGAAAATATTATTAGATGCAGCCACTCATGATAATGTCGGTTTATATTGCGAAAATATAAACAATTTAGTTCAAATTCAGACAGAATATAAAAAATGGAATGAACATCCAAATAATATGAAGATCATGAATATAAAATTAACTACAAAATTGTATATTGATGCGAAATATGAGGAATTGCTAGAGAAAATAGCTAAGCATCATAGATTTGATAATAATCATCCTGGGATAGAAAAAACCTACCAGGAACTAAAGAAAGAAATTTATTATCCAAATTTAAAAAAAGAAATAACCAAATTCATAAATAATTGCATAGTTTGTAATTTTAAGATAGAAAGAAACCCTATTAAGCTTCCCTTTGAAAAAACAGAAACTCCAAATGGACCCCATGAACATTACCATGCAGACATATATTATTTAGGCGAACAAGTCCGGTATATTTCGGTAATAGATAAATTTTCTAAATACGCCGCGATAGAGGAAATACCCGACAAAACATCATTAGAACTTGTAAAGGCATTCACAAAACTATTTTTATATATGAAGACCCCAAAAAAATTGACTGTAGACAACGAATCAGCTTTTAAGACCCCACTATTTACATACTTTTTAGACAAAAAAGGAATACAATATCATTTCACTACCCCCATGAGACATACAGGAAATTCGGACGTAGAAAGGTTTCATAGTTCATTAAATGAACACATACGTATTTTAAAAGTTCGAGAAGAAAATTTAGATATAGCCTATAATATTGATTTACCCTATCAAGCTTTAGAAGCTTACAATAACTCTATACATTTAACCACGGGAGAAAAACCCATAAATTTACATTTTAGGTCAGACATAGAATTGGAAGAAATATACGATAGAATAGAGTTAAAAAAGGAAAAAATGTTGGAATATAGAAATAGGGATAGAAGTGACAAAGAAATTAATAAGAATTTTTCGAAATATGAAAAAACGGACAAACTGACTAGTAAGGTTAAGAAATGTAAAGCTCAAGAAATAGATGACAGAAAATATAAGAAAAATGAAAAGACTACATTACATAAGGACCAATTTATTAAAAGTAAAAATCTTTCTAGATCTCTGGAAGTTCTTGTTGATGACAATATTGACGATCTCTCCAGTATTGGCTCAGAAGCTAATAGTGACTGACTTAAATGAAGGAAACGGATACACCATAATTCAACTAGGAGACAAGGAACTGATACAAAATTATACAAAGATTTTGCATATATTCAAACCAGACCAGTATCTAGGATACCTAACACAATTAGAAGAAGAAATAATGATAACTGGCGACCCTTATTTAATACACCAAGTAAAACATACTAAAACGCAACTTACCAGTTTAATGCCGAAATACCGACAGAAAAGAGGACTCATAAATATTTTTGGAACTGGACTAAAGTATCTTTTTGGGACAATGGACAGTACCGACAAAGAAGAAATTGAAGATAAACTAAGATTAATATCAACTAATAATCACGATTTAATACAGCAATCAAATAGCCAAGTACACATTAACTCGCACTTTGATCAGCAATTAAACAATCTCACTATCCTTAGGAATGAACAGACAGAATTAATAAAGCATCAATCCGGTTTATTGAACGTGACCCTGACGGAGTTTGTGACAGTTAGTTTGAAATATGAATTAGATCATTTAGAAAAAATAATCGAACAGGTCAGAGAATTATTATTAGCAGCAAAATTAAATACACTTACAAGAGACATATTTACAGACCAGGAAATTGAAGATTTTAACATAACCATTACTAAATTAGAAAATGTCGAATTAAAAGTGGCCACCAAGGCCAAAGATATTATATTCATTATTACAATACCAAATTTTAACCATGATATATATAAGGAACTAATTATTCAACCTGTACCAAATAAGAATAATAAACAACTAGTTTTAAGCAATTACAAATACCTTACCAAAAGTAATGAAATATTCGAAAATGTTAACAAAATAAAAGATTTAAAGAAAATAGATAATCAGTGTATACAAAATATATACAGCAAGAAAACTATGTATTGTTTATATGAAGAAAATACAAAAACTGAAGTAATTGAAATTGGCATAAATGTTTTGGTAGTCATAAATATAAATCAAAATGTAACCCATAATTGTAATGAATTCCCAACAGAACTAAAAGGACACTATCTAATATATATTGAAAATTGTAAAATTCTGATAGACAAGTGGTATGATAAAAACCTCTACCAGGAAACTATAATTGTACCAAATCCAATAAGAAAAATTGAAATCTTGAATAAAACCAATGTATCTTTAAAAGAACTGAATTATAGCCATATTCAAAATACACACATGATAAATGATTTAACATACCAACAAAAAATTCAAAGTTATGTAATATATATTTTAGTTACTATAATATTAACCTTAATTTTTGTATTAATTATTACCACCTGTTTAACCAAATCGGACAAGAATAATCACACACCAATACCATTGAATGTCCCTCCAATCCGTTCAGGATGTGAGGTCCAATCTAAGTCCGGGGGTGTTATAACATCCTACCAATATGAAAGTAACAAGTTACCGTTCGAATAAATATTCACATTGCACCACTGTGCAATATCATTATTCATATATATTGTATGTAAGCAATTGTCAAAAGACCGCACCCTAATATATTTAACATTAATGTAATACGATCATCTATCCATCTATGTATACAAAAACCAAATCATATTTCATGAAATATGATTTGACTAAATTATGTTTAAACAAAGCAAATGTATATCAAAGCATTGCATACAATAATTGAAGTAACAATAAAGCAGAGTTTAATTAACCGTCAAATCAAACGAACGTGTTTTCCTCTCGATCAGTTGGTGCTGGAATTAATTCATAATTTCGTTAAGAGTTTTCTAGAACTACCACTGAAAAATAGTGCTAGGAGAAACTCATAATTATTTAAGAGTTCCCTATTATAACACTATTAAAATTCCTTCTGCCCATTATAGCCCATTTACAATACCGTAAGTAGTTTTGGAAAATATATACTCCTGCAAAATTTTAAAACATTTGGTTGCGTTTTTCGAAAGTTATCGTGCGCATCAGCGGGACAGACAGACGGACATGGCTTAAACGACTCAAAAAGTCATGAATCGAATTTGGTTTAAAGATACCTAGGGTCTTAAGTGACTCCTTCCATGTGTTACACTTTTGGGTCGTATCAAATGATATATTCCCTCATCCCTAAGGGTAATGGTATAAAAAGGAAACTCTTTGGGAATTTTCCATGATAAAGATTCCACATTTCAATTCATGGCCTGTTTAATCTGATTGATCGAACTAGACGAACCGGTATAGGAGACTTTCACTAAAAATACCAGTTGTGGACATGTTTTCCACGAGTCCCATATAGCTCCATAATAATGAATTTAGGCTAAATATTTTGATTATATTCATAAAATATAACAAGGTTTAGTTTTATTGATAGATAACAGTAATTTTTTTCGAGCATTCTTTATGTGTATTAAAAAGAACAAATTTTCAGCCGTATAAAACACTAGTTCTTCCTTTTTGCACCGTGCCGAAAAATCCTGAGTAAGAACACAAGAGAACTTTTGTCTAAATTATCTATTGCATTTTAATTATAAATACCTCTAATATATAAGTTTTATGTATTTGTGTTTAGAATATACTCAAACTAACATACATTCATACAAAAAATGTAACAGCTACAATGTGCAGAATTGCTACATGTCGATTGGACAGAACTATAATCTTTAGGCAAAACTGACAAATTTAACGCACGCAAATGGTAATGAAGTATTAGTAAAATATGTACAAGTTAACAAAAAACTTACACTGTTGTTATGTTTTTTAATTTATTTTTGTATTAATTTTTTGAGCCAGAAACTACCAACTTTATTAAAAATACAGACATATAATATGTAATGTAGTAGACAGTTTAATATGTAATGGACAATATATGAAAACAGCCACAGTCGCGTAAGCTTGTTAATAAAACTAAATCTTAATCGGTCAGGCGTATATCGGTATGGATTCCCAATTTGGTCTAAAAACTGAAAATGGATATAAAGTCAGCACAATTCAAAGACAGCTTATAAAAGTGAAACAAAAATGATTTTCTTGTATTTCTCTGAAAATTAAAAATAATTTAAGGAAACAAATAATATCTGCGGAAAATATATCTATATATATAAAAATGGTGGCAAAAATGTATAGTAATTCATCAATTGAGAACGGTTGGACCGATTTTGCTGAAATTTTTTTTCAGTTGTTCGTAATTGCCAGGAGAAGGTTTATGTAAAAGAAAATTTTGGGAAATTCCTCCGGAAAAGCCGGAAAATTGCTAAAACCGAAAATTGCTTTTTTGTATGGAATTGTGTGTGCAATTGTTATGAATGGTTTTTCGAATGGAAAAATAAAATTTTTTTTTGGAAAATTTCGGAAAAATTCGAAAAATTTCAATACTATTTTTCGATGAAATTTTGCTTTTTGTCGTACGATTTGATAGTTTTGAACGATGTAACTTGCGAAAAAATTGGTATACTTATTCCGAAACGACTTTTCGAATGGAAAAATAGATAAATTGTCGGTGGAAAACTCGGAAAATTAGATTTTTTTCGATAACCGAAAATTAAATTTTTGGCGGTTTTCGAACAATTATGACTTTTCGAATGGAAAAATAGAAAAAACTGGAAAACTTGGAAAATTCCAGAAAAAATCGAAAGATTTGGATGCCTTCGACGAAATCTTCCATTGTATCGCTTGATTTAATGATTTCAGAAGACGTAAAGGTGCAAAATTCGTTGTGTTGCTGAAAAATTTCGGATTATTGTGAAATATATAAATATAAAAATAGTGTGAAAAATTTATAGTAATTTATCAAGAGAGAACTTTGGCCCAGTTTGCTCTATTTTTTTCAATATTAGCAGGAATTTTTTATGCGTCAAAAAAATCCTTAGGAAAATCCTTAGGAAAAGCCGGGAAATTTGAGTGCAATTGTTACGAAATGGCTTTTCGAATGCAAAAATAGGAAATTATTAGGGAAAAACTAGGAAAATTCCGGAAATGCGCAAAAAATTTGATTTTTTTATTTTGCTGAATTTTTTTTCAGTTGTTTGCAATTGCCAGGAGAAGGTTTATGTGAGAGAAAATTTTGGGAAATTGGAATAACCGAAAATAGCTTTTTTGTGTGCAATAATTGCAAATGACTTTTCAAATGGAAAAATATAAAAATTTTGTTGGAAAATTCCAGAAAAATTCGAAAATTTTTAATTTTTTATTCGACGAAATTTAGCTTTTTGCCGTATGATTTGATAGTTTTGGACGATGTAACTGCGAAAAATTTTAGATTATTATTCCGACATGACTTTCCGAATGGAAAAATAGACAAATTCTTGGTGGAAAACTCGAAAAATTTGGATTTTTCGAAAAGGACATGGTTGTTTTTAGGCAGAGTTATTTACTAGACTAATGCCTCCTATTAGACAATCAAACTTTGCACGACGTACGCGTCGTGCTATAATTAGTCAGAACGTCCGTAATAATCAAACGCAAAAGGAACGTGGCAAAAAATTAATGAAGACGTGCCCATATTGCACAGTTTCGCGCTGCACAATCACCACCTCAAATTTGACAGAATGTTTCTAGAAGAAGACCAGTCGTAAATATAGACTAGAATCGCGATGCTTTTGAATACGATTCCACAATCGCCTACAAAGATCTTCGCTGCGTTGATATCGGTTCATTGTCTGTCGTATGCCAGCATAGCAATGCACTGAAGTTACAATCGGAAACTCCCGGCTTATGCTGCTACTCATTTCGAGGTGAGATCCCAATCTATTTTAAGATGAGATCCCAACTGTATCCTTTTTGCGATCGAACATTTTTGTTAGGAGATAACTGCATTTAAAGTTGTTGATATGAATATCGACGGCTTCACAGCTATTGCAGGGTGAGAATGTGGAATCACACGATATTGTTCTCAAGCGTCGGCAGACTCATCGGTCATATGATGCACTTCAATACCCGTTGATGTTCTGCCGTGGATAGGGTGAATATCACCACAATTTAAAGATGTTCAATACAACGACAGGTTTGTTTACAAGTCATCAGGAAAAGAAACGAATAAAAAGGTTAGCTCAAATAATTTTTATGCGTATCGATCGCAAATTGCGTTAGCTGTTGCACCATCTGCTGCCACTTTGTTGAAAGGCGGTCGAACTGCACACTCCGCTTTGAAGTTGCCGATGAATCTCCTTCAGTTGACAAGCCATTGGGCACAATATCCAGAAGTTCGGCGATAGCGATATTGTTGCGAGAATGCAAAATTATCATTTGGGATAAATGCACGATAGCGCGTCAATGAGCTTTAGAGGCAGTTGAACGAAAGATGAAGGATTTATGAGGTGATTCGAAACGATTTGATGGGGCTATAATATTTCTGTCATCAAACGCTTCCCACCATCCTAAAATCTACTACTGCTGATGAAATTAATGTCTTTGTGGCGGAATAACAAGAAGTTGATATTAACCACGAACATGAGAGTCACGTTGCAAAACGACCCATCGGCTACTGCATTTTCAAAATATCTACTGGCGCTTTGTAATGGCCAAATTCCTGTTGATGTTTCAACTGGATTAATGACGTTTCCGTCAATTTTTTTCAAAGGAGAGGAAGTCTTTTTACCTCAAATTTCTATTATTCACACCGATTTTCCCTTCCAATTCTAGCAAATTCAATTCCCCATTCGATTGGCTTTTGCGATGACAATCAATAAATCGCAATGCCAATCATTGGAACTTTGTGGGATCAACCTCGAATTTCTCAGTTTTTCGCGTGTCTTCATTGTTTGTTTTAGTGCCGGAAAACAAATCGAAAAACATTGTTCATCAGATCGCTCTTCACTGATTTCGATTAAATTCAAATTAGTCACATTAAAATTTGAACTATATGTGTTTTAATATTACTCTAGAGCTTATATGAGGGCGTTAACTTGGAGCGAGACGAAGTTCGCCGAGTCAGAAGTTGTATGGCAGAACAACGTTTGCCGGGTCAGCTAGTTGAATATATATATACAAACAAATATTGTCATGAAATACCGGCAGCGATAACTGATGCGATAGAACTCAAATGCCCCTCGGAAATTTCAAAATGTTAAACTCCCGAAAATTGGATTTCTAAAAAGAACGTTAAAAATAAAGGCATTACTTGTCGAAAGCCACGAGGCAGTAAAATTTCCCGAATAATACCAATGTAACAATGAAAAAATTTCCGGCCGTGGTATGATGGTTAGAACACGCGTCTACCATTTGGGATATTAATGGTCGATTCATGTCTTCCGCCATCTAAATTGTTCTTCCTTGTCGGCCTAGCGGTGTTGTCTACAGCAACCTCGCAGTACAGTGTCGAGTCAATAATACAATAAAAGCTTCTCAAACAGTGACGATCACATTCGTCGATAGAGAAGTAGTTGCCGATAGTTGTGAATCTAAAACCAGTCCAGAAATTTCAGTCAGGTAAACTGACTGATAAATACCATCACCCAATTTATATATATAAAAATGGTGGCAAAAATGTATAGTAATTCATCAATTGAGAACGGTTGGACCGATTTTGCTGAAATTTCGGAAAAGCCGGAAAATTGCTAAAACCGAAAATTGCTTTTTTGTATGGAATTGTGTGTGCAATTGTTATGAATGGTTTTTCGAATGGAAAATTAAAATTTTTTTTTGGAAAATTCCGGAAAATTTCGAAAAATTTCAATACTATATTTCGATGAAATTTTGCTTTTTGTCGTACAATTTAATAGTTTTGAACGATGTAACTTGCGAAAAATTTCGTATAATTATTCCGAAACGATTTTTCGAATGAAAAAATAGATAAATTGTCGGTGTAAAACTCGGAAAATTCCGAAAAAATCGGAAAATTAGATTTTTTTCGATAATCGAAAATTAAATTTTTGTCGGTTTTCGAACAATTATGACTTTTCGAATGGAAAAATAGAAAAAACTGGAAAACTCGGAAAATTCCAGAAAAAATCGAAAGATTTGGATGCCTTCGACGAAATCTTCCATTGTATCGCTTTATTTAATGATTTCAGACGACGTAAAGGTGCAAAATTCGTTGTGTTGCTGAAAAATTTCGGATTATTGTGAAATATATAAATATAAAAATAGTGTGAAAAATTTATAGTAATTTATCAAGAGAGAACGTTGGCCCAGTTTGCTCTATTTTTTTCAATATTGGCAGGAATTTTTTATGCGTCAAAAAAATCCTTAGGAAAAGCCGGAAAATTTGAGTGCAATTGTTACGAAATGGCTTTTCAAATGCAAAAATAGAAAATTATTAGGGAAAAACTCGGAAAATTCCGGAAATGCGCAAAAAATTTGATTTTTTTATTTTGCTGATTTTTTTTCAGTTGTTCGCAATTGCCAGGAGAATGTTTATGTGAGAGAAAATTTTGGGAAATTGGAATAACCGAAAATAGCTTTTTTGTGTGCAATAATTGCAAATGACTTTTCAAATAGAAAAATAGAAAAATTTTGTTGGAAAATTCCAGAAAAATTCGAAAAATTTTATTTTTTTTTTTGACGAAATTTAGCTTTTTATCGTATGATTTGAGAGTTTTGGACGATGTAACTGCGAAAAATTTTAGATTATTATTCCGACATGACTTTCCGAATGGATAAATAGATAAATTCTTGGTGGAAAACTCGAAAAATTTGGATTTTTCGAATAGGACATGGTTGTTTTTAGGGAGAGTTATTTCCTAGACTAATGCCTCCTATTAGACAATCAAACTTTGCACGACGTACGCGTCGTGCTACAATTAGGCAGAACGTCCGTAATAATCAAACGCAAAAGGAACGTGCCAAAAAAATTAATGAAGACGTGCCCATATTGCACAGTTTCGCGCTGCACAATCACCACCTCAAATTTGACAGAATGTTTCTAGAAGAAGACCAGTCGTTAATATAGACTAGAATCGCGATGCTTTTGAATACGATTCCACAATCGCCTACAAAGATCTTCGCTGCGTTGATATCGGTTCATTGTCTGTCGTATGCCAGCATAGCAATGCACTGAAGTTACAATCGGAAACTCCCGGCTTATGCTGCTACTCATTTCGAGGTGAGATCCCAATCTATTTTAAGATGAGATCCCAACCGTATCCTTTTTGCGATCGAACATTTTTGTTAGGAGATAACTGCATTTAAAGTTGTTGATATGAATATCGACGGCAACACAGCTATTGCAGGGTGAGAATGTGGAATCACACTATATTGTTCTCATGCGTCGGGAGACTCATCGGTCATATGATGCACTTCAATGATGTTCTGCGTGGAGAGGGTGGATATCGCCACAATTTAAAGATGGTCAATACAACGACAGGTTTGTTCACAGGTCATCAGGAAAAGAAACGAATAAAAAGGTTAGCTTAAATAATTTTTATGCGTATCGATCGCAAATTGCGTCGGGCGACTCATCGGTCATATGATGCACTTCAATGATGTTCTGCCGTGGAGAGGGTGAATATCACCACAATTTAAAGATGGTCAATACAACGACAGGTTTGTTTACAAGTCATCAGGAAAAGAAACGAATAAAAAGGTTAGCTTAAATAATTATTATGCGTATCGATCGCAAATTGCGTTAGCTGTTGCACCATCTGCTGCCACTTTGTTGAAAGGCGGGCGAACTGCACACTCCGCGTTGAAGTTGCCGATGAATCTTCTCACAGTTGACAAGCCATTGGGCACAATATCCTGAAGTTCGGCGATAGCGAAATTGTTGCGAGAATGCAAAATTATCATTTGGGATAAATGCACGATAGCGCGTCAACGACCTTTGGAGGCAGTTGAACGAAAGATGAAGGATTTATGAGGTGATTCGAAACGATTTGATGGGGGTACAATATTTCTGTCGCAAGATTTTCATCAAACGCTTCCCGCCATCCCAAAATCTACTACTGCTGATGAAATTAATGTCTTTGTGGCGGAATAACAAGAAGTTGATATTAACCACGAACATGAGAGTCACTTTGCAAAACGACCCATCGGCTACTGCATTTTCAAAATATCTACTGGCGCTTTGTAATGGCCAAATTCCTGTTGATGTTTCAACTGGATTAATGACGTTTCCGTCAATTTTTTTCATAGGAGGGGAAGTCCTTTTACCTCGAATTTCTATTATTCCAACCGATTTTCCCTTTTAATTCTAGCAAATTCAATTCCCCATTCGATTGGCTTTTGCGATGACAATCAATAAATCGCAAGGCCAATCATTGGAAGTTTGTGGGATCAACCTCGAATTTCTCAGTTTTTCGCGTGTCTTCATTGTTTGTTTTAGCGCCGGAAAACAAATCGAAAAAAATATTGTTTATCAGACCTCTCTTCACTGATTTCGATTAAATTCAAATTAGTCACAATAAAATTTGAACTATATGTGTTTTAATATTACTCTAGAGCTTATATGAAGGCGTTAACTTGGAGCGAGACGAAGTTCGCCGAGTCAGAATTTGTATGGCAGAACAACGTTTGCCGGGTCAGCTAGTATAAGATAATGTTTAAGGCTTGAGTTACGGAAATTCATAGATTTGTAATTAAAATAAAATTACTTATGTATTATTTGTTGACTGCTTGTGGAGCAAAACCGTAAAAAATTTGACTTATTTGTATGGGGGCACAGTGGGGAAAAAAAAGTTTTTTTGGACATTTGAAATTTTAGGCCGCAAGGACAAAATTCTTTTTTTGTATTATTGGAAACAAAATTCTGTACAAAATTTACGTTTTTTTATTCTGAATTTCTCACCGTTATTTTTTATAATTTGTCAAAGTCGTTGAAAAAATAATTTTTGACTTTAATGTCAAAAATTTTTTGGATTACGCGTCCTAAAAATTTCGAGCTGACCTCAATTACAGTGAACAAATGTTACGAATTAAACTCAGTGAAAGAATAAGACAAAAAAATCTTTTGGCTCAACTGCTCATAATTATTATCCGATTAGAACAAAACTTACTTTACAACCTGAAAATGTTTTAAGAAAGTAGTCTGTAAAAAAAAAAATTTTTTTGAAGGTCACCATGCAATTTTTTTTGCATATGTAACAAAATATTGCAGTTTTAAACTTCTGACAAAGTAAAACTTTGTGCGTACAAATAAGTAGTGTGCTTTTCATGTAAAAAGACAAATACCTTAATATGTTACACCGTCTGTCAAAATAAGGAAAATTGTGAAACGCTTAAACACTTTTTAAATTTCAATACTAAAGTTATCTCAAAAATCGATATATTTTCTGAGGAAATTGGAAAAAATTAAGTTACACTCTCTTATTTTCATTTATGTATCAAAATATCATAAGTCATACATAATTAAGCCTGCTAATACATATGAAATGTTTGTATTGCGATTTTAAGCCCTATATATTGTGAATATATTTGAATTTTGTATATGCGTTATAGAAACTTCCTTATTTTGACAGATGATGAAACATTTTAAGGTATTGGTCTTTTTTAATGAAAAGTACACTACATAGCCTACTTGTAAACACAAAATTTTATTTTATTGAAATTTTAAAACTGCATTATTTTAGTACATATGCAAAAAAATTGCATGTTGACCTTCACCGATTTGGGTTATTTTTTACAGATGACTTTCTTAAAACATTTCCAGGTTGTAAATTAAGTTTTGTTCTAATCGGTTAATAATTATGAGCAGAACACCGAGTTAAAGTGTGAAAATCGTGCCCCCACATTTCTACTTGCAGATGAGCCAAAAAAAAAGTTTTGTCTTATTTATTTACTAAGTTTAATTCGTAGCATATGTTCACATTAATTGAGATCAGTTCGAAATTTTTAGGACGCGTAATCCAAAAAATATTTGACATTAAAGTCAATAATTATTTTTTCATCGACTTTGGCCAATTTTAAAAAAATAACGGTAAGAAACTCAGAATAAAAAAACGTACATTCTGTGCAGAATTTTGTTTCCAATAATACAAAAAAAGAATTTTGAAAATCTTTTTTTTTCACTGTGGGGGGTACAATTAGGGGAAGCACAACGTGCCAGATTTTTTTCGTAAATCAACGTTCAATGATCGGTTACCTAGGCAAAATTTGTCTGAATTCAGTTTACATACAAAAATTATATGTATGTAAAAGCGCAAATATCGGTTATTTATATGGCAGGTACCAGAAAGTGTGTGCCAAGTGGTTAGGGTTGATGAGGCTTTGCCTCCTATTAGAAGATAAATTAACTGACTAAATTTGATTATCACCCAGGTGCCGGTTTAGAAATATTAATTTTCCAAACAAGGTCATTTTGTATCGGAGGTACTAGAAGCGGTTATCCGATAAAGTCCATATTCATTCCTGATTAAAATATTCATAACCGAACACTTCACACAAAATTTTACTGAATTCAGTGTACTTACAAAAAAGATATGTATATGAGACTATAGTGGTGGGTTCGGTCATTTGTATGGGAGGTACCAGAAGGGGTGTGTCAAATAGTAAGGTTTTCTGAGGTTTTGCCTCCTATCACAAGATAAATTAACCGACTAGTTTTCATTACCCCCCAAGTGTCCGTTTGGAAGTTATGGAAGAAATATTAAATTTGCAAAAATAGGTCATTTTGCATGGGAGGTACCAGAAGACGTGAACCGATATAGTTCATATTCATTGCTCTGAGTCCAGTTTTGATATGCAAACATCATATGCAAAATTTGAGTGAATTCAGTTTAGTTACAAAAAAGATATGTATGTAAAACTATGAGGGTCAATTAGGTCATTTGTATGGGAGGTACCAGAAGGGGTATGGCAAAGGTTTCGGTTTTCGTAGTGTTTGTTTACTTTTGCAAGATAAATAAACTGACTAAATTTAAATACCCTACGATCGTCCGTTGGGAAGTTATGAAAGAAATATAAATTATCCAAAAATAGGTAATTTTGTATAGGAGGTACCAGAAGGGGTGGGGCTATTCTGCCCATTTTCAATCCCATAAGTTCGTTTTGAAAAATATTAATACTGGTAAATTTTCATACTGATCCGTTAAGGTTTACTCAAGTTATCCTGCTGACCAGCCAGCCAGCCAGACAGACGGACATAGCTCAATCGTCTTAAAAAGTCCTGAAACGAATTTGGTCTTAAGATACTTGGGGTCTAACTCGTCTCCTTTAATGCGTTACACTTTTTTTCGTATCAAATGATATATACCCTAATCCTTAAGGGCGATGGTATAATTAAAAAGCGTTTTAATTCACAACAACGCGAGAAGCTATCCCATACCTCATTCATTCGGGTGGTGAAGGAAACTATTTTTTTAAAGTAATAATGAAATAAATGCATTTAGAAAAACTTTCTTTCCTCTACGTGTTCGCCCCATCTTTACTCCGGTTGGGATAAAATCGCATTTACTTGCATTCCGAACAAAAGTAACGCCAATTTATTGTTTAATACCCATATTAGAGCTTTTCGGAAAATTTGGAATGGCTTACAATATTGAATCCTTATCCAGTCGACTAAGGTTGGCTACTCATTGGCAATTGGTCGATAGTCTGGAAAATGTTGAGCCGATGAGAACAGATCTTAATGTCATTTGAGGCGCAGAATTCGGTTTCGGTTTTTTTTAAATCGGTTCTAGTTGTTGAGTTCTCTTATATGATATTAGCGACCAGCAAATAGAGCGTCTGAAACAAAATTTGGCGAAAATCGGATGACGACATCAAAGGGACAGGGGCATACTGTGTAAACTGTTAATCTCTAATACATAAAACAGATTCCAGAGCCGATAAGAACAGACCCTATAGGCGCTGAATTTGCATCCGGGTTTCGTTATTCTAGTTTTTTAGTTCCTACATGTGATATGAGCGAGTTGTGAGTTTGTTTGTTTGTAGGGGGTAATCTTTTAAACTACTGATCCGATTTTTGAAATTCTTTCACCGGTGGATAGCTACATTAATTCTGGGTGCTACAGACTAGTCGAAATTTGTACTTTTAGGGGTAAACAATATAAAACTATAATACAGACCAAACGGCTTATAGTAGAAACGCGAAAATTGGAGTGCGTAGTTAGAGTAATTGTGCGATACAAAGGGATTTTTTAAAATTCGTACTTTTAGGGCTAAAAAGGCCTAAGAGGGGTAAAACTGGTACCATCACCCAGACCGGCTAAAGGTAGAAACGCGAAAATTTAAATGCGTATTTATTGTAAAGAGCAGTTGCTACCATTACCCAGTTCGAACGGCTAAAGGTAGAATCGCGTAAATCTGTATGGACTTGCTTTCTATAAGATGGGTAAAGCCATAATCACGAAAATTTATATGAGCATGCTTTTTATAAAACTATAGGGCTGCATGAAGGGATTTTTAAAAATTCGTACGTTTAAGTCTAAAAATTACCTAAAAGATGTAAAACTGGCATTATCATTTAGACCAAACGGCTAACGTTACAATCGCGAAAATCGGTATGCTTAGTGTAGAATTAGAGAGCTAGAACAAGGGATTTTCCAAAATTCGAACTTTTACAATCAAAAAAGATTCAAAAAGGGATAGAACTGGTTTCATCTACCGGACCAAATTCGTACTTTAATGGCGAAAAAAGGAACAAAAAACAAAAAAACTGGTACCATTATTCAGACCAAACTGTACAAGGTAGAATCGCAAAAATTTTGAAAGTGTATATCTATTTCATGGAGTAGTTGAGCTCTATTAAGGGATTTTGTCAATTTCAAACTTTTATAGAATAAAAAGTCTGAAAAAGGGATAAAACTGGTAGAATCACTTAGAAAGAAAGAAACGCTAATTTTGGCGTGCAGTTTTATTTTATAAAGTAGTAGTGCGATACGAAGGCATTTTTGAAAACTCTAAAAGACATGGGTGTGTCACTAAATCAGAGAAATTGCGATCTTGACCAAATGCGTCATTCAAGAATCAAATTTGTTGTAAATTTGCGTGACATTTAATAAAACCAATTAGCACCCTAACCAAACGCGTCAAGTTAGGATTATGCAATTTAGTCTTGTTTTCCCCTAATAAAGTAGACTTCAGCTAATAAGGCATTATTGAGTATGGGCAGTTCCACGGTGTTGAACGCGACCGTTCCACACATTAAAAGTAAAAAAAGGTTAGAACGAAACATATTTCAGATTCTTTTTTTTACATAATCGTATAGATCCTTAATAGAGTTTCTCTTTTTCCCGGACTTTTCATTAACCGGGAAAAATATTTGGCTTTCCCGGGATTCCCGGGAATTTTGACACAGTAGAAAAACAAGACAAACTATGTTAATTTTATAGAATTTTTGCAGTATGTACATATATATTTATTTGTTAATTCATGAGATCATATAGTACAAGCTGCAACTAAACAAAAACATAACAAACAAAAACATTAATTGTAAAGTATAATATAAAAATATTAGCAGTTTAAATTAAATTATTAGCAATCTTATCAAATACTGTAGGATCTTTAAGTTACTTCACTAAAGTATAAAGTCGCTTGTCTCTTCTTTCTTTTTTAAAGCTTCTAAACTTTGCTCTGCCAAAGGTGTTTTAATAAAGAACATAAAAAGAGAAGTGCAGAATTCCTCCAACTCGCTCAATGGTGAATGTTCGTTATCAAATGAAGATGTTGCTACAATCTTTAAAATAATCAAGTCTCAGTTTAGGTGTAGTGAAAGTAGTGTCTTATGTGACGAATCAACTAATAGATTTTAATTACAAATAAAATATATGTTAAACAAAGAATTTCCGGTGAAACCGGGAATTAAAAATGACAGAAACTCTAATTCTTAATAGTACTATCACGAGTGGTTTAGTCTTTTTTAGGCGAAATATTAATTACAAAATAAGGACAAAAAATGGAGCGGTTCGAGCGTGAAAAAAACAGAAGTACTTTTCGAAAAAATCTTTAAAAACATGAGATTCAGTGAAACCAAACGCAATATTTTATAGATGAAAATTTGAAAATGTTATAAAATAACAAAGTTTTCGAAACCTCTTTATTTTTCAGAAATATCATGCGTAGTATTTTTAAATTTAATTTTTAGGTGGTTCGAACGTGACATGTGTTGAACGTGACATTATTTCTATGACTATCTCAATTCCATGTTTTTTTTGTATTTGCGAAATTAAGGAATTTTATATAGTTTTTATGCCACAAACTGTTGTTCACTAATGTTACATTAGAACGTCTATAAGATAAAATCAATTTTTTTACCTTTTTAACTAAATGATAAATTTTTACAGTTATTGGAGTTATTAACTGTTGTTACAAATATTTTATGATAAAAAGCACTTGCATCATCAGTAAATATGTTATTAACAATTCAAGGGGAGGGGACCATATCATTAATGCAATTTTTCAGTCCATTTAATCGTAAAAGAAGAAAATCATCTTCAGTGATGAGACACATTTTCACCTCAGTGGATTCATCAATAAGCAGAATTGCCGCTTTTGGGCAAATGATAACACAGTGCAACATTTCTAAGGATTTGGTCTGCTGCCAACTTTGAACCCAGGTATTTTTGAAGTATATACCGAAACTAAAAAAATACCCAAACGACTTGGCCCCATCACATCTTTATGGATACTCTAATATTTTCACCCCAACACGATTTTTTAAAAAAAGGACCATTTTTACTGAGTCCATATTTCATAAACCGTTCTGAATTTTTTCTTTTTGTCTTCGGCAAAGTTGTAGGTCTAAACCAGAGCAAAAACAGCCTCAAATAAACCGACCCAAAAATATTGCATCCAGTGCATGAAAATTGCAAAAATATGGGAAAAGAGGATATTTATCATAATGTTTTCTCCATGTTTGGGGAATGGGACTTTGCCAAGAGGTGGAAAGTTACTGATTGTCACTCACTTAAGAGTGACCTTTGTGACACTGTCCAAGCAGCTAACTACATCCGGTCTTAGACCAAGTATTCCCCGGGCAATGACTTTAAAGCAACCGCTTAGAAGTTAGCTAGAGTTAGAAGGCGAAATGTTGAGTAACCTAATCGGCATGCTACCACCGATGCGTCCTAGGAAGTAGGAAACAGAAGTTACTGAAGCCCAACACAGACTCTCTTAGTGGCTTTGGCAGCCCCAAGAAACTAGGATAGGGAGCGGTGGCCCAATAAAATTGTTAAACAAAATTATTATAAAAACACAAAGAAAAGAAAAAACAAGAACCCCTCCAAATGTTGACATCCCCCGCAAACGACATAATTACCATGATTTAAGGATATTTTTACATTACGCTGAATTGTGTAAACGCCCCGACGGAATATAAAGACGATGAGATTAAAGATGCATTTTACGAGCGCCTAGAGGAAACATACGACCGCTGCCCTGGCCACGACATTAAAATTGTTCTGGGAGACTTTAATGCAAAAATAGGAAAGGAAGATGTTCTTGGTCCATCGATCGGTAAATTCAGCCTGCATACCGACACGTCAGACAACGGGTTTAGGCTGGTTAGCTTCGCACCGGGAAGGAACATGGTAGTGAGTGGAACCAGATTCCAGCACAAAGATATCCACAAGGCAACTTGGCTATCCCCCGATCAAAACACCAAAAATCAAATTGATCATGTGGTAATTGATGGCAGGCATGCATCTAGTGTCATGGACGTGCGTGTGATCCGTGGTGCTAATAATGACTCGGATCATTACCTGGCTGCAGCCAAGGTGCGCACAAGATTAAGCCGAGCGAAAAACGCACGTAACCAAACACAAAGAAAGCTGGACATCGCGAAGCTGCAAACCCCAGAGATAGCTACTGCCTACTCCAACTAGCTCTCCCAACTTTTACGACACAACGCCTCTACTTCTGACGTTCCCGATACGCAGTGGCAGCATATTGCGCATTTCATGGCAACCGCCGCAACAACCGTGCAAGGATGTGAAAAGCGGCGTTCAGACGAATCCTGGTACGATGAAGAATGTCGCACAGCGTCTGAGGCACAGGATGCTGGTTATAAGGCAACGCTACAGCCAATTGTAACCCGTGCTGTGAACGGAAGAACGAGAATATAGAGCGATACAGGGAGAGGTGAGGCCCGAAAATTTTACCAGAAAGTAGGAGCAAATGGCTATGGTAATGGCCTCCCCTCCTGTAAGGACAAGGATGGAAATCTGACCGCAGATACGCAGAGATTGCTGTCCATATGGAGAGAACACTTCCAGCAACTGCTGGTTTCAGAAGGCAGCGCACGTGAAGTTATCACGCCAATTGTCGACGACGGCTTAGATTGCCCACCACCAAGTCAAGCCGAGGTAAGAGAGCAATATCGCGGCTGAAAAACAGCAAAGCAGCCGGTGCCGACGGTCTGCCCGCAGAGCTTTTCAAGTCCGGTGGCGAGGAGCTGATAACGAGCATGCACCAGCACCTGCGCACGGTATGGCTTAAAGAGTGCATGCCCGACGATTGGAATTTAAGCGTATTGTGTCCTTTGCTGAAAAAAGGTAATCCAAGTGTGTGCTCCAACTACCGCAGGATCAGCCTTTCACCAATCGCATATAAGGTCCTGTCGAGTGTGCTATGTGAAAGACTTAAGCCAGTGTTATCCATCCTGATCGGGCCATATCAGTGTGGCTTTAGACCTGGAAATTCAACAACTGACCAGATATTCACACTTCGGCAAATCCTGGAAAAGACCCAAGATAAACAAATCGATACGTACCATCTTTAAATCGACTATAAAGCTGCCTTCGACAGACCGATAAGGCAGAATTTACTCGAAGCCATGGCTGAGTTTGGTATTCCGGCGAAGCTGATACGTCTTTGCGGAATGCTGACTGACACGAAGTCTTCAGTGAAGATTGGCAATGACCTTACGGAGCCATTCTGTACCATACGAGGCATAAAACAAGGCGACGGCCTATCTCTTCAACATAGTGATGGAGATGATAATGAGAAAAGCTGCAGTAAACAGGAGTGACACTATATTCAACAAAAGCCACATTCTACTCGCGTACGCTGATGACGTTGACATCATCGGTCGAAAACTGCGGGATGTGACTGCAGCCTTCTCAGGTATACAGAAGGAATCAGACAAAATGGGACTAATGGTGAACGAGGACAAAACGAAGTTGTTAGATTCAACGAACGAAGAATCTACTCGTTTGGGAAACTGCGTGAACGTTGACAACTATATTTTGAGGTGGTAGATACTTTTGTCTACCTAGGTTCCGCCAAGAAATCCGGAGAAGAATCCTGCTTGCAACTAAATGCTACTACGGACTAAGCAAGCGATTTAATGACAGAGCCCTCTCTCGACGAACAAAACTCCAGATACCTATCTTAATGTATGGTTCAGAATCCTGGGTTATGACTAGGGCGACCATTTTTCAGAACGAAAAAAACGGTTTTCAGTACTTAAAACAGCATGAAAAACCGTTGAAATAAGCACGATAGATTTTATATTCAGCATTTATAATTTTTTATATTTATTGAAAAACAAACAAAAAAACAATTTCACATCTATTTAAGAAGTAATAAAAAACAATAACTAAATTAACCAAATTATTCAATCGTGTATTCATACAAAGAAAGTAATTTTTAAACCAAAAAAAAATTTCTTAAAGTGAGATTATACTTTGGTCAATGTCACGATTACAATTAAGCACTAAGTGCATTTTTTAATTTTCCAAGGTGAAACTTTTTTGTAAAAAAATTTCCATATATAGAAAAAACGCGTTCCACGTCACACGATGAAACGGGAGCGTATTTTAAAAATGTTGATTCAGCAGTCGAATATTTTCCCATAAACGCACTTGTTGTTTTGGAATTTTTAAAAATAATATTGTTGATTTCCACAAAGCCAGGATTTCGCACAAGAACGGCAGTCATTTTTTTAAAATAATTTTTATCAGATTTTTTTCTATAGCATGTTGAATTGATTTTACTGTTTCCAAGCTTTCATTCAATGGCAATCCGCTTGACTCAATTTTTGTGATGGCATGCCAGATGCACTTAGTTAATTTTTATGAAGGAAAAGTCGGATTGCAAATTTTTATTAGAAAGAACCTCTTTGCTTTATAGCAATGCTTCAGAATCATTTTCGTTAAACTCTTGAATGACTTCCTTATGTCTTCCAAATAATTTGTATAATACTCCGCTGCTTCCAACCACGATCCTCATCGTGTCGTTATTGGTTTAGGTTATAGAGGCACCTTAGGTTTCATTAGTTCAAATTTTTGTTTTCGATAAGGCGCCTGAAAACTATAGGAATATAATGAATCGAACGATCTAAGCTATCGATTAAAATAGTGCTATTACAAAATCTTGAACACAGGCTGTGTGTAAAATAAGAGGATAATTTGCAAATTGAATTCTACCTGTCATATTTTTATGAACCGCAAGGACTTGTGATATGTAAAAATTTTCAATTGATAGAAACATATCTTATCAAAATGTATCAAAAATTTAAATAAGGGCAAAAACAGCATGAAAAAGTACAAACCTTTTAAATAAGCAAAGTCGCTTGAAATCGTTAAATTAAGCAGCATCAGCAATATACAGCATTTGCTGAAAATTGGTCGCCCTAGTTATGACACAAGCGGATGAATCGGTTCTGGCGGTATTCGAGAGAAAAATACTCCGTAAAATATATGGGCCCATCATCGTTAACGGAGAGTACCCGCGTCGTATGAATCATGAGCTGTACACTGACATTGGCGTGGTCAGACGCATTAACCCATTAAAGCCCGACCATATTAAGAGACTCGATAGACAAAAAAAGATATTAAATCTGAAGTCTGCATGGTCTGATTAAGAAAAAAATGTTACCTTAAACTACCAGGTGCGTAGGAGAGCCAGGGGGAGGGGGTTATGCGAAAACTCATCACTGGGCCTTAATGAAAGGAACGTTGAAATAATTACAGAAAATATAGGTTAGGTTAGATTAATTCGGCAGCCACGTTGTACACAGCTCACTTGGGTCCTGGTATGAGTCCCGTTGTGATACCATTTTAAGATTTTCGCAGCAAATGTTCCTATTCTATTCGGCCAACGTCGCTGTCAAGCGATTTCGTTGCTCTGATGAAGGCATGGATATTCCGCAAATCGCCCACAGATAGACAGGTTTTGTCTAGATGATGTTCCTTAGGTGGACTCTGGACAAGTTCAGCACAAATCGTGTCCTCTGTGCATCCTTTGTAGGCCAAATTTGTTTGGTATTCGTGCAGGTGGGTTCTCTTGCCCATCTCTCTTCAGCAATGATGTTCAGTTTGCCCGCAATGAGCTGTTTCCCCTTGTGAGAGGGATCCCAATGAGACCGTAAACTTCGCCCGAGTTCACGGTTATGGCGGTCTTTGCCAACGTATCGGCCATTTGGTTTCCATATATGTCCCCATGTCCTGGAACCCATGTTAGGGTCACCGTCGAATGTCTCGCTATCTCCTCAAGAGACGACCGGCATTCACGAACATTTCTCGAAGTGGTGTACACGTTCTCTAGGGATCTGATAGCCGCTTTACTATCAGTAAGAATATGAATATTGCCTTCCAATATCCCAAGATACTGCATTTTCTCTACGGCTATTTCGGCCTGAACTATGCTACAATGGTCTGGTAGCCTGCTTGATAAACTCAGATCCAACTCTTCCGAAAAGATTCCACAGCCCGCTCTTTCCTTTGATTTTGAACCGTCCGTGAAAATTAGGATGACATCCTCCCCAAAGTTCAGGGCATTATCATTATAGTAGGACCTATCCGGGATGTTCCTTATAAAACCCGGATCGAATAGAGGTTCAGGTATGGTGTAATCCGTGTGGTAGATCACATTGATTAGGTTCAGAATTTTGGCATGTCCATAGTTTCTGTGCATCCATGCTTTTGTGGCGTCTAAACGCATTTCCTCGCCTCAATGTCCGGGGGTAACCAGTTTAGGATCGTAAACAGTGCCTTAGTTGGAGTAGTTCTAAGAGCCCCTGTTATCATGATTGCCATCAGTCTCATAATGCGTTCGAATTTCAGCCTTTGGGATGCTTTATCTAGCGCCGGCCACCAGACTGCCGATCCGTAGAATAAGATTGGTTTGATAACTGATTCATATAACCAGTTTAGGTTCTTGGGGCTAATTCCCCAATTTAGGCCGATTGCCCTTTTGCAGCAGTATAGAACCGTTGCCGCTTTGCTAATCCTGGTCTGAGTGTTCAGATTCCAATTCAGTTTACTGTCCAGTGTTAGCCCGAGGTATTTGGCACTGTCAGAGAGTGTAAGTGCGACTCCATTTAATCTTGGTTTGGCAAATTGAGGGATTTTGTGGAGTACCGCGAACCGCCACCTTGGAAATAGTTGACACGCCCAGACTGGATCCAATGCGCCTAAATTTTAGTAGTTTAACAACTAAGGCGATGACCACTGGGTTAATCTCCAGTTATTCCATTGAGTCAATTACAGATTCAGGTTTGACATTATTAAAAGCTCCCTCAATGTCCAGGAAGGCAGCGAGAACGTATTCCTTGTAGTTCAGGGATCTTTCAATGAGGCTAGTTATCGAATGTAAAGCAGTTTCCGTGGATTTGCCCTTCGTGTTGGCGTGCTGAGCCCTGGGCAGGGCCTCCGGTTTAAGAGATGATCTGATATATACATCAATTATTCTCTCCATAGTCTTAAGTAAGAAGGAAGATAGGCTGATCGGTCTAAAATCCTTGGCTTTAGTGTGAGATGTCTTACCCCCTTTAGGGATAAATACAATTTTGTAGGTTGTCCATCTCGTTGGAATATACGACAGTTTCAGACATGCTTTAAAGATAGCTAGAAGCCAGGGCGTCAATACTTCGATATTCTTTTGTAGATCCGCGGGAATGATTCCATCGGGTCCCGGTAACTTAAAAGAGTGGAAACTTTTGATAGCCAATTCGATGATAAGTAATCGGTATGTCTGAGATATCATAGTTATGGTCGACCGAGTTTGCTATAAACTGGTAGTCACTTTCACGACAACCTGAGAAGTGTGCTTCCATCAGCACTTCCAGAGTTTCGCGGCTTCTAGTGGTCCATGTACCATCTGGTCTCTGTATGTACGATGGTATTGTTGGATTCGAGGATAAGATCTTGCGTAGCCGACTAGTTTCCGAGGAGCTTTCTACATTACTGCAGAATTTTCTCCAAGACTGCCTTTTGGCCTCCCTTATCAGGTTCTTGAAAATGTTAACTGAAGACTTATATGCGCTCCAATTGCCATTTTTTTTAGCCTTGTTGAATAGTTTCCTGCATTCCCTGCGTTTTGCCTCAATATCTGCATTCCACCAGTGTGGCTTAGCCTTGCCTTTCCTGTCAGTTCTGCTGCAGGATTTTTTCCTTGCCTCAGCTAAGACGTTTGTTAGTATTTCAACCGTGAAGTCCAGTGTAGACTTATCATCGATAGAGGCCGGGCACGTGGGTAACTTGCTCTCTATAACTCCATTAAATATGAGCCAGTTTGTTTTCCTTCTATTAATATAGCTGTCTTCTGTATCCACTTCGAGCGATAGATCAAAGTCGATATATAGATGGTCAGAAAACGAGCAATCTGTTGATACCCCCAGTTACTGACCATATTTGAGTATTTATCGTTAATTAGTGTAACATCTAGAACTTCTTTTCTGTTAGTAACAATAAAAGTGGGTTCGTTACCCCTGTTAACTACTGTTAGTTTGTTTTCGATAATAAAGTTGAAAAGCGACTCACCCCTTAGGTTGATATCTGAACTACCCCAGATAGTATGGTGCGCATTGGCATCCGCACATATGATCAGAGGAACGTTTCCGTTGTTCAAGTGGGACGTTACATGGCTCTTTGATGCAAATTATCTCCTCCGTAGGTGGTGTTAATAGGAGGAGAAGAGCGGCTGACGCCGCTTTTGAGTGATGAAGGTTAATTTGCGTAACCCTCATTACAATTGGTCGCTGTGGACGACAGTTATGTTGGCTTCCTCTGGATCGTCGTCAGATTCCAGGAGGTAGTCTTCATATAACGCCACGTTCATCTTGCCAAGGAATTCGCTCGCCAGGCTGGACACAGAGTTGGTTTCTTCATTGGCAGATGCACACGCCGTATTGTCGTCTGCGTTGTTGGAGCTCTCTTGAGCTAGGGACTTTTTCCTGTCGTCGCTCTTATAGACACGCAGGAAGATGGAGTCAAAACCATAGAACACCCTCCCTTGTGTCTTCCTAAGCGGCAGGAGCGTGTCACTGTTAAGTATAATAGTGGCCTTCCTGCAATCTTCTACCGCTTCAGTAACCTTAACTACTTTCCAGTCCTGTGTGGGTAGTTGAGGATTGACAGGATTTCCATAGGGTCGGAGGGTTCAGCGGGGATCTTGGCAATAGATCGTGGCCTCTGTGGAACATCAGCCATATGTATTGCTTCGAGTCTCGCACCAGGAAAAACCTCTCCGAGCGACTCAATAGCAGCTTTGTACAGTTGCGCGGAGCGCTCATCTGCACAAGCCACAAGTTTGATGTGTCCCTGATACCAGTCTACATCATGACATTGCGGCGGTGGTCCGGGTCGCTCCCGGACGAATTTTAAGAACGCCACAGTGAGGGAGACAGCAACTGATTTCCAATTTCTAGAGGAAATAGTGCCATCGCTGTTGTTGCGGTCTACAATCGCCCATATAAGGTGGTCTTTAGCGACATCCTTATATGACCTATGAAGTGTCCGTGCAGGATTTGGTTTGGATTTCTTCGATCCCGGAAGGGTAGTGTCCTCAGACCGCTGCCGTTTACGCGCTACGTCAGATGACTTCCGTGTAGTATGGTCATCCTTCGCAGGAGGTACGCTACCTTTTAGATCCTCAATGTAGGATTGTGCCCACTGGAGAGAACTCTTTTCCTGCTCCGTGAGCTCGTCGGCCGGTTTATCACCGAACCGACTGATTATTCTGTAGGCGGAACGCCTGGTTATAAAGGCCCTTCTGGAAGGTGTTTTGTGCCTAGAGGGGTTAGTATTGGAAGTGGAGGCCGTTGAGGCCGAGGGAGGTGCTTCGGAGAGAATCAAATTATTCGCCTCCTCTCCTTGCACAGCTGTTGGCACTGAGGAAGCTGACTTAGCGACTGTCTGCAGACCTGTTACTTTATCAGCACCTGAAACAGGGGTATTGACAGGATTACATCCCATCAGGACCTTGGGAGCCTTGGAGGTACCTGGTTTCGAAGAACCACTGTGTACCAAGCTCGAATTGTGACTGCCTTTTGGCTGCGTCGTTTTAGTTTTTAGCGCACTAGTAGCTAATCGACTAGCGGAGCCTGGCGCCACCACTCCACTAGGCGAGGTACTGCCTGAAACCGACGCTGTAGTAGTCGGGTCTCCGGAGATTATGAAGCCCTTAACCGGATACGCAGGGCATGATTTTTTTTCGGACATTTGGACGAAAATTGGGGGTTGCATTTTATGCCTAACTGCCAGGCGTGAAAAACCTGCCGCTCCTCAGGAGACAGACGCAGACCATTAAGCGCTCAATATGAGGACAGACGTTTATGGATTTAAGGTAACGTACTTTATAAGAACGAATAAAAGATCCTTACGGATCAATTGACGTATGTCTCCTAGCCGCCCCAACTGGGGAGAAACAGACGATAGGAGACAATGCAATACTAGTGTGTACTATTAATTCAAGTACCAGCATGTTTGCTGGTTTTGTTATTTTTTCCGTTATTGGATTTATGGCTCATGAACAGCAGCGCTCGGTGTCTGATGTAGCAACATCGGGCCAAGGGTTGGCTTTTTTGGTGTATCCATCCGCAGTACTACAACTCATCGGATCTTCCCTGTGGTCTTGCTTATTTTTTTTTATGTTACTCTTAATTGGCTTAGATTCCCAATTTTGCACAATGGAAGGCTTTATAACCGCTATTATAGATGAGTGGCCGCGATTTTTGCGTGGACGTAAAGAATTGTTCATTGCTGTAGTGTGTGCCATTAGTTATTTATTGGGTCTTACTTGTATAACTCAGGTAACCATTGTTGTTTGCTCTTATAATATCAAGTGACTTTAATGATTTTATTATAGGGAGGAATGTATGTTTTTCAACTTCTTGATTCATATGCGGTAAGCGGATTTTGTCTTTTGTGGCTTATATTCTTTGAGTGCATTTCTATATCCTGGTGTTATGGCGTTGATCGTTTTTATGATGACATAAGAGATATGATTGGCTATTATCCGATTGTGTAGTGGAAATTTTGTTGGTGCATTACAACGCCATTAGTTTGTGCAGTAAGTCACTTTTCACGAACTTTTTACATCTTATATTATTTACGGGATGGCACATTTTGCGATCGCATCCTTTGAATATGACATGGGTGAGCTCTTGAGTTATTACAGCGAAATCGTCCTTTTGGACATAATTCTTTATCTTTTGATCGGATAGGTTGTATAGGATAGGTGTATCTTGATAAAGGTGTATCTTGTAAAAACTGCAGTTTTGTTTGTAAAAAAATGCTAACGTTCGTAGGTTAACTCGGGCCGGCCGTTACATGATGTATGGTTCAAAACCTGTCTCCGTCATTTACATTTCTTTCATCGACGGCCCTCTCGATGTTGTCGACTGCAACTTCGTAGTTTAATTTTAGTAATAGCTTCTCAAACAGCTGACGTTCGCTTTCGTCTATAAATAGGTAGAGGCCGTTAAGTGATTCGAAATAGTAAGCGTGTTAATTCGCAATAACGCGCAATACCCCATTCATGGGGTGTAAAGGTTGTATCGTTTACATGCGCTATATGTTTTTTTTTTTTGTAGTAGTTTTTGGGCGATATTGTTTTAGTATTTTTAATGTTGCAAGCACATTTATTTTTGGTAATACATTTCAGGATAATATTGCTAAAAGATTATGTTGAAATTTGTACCACATTAAGACACGCTTTAATTCGGTTATAAATTCACAACTTTTATATTATTGTTCTGATCATTTTGTACAGAGGGCTGTTGAACCCACTGATCAACAGATTTATAGTTCAGAAAATGTATACATATACTAGTGGGCCCGGCAATGCTTCGCTATTGCATATTAACTTGTAATATATTTGACATTTCTTAATATCCTAAATGCTATATAAACGCTAATTTATATATTTGTAGGTCTATAAAGTACTTTGAAGACGGTATTTAAGCTTGACAACAATATGTTGAGTTTATTACCTTATGTAACTAATTTCAAGTAACTCCTTAACTTGGAAGTTAACCAATTAAGATTTATTGTTTTAAAATCTACATATCATAGCCTCTATAACGATAGTCATATCTATAGTGCCGACATGTAGATTAATTTTGTTCTGTATGTGGGGCAAAACCCCACTTCTTTTACAAATAAATCAAAATTAAATTTTTATTTTTACCTGTAGTAGCGGGAACCGTCTGTATACTAACTATCTCTTAAGGCGTAAAAGCACTTTTGTCATGGCTTTTCCGCTTATTGACCGCAAGTGAAAATTTCGTTGAAAGATTCATGTCTTTAGACATAAAACCATCTTTTGCTATGTCTTCTTCTCCCACGGATCAAGAATATTCCCGAATACTATCTTTGTATTGAACTCGTTTTACAATTTTTTGAGATAATTCCGTCACCAAACGTTTGGCTTAACAGAGCGTTGGTCTCATGCGCTGTATGGCTTGTTACGCCGTCGTGTTGGAACCATTTCTTCTCCCAATGATTTGCAATGACATGAGAAATAACAAAATCAATTGATGATCCACTGGTTCTTCCACCAGTTGGATCTTATATAGATGTAGGTCAAGATCTTTCCTCAGCATTTGCAGAGTCCTAGTTGCTGAGAACGGCGTCGGTTCGATAAATTCGCACTTACTTCCATTAGCCGCTCAGATGGATGATTATGTGCACCGTAAACTTGACAAAGGGCTCCAGAAGTATGGCGAACAGAAGCGAATTTTGAAAATTAATTTGTAAGATTTGTAAACACTGTTCTTGTGTAGTCATTGCATGGTGATTTGCCAAAGTATACTGAAACAAAGTATGTCACACTTCATTACTAGATTTAGCTAGATTTACACTTATACCCATAAGAAGTTCTAAATGTCAAAAAAATACCCCATACATAGCTTATTTACAAATATTTTCTAATGTTACCTTTGACATACTATATAAATTCAAGTTGTGCCCCAATCAAACAAAAGGTGTTTTCCCGTTCAACTCCAATGAATATTGTTTAATTTTTCTATCTATAGGATTTTTTACCCATTCGCTCTCCTGAAATGTAATTGAAAAATGGTAATAGTATACCAGAATCGAAATCTACGATGAATTCTAAGAAAATTTCACTACGAAAGTATATTTTTAAAACCAATTCGTAGTTCGCGATGAGAAGCATGAAGATTTCAAGTAGAGATATTTTTTTAGCAATGAGCAATTATTCAGTTACTTCAGACATATGGGCCGCGGCTCTAATGTTTACCTACTATTCCGATGTTTGGAGACCAAGACGAAGAGAATAGTATATTCTGCGACACAACTTTTTAACCAATACATAGGTTTGCTTCTGTAATACCTCATTTAGTTTGTTGGGAAGTCAGAATTACGCAGAAGGTCTCAAAAAATATATATCTGAAGTTTTCGGTTTGTGCTCATGTAAAACCAAAAAAAAAAATCTCAATCTGAAACCTTCATGCTTCCCAGCGCAAGTTAGGAAGTGATTGTAGACACAAAAATTATTGGTGAAATTTTTTAGCAATTCATCGTAGATTCCGACATTGGTATACGATTTTTGCGAAAAAAAAAAAATTTATTTTGAGGACGATCAAACTATTACTATGGCGGTTATAACTGATTATTTTAAAAGAGGTGTGGCACAGCCCGCTTCCATTCTGGCTGTAATTAATACTGCTCCAACAACATATATACCAAATCTCATCTTCATACCTCTGATAGTTCATGAAATACAGCCCTTTTGATTTTCAAGTTGTATGGGCGGTGCCACGCCCCTTTATCCAATTGGACCGAATTGTAAATCTAAACAACCCGGGGCGCCACCCAAACGCATACAAAAAAAATTTATGCAAATCGGTCCAGCCGTTTAGGAGGAGTTAGCAGAGGCTTGGATGAGATTTGAGCCAGCAGTTGAAAACAGCACAAATTTCACTGTTGCCCGTTTTATAACCTAGAAAACAAAGTTCATAACCAACTATGGGCAGGGAGCTCTCTCGGAGCTTCAAGAGCATAAGAATTCGTATCGGTACGAAGAAGTTACAACAAAAAACAACAAATAAAACATTGAATCACAAACACATGCAAGACTTTCAATGTAGTGGTGCTCATAGCTGTTCATAACCATTGGATAGAAAAGAGGTCATCCAAAGACAAGTGGTCTATTGCAAGCAGAATTTGTGTTTCATCTTTCATACATAAGAAGTAAAACGGCAATTGAATAACACAGTGCAACAGTGAAAAAAACACCCGAACGTGACTATATATATTCGATAGTACAACCGGAGCTGAGTAAAACCATAGCTCAGTTTGGCTAGATTGGCTACCAAAATTTTTTTTGTCCTCGTATTTTTTGAAATGCCTTGGATCTCTTGAAAAAAGGTGACATCAGTTTTTGGCCAACAGTTTGTACAGTGTTTAATCTAGCTCTTTCTCTTCTTAAGCAAAGTTGTAGCTAATAGTCCGCTTAAGAAATTGATATAATAAAATTTCCCAAAAAACTTCCCTTGTTTATTTTCAAAAAACTTCGAAAAAAATTCTACTTTTTTCACTATTTTGAATATAAGTCGCAGGGAGTCCAGATTTTTTGCATACTCTATTCAGTGAACTTGTAGTTTATGTAACGCCTAAAAACTTCTCTGAACAAACCCATGCAATCTGAACAAGTCTAGGGGTATTAAATGGCTCTCAAAACACACTACCTACTTTAAACAAATCAGTTTTCTAGGAGTTTTGGGCCATTGTGCAAAGTTTTTGCTTGGTATATTTACCAAAAACTTACTTATTGTGTAACTGAACAACTTCTGTAAACAACCAATATGATCGGAATACTCCACCCCTTTAATTGTTCACAAAGAGCATTAGGGTGTTCCTTACATGACATATTTTCGAATTTCGTTAAAAATATGTATTAATTGAGATGTTGGTCATGTAGCTTCACCTTACATTTGTTTTTGCTAAAATTACGAATATATTGTGAATAATTTTGTATCGATAGTTAGGCATTAGGGTGCGCCGCAATGAGGTTTAAGTTCGAATTTGTTCTCAAATCAGTTTATTGTCGCTGAGTATTTTTCTTTTGTATACAGACTAAGTAGCAATAAGCCGTTCAATATCAAAAGTGAAGACCTAAAATAGTATGTCTTTACTTTTGCCCTATCTCTATAGACGCCAAGATATTTTGTGTAGAAATTGGGATATTTTTGAAAAATATTATTAAAAAATTTGAAATTGGATTCCGAAGTTGTTTATTATGTGCAACTATATATTTCAACTTTTTAAGGTTAATCAAGTTAAAATCTATATGTTCAAATAGTATATGTGAATATTATCAATATCTCTGTCAATTCTCGAGATATCAGGGGTTTGAAAAAATTTGAATTTTTTTCGAAGTTTTTTGAAAGTAAACGAGGGATGTCTAATTTTTGTGGGAAATTTTATTATATCAATTTGTTAAGCGGAATATTAGCTACAACTTTGCTTAAGAAGAGAAAGAGCTAGATTAAACACTGTACAAACTGTTGGCCAAAAACTGATGTCACCTTTTTTCAAGGGATCCAAGGGATTTCAAAAAGTTACGAGGGCCAAAAAAAAATTTTGGTAGCCAATCTAGCCAAACTGAGCTAGGGTTTTACTCACCTCCGGTTGTACTATCGAATCTATATAGCCACGTTCGGGTGTGTTTCAAAAGGTGTTTTTCAAAAAGGGACATCTGAAGCCTCCAACCCGGCACAGCAAAAGTAACCCCCCCCCCACATCAAAGCAATAGAACGACAAATCCTACACCATATCACCCTCATAAGGCGTTTACAACAGTAAGAGAAAGAAGTCTATTTGTTCCTCAGGCGGAGGTAACGAAGAAAACACCAAGAAAGTAAGAAAGAGAGATAAGGTCCGTACAGTGATAGCACCGTGCAACAGTGGTTTTCACTCTTGATGAAGACAATATATATTTTGAAATCCTTTAAAAAAAATTCTGACGCTCTGCGATAAACTGAGAAAGCAGTTTTACTACATAAGGTCTCTAGTTTAATGTATATATGGTCTTCATCAACTGTGAAAATTGTTGCAGGGTGTAATTAGAGTTTTTTTGTAAAGAGATAATTTTGTCAACGACAATAAATAGTTCAACCTGAAAAATTTTACAAAAAAATAATAATTTCGGTATCGAAAATTGTTGGTTAATTACGTAACGATTAACCAGAAAAACAAATAAAATATATAATTTGAAAGTGAATATACGGTACATAATAAAACAATCGGAACATTTCCAATATATTATATACAAAGTACAACACAAAAAAGTCGACAATTGCCGCGGTCACCTTGTATATACAATTTGCCTTTTCATTTCATTTCCATCCTTAATAACTCTCTACGCTGAGAGAGATAGAGGATCACTTCACCACGTACACGTTCCATGCCATACATCTAAACTGAAGATATCCGATAAGGGTTTCAAACAACATATTTTTGTTGTTGGTTTCGCAACCAACAGATTTGCCATAAGCATTGTTTCAGCTTTGCGGCCCGTCGTGCTCTACGGCTCTACGGCTTTTTCAACATAAACAAACAAGAAAGAAGTTTAGCAAATGGTTTCTCATAGTGAATGGTTGCGAAGTTTTTCGAGTCTATGCACTCAAGAAGGAATTCTCATTTTGTTGTGAATTCTGGTGCATAAGACTTGATAAACATTTTGCAATCATTATACCAAAGTCTGCTGATGAGGATTCGTGGTTGAATCCGAAACAGCTGTACAGACTACCAGGGCATTATGAGAATATCATTCTGCTAAATAAATAACTTCTTTCATAAAATGGTCTTGAGCTTGTAATAAATTCTAAATCAATGTTCAATTTTACAGACCGAATAAAAACAAAAAAAACAAAACAAAATAGTTAATATTAAACTACAAAACGCGAATAACAGTACCGGTAAAAAAAACCAAGAACATCAAAAAGCGGACTGACTTCGAAAAAAAAAAACAACAACGTATGGCAATCCGCCTGACTTCGAGAAAATCAAGCAACATACAACAACGACATATTGCAGAGCGCCTGACATCCAAAAAATAACAACAAATCAGAGACAACATTTGAATAATAAAATAAAAACAAGATTGAAATATTTGCAACTCAATTAAATATAAATAAAACATTTTTTAATTTTTCAAGGTTATTTAATTTTGATAAATTTTTTCAAGAAAAATAATTTTAAATAAATTTGGAAATTATTCGGTCAGCCTGATTTTAAAAATACATACACAAAAATTAAAACCAAAAATATTTTTCACAAAAAAAAATTTAATTAAATTTTTCAATAATTTTAAATAAATGAAAACGACCTTACATTGATTCGAAATGGTAGCACGCAGAAAATTTCCTTTTTGACCATGAACAGGTCGTTTCATTTTGTAAGGATTTTAAACCTTCAGAGGATGCCAAAATCACATCCTTGAAAGTAGAAGAGAATGAACTGGATAGAAGATGTTTGAAACTGGTCGCCAGTTATGAAGAAATCATGATCACAGATGAAACTGCTGAAGATTCAGATTTTTTAAAAGTAGCTACAAGCAAACATAGGGATGACTACAAGAAGTATTTAAGTTGCAGACATGGGCCTTCTAAGGCAGATGAAAGTATCAGACATGATACTACAATAAGCCATCAAGTATTTTCATCTTTTAAATTGCCACCGGATGATAACCAGCCATTTGATGGAGGATATTTAAAATGGCCTGCTTTTCGTGACATTTTTTCTGCTGTATTTGGAAACCATCCAGAATTATCCACAGCACAAAAGCTTTACCACCTGGGAAGCAAGATAAGGGGTGAGGCGTACCAGATTGTAAAAAGGTTCGATTTGGTTGATAAAAAATTTCAGTTGGCGTGGGATGCTTTGATAACTAGATACGAGAACCCACGAATTTTAGTGCATCAGCAGATGAAACATCTTTTTAGAATACAAGCAGCTCAAGCTGAAACCCCGAAATCAATAAGCAGATTCAACGTAGAATCAACGAAAATTTAGCAATTTTCAAATTATATAAGATTGACAGCCATAATTGGGACCCTATCCTGGTACATAATTGTTCAACAAAACTTCCTGAGGATACATTGCGTGCATGGGAAGACTCTTTGAGTAACAACAAGGAACTGCCAACCTGGTTACAATTTGACACTTTTCTTGCAAAACGAATTGAGATTTTGGAAACAACCACAGACATGAGAAAAACTAATTCGAGAGATTATCAAGGATCACATCAAAAATCTCAAGCTTTTCATTCCCCTGGAAAAATAAATACAATTGCAAGAAATGTAATCAAAATCATGCACTGCGTCAATGCGATTATATTAAATCAATCAAATTGCACAAGTGAAAAAACTTGTCAAAAATGTAATCGTAATCAACATATAATGCTTCATTTAGAACGAGCTGAAAAAAAGGCTTTGTAAATAAATATAAAGATAACCGAAATTTACTCAATACTTCAACTCCTAACGATGAGCACCCTGCTGCTAGTACTTTGCGCTTACACGTACAAGTTAACGCGGTTCGTTAATGCCTACGGCATTAATAGATATTGACCATGCCGGTCAATTGGTCACCATTCGGGCACTGTTAGATGTAGGTTCGGAAAAATCTTGTATTAAAAGGTATTCAACAGAATCTCCATTGAGAGTCATCATACTCTGGACTCGGCGGTACGATTGTCGGCAATTCCAGTAGCCGATGTTACATAAATATAAGATTCTCCCTGATCTTCAGAAACTTAAATTAGCTGAACCTAATTTTTTTAAACCAGCTCCTATTGACATGATAATAGGAAGCGATTATTTACCATTCATCAACTTGAACGGAGTTTGTTCAAATATTGGAAGTGGATTAGAAGTGAGAGAATCCAGATTTGGATGGTATCTGTCTGGCCCCCTGCCAGCATGCGATGTTAACAATTTTACAACATTAGTGTTAACCAACGACTATATTGTCCCTCAAGAGTAAATAAAGAAATTTTGGGAGCTGGAAGAAATCGAAATAAAAAACACAGTTTCCGATAATGATATGTACTGCAAAGAATTTTATAAGCGGACAACATATCGACAGCTAAATGGTCGTTATGTAGTTCGACTTGCGTTTGGATCCGAATACCCTTAAAATTATTTCTGGGCCCTTCCCGAAGCATGGCTCCCGCTCAATACCATCGTATAGAGAAGACTTTAAGTAAAACTCCTGATCTCAAATCAGAATATGAAAAAGTTTTGCATGAATATATTGACATGGATCACATGGAACCATGTAATTACTATAAAAATGCAAAGGAAAAGAATTTTTCGTTTATTTTAACCCACCATGCAGTCGTGAAACCAGACAGAAAAACAAAAAAAGTAAGAGTTGTATTTAACGGATCTAAAAAGACCAACCGCGGGTTCTCCCTAAACGACGTTTTATACCCTGATCCGATTCTACAAACAGATCTTATGCAGATTGTGATAAATTGGCGATATTATCAAAATGATTTTACAGGCGACGTTCAAAAAATCTATCGCCAGGTGCTTATACATCCAGAGGATCGGCCACATCAACGAAATCTATTTCGCCCAGACCCCGATAAAACTGTCAACAGTTTTGAACTAAAAAAAGTCACATTTGGAATCATCTACATTACTGCAGAATTTTCTCCAAGACTGCCTTTTGGCCTCCCTTATCAGGTTCTTGAAAATGTTAACTGAAGACTTATATGCGCTCCAATTGCCATTTTTTTTAGCCTTGTTGAATAGTTTCCTGCATTCCCTGCGTTTTGCCGCAATATCTGCATTCCACCAGTGTGGCTTAGCCTTGCCTTTCCTGTCAGTTCTGCTGCAGGATTTTTTCCTTGCCTCAGCTAAGACGTTTGTTAGTATTTCAACCGTGAAGTCCAGTGTAGACTTATCATCGATAGAGGCCGGGCACGTGGGTAACTTGCTCTCTATAACTCCATTAAATTTGAGCCAGTTTGTTTTCCTTCTATTAATATAGCTGTCTTCTGTATCCACTTCGAGCGATAGATCAAAGTCGATATATAGATGGTCAGAAAACGAGCAATCTGTTGATACCCCCAGTTACTGACCATATTTGAGTATTTATCGTTAATTAGTGTAACATCTAGAACTTCTTTTCTGTTAGTAACAATAAAAGTGGGTTCGTTACCCCTGTTAACTACTGTTAGTTTGTTTTCGATAATAAAGTTGAAAAGCGACTCACCCCTTAGGTTGATATCTGAACTACCCCAGATAGTATGGTGCGCATTGGCATCCGCACATATGATCAGAGGAACGTTTCCGTTGTTCAAGTGGGACGTTACATGGCTCTTTGATGCAAATTATCTCCTCCGTAGGTGGTGTTAATAGGAGGAGAAGAGCGGCTGACGCCGCTTTTGAGTGATGAAGGTTAATTTGCGTAACCCTCATTACAATTGGTCGCTGTGGACGACAGTTATGTTGGCTTCCTCTGGATCGTCGTCAGATTCCAGGAGGTAGTCTTCATATAACGCCACGTTCATCTTGCCAAGGAATTCGCTCGCCAGGCTGGACACAGAGTTGGTTTCTTCATTGGCAGATGCACACGCCGTATTGTCGTCTGCGTTGTTGGAGCTCTCTTGAGCTAGGGACTTTTTCCTGTCGTCGCTCTTATAGACACGCAGGAAGATGGAGTCAAAACCATAGAACACCCTCCCTTGTGTCTTCCTAAGCGGCAGGAGCGTGTCACTGTTAAGTATAATAGTGGCCTTCCTGCAATCTTCTACCGCTTCAGTAACCTTAACTACTTTCCAGTCCTGTGTGGGTAGTTGAGGATTGACAGGATTTCCATAGGGTCGGAGGGTTCAGCGGGGATCTTGGCAATAGATCGTGGCCTCTGTGGAACATCAGCCATATGTATTGCTTCGAGTCTCGCACCAGGAAAAACCTCTCCGAGCGACTCAATAGCAGCTTTGTACAGTTGCGCGGAGCGCTCATCTGCACAAGCCACAAGTTTGATGTGTCCCTGATACCAGTCTACATCATGACATTGCGGCGGTGGTCCGGGTCGCTCCCGGACGAATTTTAAGAACGCCACAGTGAGGGAGACAACAACTGATTTCCAATTTCTAGAGGAAATAGTGCCATCGCTGTTGTTGCGGTCTACAATCGCCCATATAAGGTGGTCTTTAGCGACATCCTTATATGACCTATGAAGTGTCCGTGCAGGATTTGGTTTGGATTTCTTCGATCCCGGAAGGGTAGTGTCCTCAGACCGCTGCCGTTTACGCGCTACGTCAGATGACTTCCGTGTAGTATGGTCATCCTTCGCAGGAGGTACGCTACCTTTTAGATCCTCAATGTAGGATTGTGCCCACTGGAGAGAACTCTTTTCCTGCTCCGTGAGCTCGTCGGCCGGTTTATCACCGAACCGACTGATTATTCTGTAGGCGGAACGCCTGGTTATAAAGGCCCTTCTGGAAGGTGTTTTGTGCCTAGAGGGGTTAGTATTGGAAGTGGAGGCCGTTGAGGCCGAGGGAGGTGCTTCGGAGAGAATCAAATTATTCGCCTCCTCTCCTTGCACAGCTGTTGGCACTGAGGAAGCTGACTTAGCGACTGTCTGCAGACCTGTTACTTTATCAGCACCTGAAACAGGGGTATTGACAGGATTACATCCCATCAGGACCTTGGGAGCCTTGGAGGTACCTGGTTTCGAAGAACCACTGTGTACCAAGCTCGAATTGTGACTGCCTTTTGGCTGCGTCGTTTTAGTTTTTAGCGCACTAGTAGCTAATCGACTAGCGGAGCCTGGCGAGGTACTGCCTGAAACCGACGCTGTAGTAGTCGGGTCTCCGGAGATTATGAAGCCCTTAACCGGATACGCAGGGCATGATTTTTTTTCGGACATTTGGACGAAAATTGGGGGTTGCATTTTATGCCTAACTGCCAGGCGTGAAAAACCTGCCGCTCCTCAGGAGACAGACGCAGACCATTAAGCGCTCAATATGAGGACAGACGTTTATGGATTTAAGGTAACGTACTTTATAAGAACGAATAAAAGATCCTTACGGATCAATTGACGTATGTCTCCTAGCCGCCCCAACTGGGGAGAAACAGACGATAGGAGACAATGCAATACTAGTGTGTACTATTAATTCAAGTACCAGCATGTTTGCTGGTTTTGTTATTTTTTCCGTTATTGGATTTATGGCTCATGAACAGCAGCGCTCGGTGTCTGATGTAGCAACATCTGGCCCAGGGTTGGCTTTTTTGGTGTATCCATCCGCAGTACTACAACTCCCCGGATCTTCCCTGTGGTCTCGCTTATTTTTTTTTATGTTACTCTTAATTGGCTTAGATTCCCAATTTTGCACAATGGAAGGCTTTATAACCGCTATTATAGATGAGTGGCCGCGATTTTTGCGTGGACGTAAAGAATTGTTCATTGCTGTAGTGTGTGCCATTAGTTATTTATTGGGTCTTACTTGTATAACTCAGGTAACCATTGTTGTTTGCTCTTATAATATCAAGTGACTTTAATGATTTTATTATAGGGAGGAATGTATGTTTTTCAACTTCTTGATTCATATGCGGTAAGCGGATTTTGTCTTTTGTGGCTTATATTCTTTGAGTGCATTTCTATATCCTGGTGTTATGGCGTTGATCGTTTTTATGATGACATAAGAGATATGATTGGCTATTATCCGATTGTGTAGTGGAAATTTTGTTGGTGCATTACAACGCCATTAGTTTGTGCAGTAAGTCACTTTTCACGAACTTTTTACATCTTATATTATTTACGGGATGGCACATTTTGCGATCGCATCCTTTGAATATGACATGGGTGAGCTCTTGAGTTATTACAGCGAAATCGTCCTTTTGGACATAATTCTTTATCTTTTGATCGGATAGGTTGTATAGGATAGGTGTATCTTGATAAAGGTGTATCTTGTAAAAACTGCAGTTTTGTTTGTAAAAAAATGCTAACGTTCGTAGGTTAACTCGGGCCGGCCGTTACATGATGTATGGTTCAAAACCTGTCTCCGTCATTTACATTTCTTTCATCGACGGCCCTCTCGATGTTGTCGACTGCAACTTCGTAGTTTAATTTTAGTAATAGCTTCTCAAACAGCTGACGTTCGCTTTCGTCTATAAATAGGTAGAGGCCGTTAAGTGATTCGAAATAGTAAGCGTGTTAATTCGCAATAACGCGCAATACCCCATTCATGGGGTGTAAAGGTTGTATCCTTTACATGCGCTATATGTTTTTTTTTTTGTAGTAGTTTTTGGGCGATATTGTTTTAGTATTTTTAATGTTGCAAGCACATTTATTTTTGGTAATACATTTCAGGATAATATTGCTAAAAGATTGGTGCAAATATGTTGAAATTTGTACCACATTAAGACACGCTTTAATTCAGTTATAAATTCACAACTTTTATATTATTGTTCTGATCATTTTGTACAGAGGGCTGTTGAACCCACTGATCAACAGATTTATAGTTCAGAAAATGTATACATATACTAGTGGGCCCGGCAATGCTTCGCTATTGCATATTAACTTGTAATATATTTGACATTTCTTAATATCCTAAATGCTATATAAACGCTAATTTATATATTTGTAGGTCTATAAAGTACTTTGAAGACGGTATTTAAGCTTGACAACAATATGTTGAGTTTATTACCTTATGTAACTAATTTCAAGTAACTCCTTAACTTGGAAGTTAACCAATTAAGATTTATTGTTTTAAAATCTACATATCATAGCCTCTATAACGATAGTCATATCTATAGTGCCGACATGTAGATTAATTTTGTTCTGTATGTGGGGCAAAACCCCACTTCTTTTACAAATAAATCAAAATTAAATTTTTATTTTTACCTGTAGTAGCGGGAACCGTCTGTATACTAACTATCTCTTAAGGCGTAAAAGCACTTTTGTCATGGCTTTTCCGCTTATTGACCGCAAGTGAAAATTTCGTTGAAAGATTCATGTCTTTAGACATAAAACCATCTTTTGCTATGTCTTCTTCTCCCACGGATCAAGAATATTCCCGAATACTATCTTTGTATTGAACTCGTTTTACAATTTTTTGAGATAATTCCGTCACCAAACGTTTGGCTTAACAGAGCGTTGGTCTCATGCGCTGTATGGCTTGTTACGCCGTCGTGTTGGAACCATTTCTTCTCCCAATGATTTGCAATGACATGAGAAATAACAAAATCAATTGATGATCCACTGGTTCTTCCACCAGTTGGATCTTATATAGATGTAGGTCAAGATCTTTCCTCAGCATTTGCAGAGTCCTAGTTGCTGAGAACGGCGTCGGTTCGATAAATTCGCACTTACTTCCATTAGCCGCTCAGATGGATGATTATGTGCACCGTAAACTTGACAAAGGGCTCCAGAAGTATGGCGAACAGAAGCGCATTTTGAAAATTAATTTGTAAGATTTGTAAACACTGTTCTTGTGTAGTCATTGCATGGTGATTTGCCAAAGTATACTGAAACAAAGTATGTCACACTTCATTACTAGATTTAGCTAGATTTACACTTATACCCATAAGAAGTTCTAAATGTCAAAAAAATACCCCATACATAGCTTATTTACAAATATTTTCTAATGTTACCTTTGACATACTATATAAATTCAAGTTGTGCCCCAATCAAACAAAAGGTGTTATCCCGTTCAACTCCAATGAATATTGTTTAATTTTTCTATCTATAGGATTTTTTACCCATTCGCTCTCCTGAAATGTAATTGAAAAATGGTAATAGTATACCAGAATCGAAATCTACGATGAATTCTAAGAAAATTTCACTACGAAAGTATATTTTTAAAACCAATTCGTAGTTCGCGATGAGAAGCATGAAGATTTCAAGTAGAGATATTTTATTAGCAATGAGCAATTATTCAGTTACTTCAGACATATGGGCCGCGGCTCTAATGTTTACCTACTATTCCGATGTTTGGAGACCAAGACGAAGAGAATAGTATATTCTGCGACACAACTTTTTAACCAATACATAGGTTTGCTTCTGTAATACCTCATTTAGTTTGTTGGGAAGTCAGAATTACGCAGAAGGTCTCAAAAAATATATATCTGAAGTTTTCGGTTTGTGCTCATGTAAAACCAAAAAAAAAAATCTCAATCTGAAACCTTCATGCTTCCCAGCGCAAGTTAGGAAGTGATTGTAGACACAAAAATTATTGGTGAAATTTTTTAGCAATTCATCGTAGATTCCGACATTGGTATACGATTTTTGCGAAAAAAAAAAATTTATTTTGAGGACGATCAAACTATTACTATGGCGGTTATAACTGATTATTTTAAAAGAGGTGTGGCACAGCCCGCTTCCATTCTGGCTGTAATTAATACTGCTCCAACAACATATATACCAAATCTCATCTTCATACCTCTGATAGTTCATGAGATACAGCCCTTTTGATTTTCAAGTTGTATGGGCGGTGCCACGCCCCTTTATCCAATTGGACCGAATTGTAAATCTAAACAACCCGGGGCGCCACCCAAACGCATACAAAAAAAATTTATGCAAATCGGTCCAGCCGTTTAGGAGGAGTTAGCAGAGGCTTGGATGAGATTTGAGTCAGCAGTTGAAAACAGCACAAATTTCACTGTTGCCCGTTTTATAACCTAGAAAACAAAGTTCATAACCAACTATGGGCAGGGAGCTCTCTCGGAGCTTCAAGAGCATAAGAATTCGTATCGGTACGAAGAAGTTACAACAAAAAACAACAAATAAAACATTGAATCACAAACACATGCAAGACTTTCAATGTAGTGGTGCTCATAGCTGTTCATAACCATTGGATAGAAAAGAGGTCATCCAAAGACAAGTGGTCTATTGCAAGCAGAATTTGTGTTTCATCTTTCATACATAAGAAGTAAAACGGCAATTGAATAACACAGTGCAACAGTGAAAAAAACACCCGAACGTGACTATATATATTCGATAGTACAACCGGAGCTGAGTAAAACCATAGCTCAGTTTGGCTAGATTGGCTACCAAAATTTTTTTTGTCCTCGTATTTTTTGAAATGCCTTGGATCTCTTGAAAAAATGTGACATCAGTTTTTGGCCAACAGTTTGTACAGTGTTTAATCTAGCTCTTTCTCTTCTTAAGCAAAGTTGTAGCTAATAGTCCGCTTAAGAAATTGATATAATAAAATTTCCCAAAAAACTTCCCTTGTTTATTTTCAAAAAACTTCGAAAAAAATTCTACTTTTTTCACTATTTTGAATATAAGTCGCAGGGAGTCCAGATTTTTTGCATACTCTATTCAGTGAACTTGTAGTTTATGTAACGCCTAAAAACTTCTCTGAACAAACCCATGCAATCTGAACAAGTCTAGGGGTATTAAATGGCTCTCAAAACACACTACCTACTTTAAACAAATCAGTTTTCTAGGAGTTTTGGGCCATTGTGCAAAGTTTTTGCTTGGTATATTTACCAAAAACTTACTTATTGTGTAACTGAACAACTTCTGTAAACAACCAATATGATCGGAATACTCCACCCCTTTAATTGTTCACAAAGAGCATTAGGGTGTTCCTTACATGACATATTTTCGAATTTCGTTAAAAATATGTATTAATTGAGATGTTGGTCATGTAGCTTCACCTTACATTTGTTTTTGCTAAAATTACGAATATATTGTGAATAATTTTGTATCGATAGTTAGGTATTAGGGTGCGCCGCAATGAGGTTTAAGTTCGAATTTGTTCTCAAATCAGTTTATTGTCGCTGAGTATTTTTCTTTTGTATACAGACTAAGTAGCAATAAGCCGTTCAATATCAAAAGTGAAGACCTAAAATAGTATGTCTTTACTTTTGCCCTATCTCTATAGACGCCAAGATATTTTGTGTAGAAATTGGGATATTTTTGAAAAATATTATTAAAAAATTTGAAATTGGATTCCGAAGTTGTTTATTATGTGCAACTATATATTTCAACTTTTTAAGGTTAATCAAGTTAAAATCTATATGTTCAAATAGTATATGTGAATATTATCAATATCTCTGTCAATTCTCGAGATATCAGGGGTTTGAAAAAATTTGAATTTTTTTCGAAGTTTTTTGAAAGTAAACGAGGGATGTCTAATTTTTGTGGGAAATTTTATTATATCAATTTGTTAAGCGGAATATTAGCTACAACTTTGCTTAAGAAGAGAAAGAGCTAGATTAAACACTGTACAAACTGTTGGCCAAAAACTGATGTCACCTTTTTTCAAGGGATCCAAGGGATTTCAAAAAGTTACGAGGGCCAAAAAAAAATTTTGGTAGCCAATCTAGCCAAACTGAGCTAGGGTTTTACTCACCTCCGGTTGTACTATCGAATCTATATAGCCACGTTCGGGTGTGTTTCAAAAGGTGTTTTTCAAAAAGGGACATCTGAAGCCTCCAACCCGGCACAGCAAAAGTAACCCCCCCCCCACATCAAAGCAATAGAACGACAAATCCTACACCATATCACCCTCATAAGGCGTTTACAACAGTAAGAGAAAGAAGTCTATTTGTTCCTCAGGCGGAGGTAACGAAGAAAACACCAAGAAAGTAAGAAAGAGAGATAAGGTCCGTACAGTGATAGCACCGTGCAACAGTGGTTTTCACTCTTGATGAAGACAATATATATTTTGAAATCCTTTAAAAAAAATTCTGACGCTCTGCGATAAACTGAGAAAGCAGTTTTACTACATAAGGTCTCTAGTTTAATGTATATATGGTCTTCATCAACTGTGAAAATTGTTGCAGGGTGTAATTAGAGTTTTTTTGTAAAGAGATAATTTTGTCAACGACAATAAATAGTTCAACCTGAAAAATTTTACAAAAAAATAATAATTTCGGTATCGAAAATTGTTGGTTAATTACGTAACGATTAACCAGAAAAACAAATAAAATATATAATTTGAAAGTGAATATACGGTACATAATAAAACAATCGGAACATTTCCAATATATTATATACAAAGTACAACACAAAAAAGTCGACAATTGCCGCGGTCACCTTGTATATACAATTTGCCTTTTCATTTCATTTCCATCCTTAATAACTCTCTACGCTGAGAGAGATAGAGGATCACTTCACCACGTACACGTTCCATGCCATACATCTAAACTGAAGATATCCGATAAGGGTTTCAAACAACATATTTTTGTTGTTGGTTTCGCAACCAACAGATTTGCCATAAGCATTGTTTCAGCTTTGCGGCCCGTCGTGCTCTACGGCTCTACGGCTTTTTCAACATAAACAAACAAGAAAGAAGTTTAGCAAATGGTTTCTCATAGTGAATGGTTGCGAAGTTTTTCGAGTCTATGCACTCAAGAAGGAATTCTCATTTTGTTGTGAATTCTGGTGCATAAGACTTGATAAACATTTTGCAATCATTATACCAAAGTCTGCTGATGAGGATTCGTGGTTGAATCCGAAACAGCTGTACAGACTACCAGGGCATTATGAGAATATCATTCTGCTAAATAAATAACTTCTTTCATAAAATGGTCTTGAGCTTGTAATAAATTCTAAATCAATGTTCAATTTTACAGACCGAATAAAAACAAAAAAAAAAAAACAAAATAGTTAATATTAAACTACAAAACGCGAATAACAGTACCGGTAAAAAAAACCAAGAACATCAAAAAGCGGACTGACTTCGAAAAAAAAACAACAACGTATGGCAATCCGCCTGACTTCGAGAAAATCAAGCAACATACAACAACGACATATTGCAGAGCGCCTGACATCCAAAAAATAACAACAAATCAGAGACAACATTTGAATAATAAAATAAAAACAAGATTGAAATATTTGCAACTCAATTAAATATAAATAAAACATTTTTTAATTTTTCAAGGTTATTTAATTTTGATAAATTTTTTCAAGAAAAATAATTTTAAATAAATTTGGAAATTATTCGGTCAGCCTGATTTTAAAAATACATACACAAAAATTAAAACCAAAAATATTTTTCACAAAAAAAAATTTAATTAAATTTTTCAATAATTTTAAATAAATGAAAACGACCTTACATTGATTCGAAATGGTAGCACGCAGAAAATTTCCTTTTTGACCATGAACAGGTCGTTTCATTTTGTAAGGATTTTAAACCTTCAGAGGATGCCAAAATCACATCCTTGAAAGTAGAAGAGAATGAACTGGAAAGAAGATGGTTGAAACTGGTCGCCAGTTATGAAGAAATCATGATCACAGATGAAACTGCTGAAGATTCAGATTTTTTAAAAGTAGCTACAAGCAAACATAGGGATGACTACAAGAAGTATTTAAGTTGCAGACATGGGCCTTCTAAGGCAGATGAAAGTATCAGACATGATACTACAATAAGCCATCAAGTATTTTCATCTTTTAAATTGCCACCGGATGATAACCAGCCATTTGATGGAGGATATTTAAAATGGCCTGCTTTTCGTGACATTTTTTCTGCTGTATTTGGAAACCATCCAGAATTATCCACAGCACAAAAGCTTTACCACCTGGGAAGCAAGATAAGGGGTGAGGCGTACCAGATTGTAAAAAGGTTCGATTTGGTTGATAAAAAATTTCAGTTGGCGTGGGATGCTTTGATAACTAGATACGAGAACCCACGAATTTTAGTGCATCAGCAGATGAAACATCTTTTTAGAATACAAGCAGCTCAAGCTGAAACCCCGAAATCAATAAGCAGATTCAACGTAGAATCAACGAAAATTTAGCAATTTTCAAATTATATAAGATTGACAGCCATAATTGGGACCCTATCCTGGTACATAATTGTTCAACAAAACTTCCTGAGGATACATTGCGTGCATGGGAAGACTCTTTGAGTAACAACAAGGAACTGCCAACCTGGTTACAATTTGACACTTTTCTTGCAAAACGAATTGAGATTTTGGAAACAACCACAGACATGAGAAAAACTAATTCGAGAGATTATCAAGGATCACATCAAAAATCTCAAGCTTTTCATTCCCCTGGAAAAATAAATACAATTGCAAGAAATGTAATCAAAATCATGCACTGCGTCAATGCGATTATATTAAATCAATCAAATTGCACAAGTGAAAAAACTTGTCAAAAATGTAATCGTAATCAACATATAATGCTTCATTTAGAACGAGCTGAAAAAAAGGCTTTGTAAATAAATATAAAGATAACCGAAATTTACTCAATACTTCAACTCCTAACGATGAGCACCCTGCTGCTAGTACTTTGCGCTTACACGTACAAGTTAACGCGGTTCGTTAATGCCTACGGCATTAATAGATATTGACCATGCCGGTCAATTGGTCACCATTCGGGCACTGTTAGATGTAGGTTCGGAAAAATCTTGTATTAAAAGGTATTCAACAGAATCTCCATTGAGAGTCATCATACTCTGGACTCGGCGGTACGATTGTCGGCAATTCCCGTAGCCGATGTTACATAAATATAAGATTCTCCCTGATCTTCAGAAACTTAAATTAGCTGAACCTAATTTTTTTAAACCAGCTCCTATTGACATGATAATAGGAAGCGATTATTTACCATTCATCAACTTGAACGGAGTTTGTTCAAATATTGGAAGTGGATTAGAAGTGAGAGAATCCAGATTTGGATGGTATCTGTCTGGCCCCCTGCCAGCATGCGATGTTAACAATTTTACAACATTAGTGTTAACCAACGACTATATTGTCCCTCAAGAGTAAATAAAGAAATTTTGGGAGCTGGAAGAAATCGAAATAAAAAACACAGTTTCCGATAATGATATGTACTGCAAAGAATTTTATAAGCGGACAACATATCGACAGCTAAATGGTCGTTATGTAGTTCGACTTGCGTTTGGATCCGAATACCCTTAAAATTATTTCTGGGCCCTTCCCGAAGCATGGCTCCCGCTCAATACCATCGTATAGAGAAGACTTTAAGTAAAACTCCTGATCTCAAATCAGAATATGAAAAAGTTTTGCATGAATATATTGACATGGATCACATGGAACCATGTAATTACTATAAAAATGCAAAGGAAAAGAATTTTTCGTTTATTTTAACCCACCATGCAGTCGTGAAACCAGACAGAAAAACAAAAAAAGTAAGAGTTGTATTTAACGGATCTAAAAAGACCAACCGCGGGTTCTCCCTAAACGACGTTTTATACCCTGATCCGATTCTACAAACAGATCTTATGCAGATTGTGATAAATTGGCGATATTATCAAAATGATTTTACAGGCGACGTTCAAAAAATCTATCGCCAGGTGCTTATACATCCAGAGGATCGGCCACATCAACGAAATCTATTTCGCCCAGACCCCGATAAAACTGTCAACAGTTTTGAACTAAAAAAAGTCACATTTGGAATCAACTGTGCACCCTACCTTGCTTTAAGAACGTTGAAGCAGCTTTGTATTGATTGTAAATCAACAAGTCCAAATGCATCTAAAATCCTGCAAAACGAAATCCATGTGGACGATATGTTGTCAGGTGAACACACATTATTTGATGCGAAATCAAAGCAAACCGAGTTAATAAAAGTTCTCAAGTCAGCTAGCTTCCCCCCGAAGAAACTAACTGCCAATAACCAAGAACTTTTAGAAAACTTGCCCCGGGAGGATCTTCTTGACGAAATTTTTTTAAAGTTTGACGACTCAAGTACTGTCAAAACATTGGGCATTCGCTTGGTTGGCATGGACCAATAGTTGTTGTAGCAAATATTTATGCAGCAATTGTGGAAGTTAAAATCTGGATGGGATGAGGGTGTCCCACCGAATTTGTTGATTTTGTGGAATTAATTTGTCTGCAACTTACCACACATTACTTCATTACAAATCCCACGATGGGTAAACTATTCACCTGAGAACTCAGTAGAAATACATGGATTCAATGACGCCACGGAAAAGGCCTATTGTGGGGCAGTTTATCTCTGAACAAAAAAAAGTCACCTACTGGTAGCCAAAACAAGAGTCGCACCTCTCAAACGTACAACAATCCCAAAATTGGAACTATGTGGAGCTGCTTTACTCGTAAATTTGATGAAACCAATAACAAAATCTTTACAAACAAATTTCGAATTTTTATGGACAGATTCGTCGATCGTCTTCGGTTGGTTGCAAAAATCTCTGCAAACTTTAAAAACTTTTGTCGCGAATAGCGTAACTGAAATTCTCAATACAACTAATAGTTCGCAGTGGAAACATGTTAGCACAAAAGACAATCCTGCTGATTTGGGTACCCGAGGTTGCACCCCACAGGACAGACAATAGTCTTTGGTGGCATGTGCTCTCCTGGCTAAAACAACCCACGGAAGCTTGGCCAACAGCACGTACTTTTGATGCCACTGATTTAGAAACCAAAAAAGTTTCAACACTTCATGTCGAAATGAACGAAGAATTTATCTCAAGATTTTCATCTTTGAATCGTGCATTGCGTGTTACGTGCTATATCCTTCGATTTATTCAATCTTGCCGCAAACAAAAGTTTATTGATAAAAAAGATGTTCAGCCTGAAAAAAATATACTTTCAAAGCAATATTTGATTATTAACGCCCAAAAACGATATTTCCAGAGGGAATATGCTTGTTTACTGCAAAAAGAACAAATCAGAAGAAAAAGTTGCATACTAACTTTAACTCCTTTTCTTGATAGCAACTGTCTTATGCGTGTAGGTTGTCGTCTCGAAAATGCTGGTCTCAGTTACAATGAGCGACATCCCATCATTATTCCAGACAAACCACATTTTGCAGAATTGTTTGTGCGATACACCCATCAAATTCTACTCCATGCAGAATATAACATAGTGTTTCGAGCTTTTAGGCAAGGATTCTATATTCCACGACTCAAAAACGTAATCAGAAAATTCATCTGAGCATGCAAGGCTTGTACTGTATACAAGCAAAGATTCCAAAAGCAAATAATGGCTGGACTCCAACCTAAACGTGTCAATTTTTCATTGCCGTTTACCTACGCAAGCGGGTCCTTTCAACTTGAATTCATCTCTACTGAGAAACGCTAAAATTGTTTAAAGGATACGTTGCAGTTTTTGTTTGTTTCTCAACTCGAGCCGTCCATCTTGAAGTCTGCTCTGACTTGTCTTCTGATGCTGGAAAGCAGAGTATATTACCGAGCTCCAGCGGCGATATAAGTGGAAAACAGCGCGAAATAACCTGAAGGAGAATGGCTTTGTTATTATTAAAGAAGATACCCTGCCGCCCACTGAATTGCGCTTAGGACAAGTCATTAAGGTGTTCTACGGAAAAGACAGTAACGTGCGAGTAGCAGAGATCAAAACCCAGAACGGCATAATTATGCGCCCAGCAGTTTAACTTTGCGCACTAACAATTGGGCCACCTGATCAACAAAAGTACAAACACATAACAAACAAAACTAACAAATTCAAAATGATCATCTTTTTCAAAACGCTAATTTATCGTTGTATTTGTCTTTCTTTTCCTTCTTCCTTTTTTTGCAGTCAGAACCACCTATTGAGATACTGTTCCGATTTTTGATGGATCTGTATCGCCTGTTATTCGACGTGACATACCCGTGCAAATTGCACGCTGGAGCATTCTAAAGTTTGGGCTACCTACACCATACCCTGAATAACCGAGGTCTGTCGGAAACGGTCCAATCATTTAGAGAATTTTCCCTCCGATGTAAATACTGAAGTTTTGACCACTCCAACCGCAATGGCCACCCACCGGTGACATAGTTGGCCCACTTGATTGATGACCCAAAGGCTTATCCAGAAGTATAGCGAAATCAACTACTACGAGTACCTACAACAGAACTTTGACAAGGTACTAACAATTGGTTTCAACGAAATTCTTTTGGCATCACCAAAAGGCGAACAATCTGATACTCATTTCCAATATTTGTACCATGCAATTTTTTTTTCATTATATTTAGAATACTTCGTGTATAATCATTAAATTCAATTTTCTGATAAAATCGTTCTTTTCGTTGATAATCATAGTTTACTAGCTGACCCGGCAAACGTTGTTCTGCCATACAACTTCTGACTCGGCGAACTTCGTCTCGCTCCAAGTTAACGCCCTCATTTAAGCTCTAGAGTAATATTAAAACACATATAGTTCAAATTTTAATGTGACTAATTTGAATTTAATCGAAATCAGTGAAGAGCGGTCTGATGAACAATGTTTTTCGATTTGTTTTCCGGCGCTAAAACAAACAATGAAGACACGCGAAAAACTGAGAAATTCGAGGTTGATCCCACAAAGTTCCAATGATTGGCATTGCGATTTATTGAATGTCATCGCAAAAGCCAATCGAATGGGGAATTGAATTTGCTAGAATTGGAAGGAAAATCGGTGTGAATAATAGAAATTTGAGGTAAAAAGACTTCCTCTCCTTTGAAAAAAATTGACGGAAACGTCATTAATCCAGTTGAAACATCAACAGGAATTTGGCCATTACAAAGCGCCAGTAGATATTTTGAAAATGCAGTAGCCGATGGGTCGTTTTGCAAAGTGACTCTCATGTTCGTGGTTAATATCAACTTCTTGTTATTCCGCCACAAAGACATTAATTTCATCAGCAGTAGTAGATTTTAGGATGGCGGGAAGCGTTTGATGACAGAAATATTATAGCCCCATCAAATCGTTTCGAATCACCTCATAAATCCTTCATCTTTCGTTCAACTGCCTCCAAAGCTCGTTGACGCGCTATCGTGCATTTATCCCAAATGATAATTTTGCATTCTCGCAACAATTTCGCTATCGCCGAACTTCTGGATATTGTGCCCAATGGCTTGTCAACTGTGAGAAGATTCATCGGCAACTTCAAAGCGGAGTGTGCAGTTCGACCGCCTTTCAACAAAGTGGCAGCAGATGGTGCAACAGCTAACGCAATTTGCGATCGATACGCATAAAAATTATTTGAGCTAACCTTTTTATTCGTTTCTTTTCCTGATGACTTGTAAACAAACCTGTCGTTGTATTGAACATCTTTAAATTGTGGTGATATTCACCCTATCCACGACAGAACATCAACGGGTATTGAAGTGCATCATATGACCGATGAGTCTGCCGACGCTTGAGAACAATATCGTGTGATTCCACATTCTCACCCTGCAATAGCTGTGAAGCCGTCGATATTCATATCAACAACTTTAAATGCAGTTATCTCCTAACAAAATTGTTCGATCGCAAAAAGGATACAGTTGGGATCTCATCTTAAAATAGATTGGGATCCCACCTAGAAATGAGTAGCAGCATAAGTTTCCGATTGTAACTTCAGTGGATTGCTATGCTGGCATACGACTAGGGTGATCAGTTCGGTTTTCAAAAACCGGCTACTCGGTTTTTTTCGCTCATAAAAACCGTCGGTTTTTTTTAAATCCCTGTTTTTCGAATATCGAATAATCCGGTTATTTTTTGTCGAATCTCGGTTTTTTGGCGTACGATACTTTTAATTTAAATTCATTCATAATTGTGTTAAGTGTGTACTGGTACATGTTTTTTTCCAGCTTCTTCCGGCTTCTGAGACTACAATATGGGAGAAAATATATGATTTCTATCTATCCAAAAAAAATACGGTTACGAAAAAATTGATTTTCTTAAAGCAGAAAAACCAGCGCTTCTCTATTGTGGTCGATGAATGGTTGGATATATCTTACATAAAATACATAAATGTTACTGTCCGAACACTTGATCCAGAAAGCAAAACGTTTAAAACCAATTAGCAGTAAATTTATATGAAATTTTAAAAAGACGTATATCAGAAAGAAGTATTCAAACACTGAATACTCTCATTTTGTATTTAAGTACGAGTAAACTCCCAATTATTGACGCATTTTTAAAATATTCAAGTAAAAATGAAACAAAAGAGTTGGCGTCCATTTTTTATTCACGATTATTTACTGAAGAACATGATTCGTTTACAGATTTAAATGACCAAATTATCGTTGATGCCTCTGAAGATCCTATAGAAACAGAACTAAATAAAGCTATAAAAAAACGTTCAAAATCCTAAAACTACCATTAAAAAATCTGCCAAAAATTTTCTTTTGGAAGATTTTTTATATATGAACAAGAGCGGCAAAAGGACTGAAAACCTTGACAGATTATTAAACGCCTTGAACACAATAAGTCCAACTAGTACATTGAGTGAAAGGGCATTTTCAATGGCAAGTTTTATAAGAACCAAAGAATAAAATAGGTATACACCCAAGCACTTAAATTGTATCTTATTTTTATAAATGTTACTTTAGGGAAAACTAAAGATTAAATTAGTTATATTTATATACAATCAAGTATTTACAAATGAATTGTTATGTTTTGTTTGTCTTTGTTAAAATAACAAACTGATCTCAGTAATGTTTTGCATTGTAATTATAATTGAACTAAAAGTTTCCTTTTTTAAGTATTTTTGAAAAATTGTGTTTTAATTTTTTATTTGGCATACATTTGAAAACCGGATTATTCGGTTTTTTGTGAATTTCAAAAAAAGCAACCGGTTTTTTTTTAAATGCCATTTTTCGAATAATTCGAAAACCGGTTTTCGCAAAAACCCGAATAATTGATCACCCTACATACAACAGACAATGAACCGATATCAACGCAGCAAAGATCTTTGTAGGCGATTGTGGAATCGTATTCAAAAGCAGCGCGATTCTAGTCTATATTTACGACTGGTCTTCTTCTAGTAACATTCTGTCAAATTTGAGGTGGTGATTGTGCAGCGCGAAACTGTGCAATATGGGCACGTCTTCATTCATTTTTTTGTCACGTTCCTTTTGCGTTTGATTATTACGGACGTTCTGACTAATTATAGCACGACGCGCACGGCGCACAGTGGCATTTCTGAGGAAAAAAATTTATTTTTCAACTATGCAATTTCAAAATTTTAATGATGTGGTTTTGTAAAGAAATATTTGGATAAGAATAATTCAACAACGTTTTTTATGATAAGTGAAATTTTGTAGTTAAAAAAACTAACAGAAGTCAACGGAAATTTATTCAATGAAATTAGATTAAAATTATTGTCCAAATAAATAACTTTTTTTGTGTGCAAGCTTATAGCTATGGCTTTTGTTTTATTTTTTAATGAAAATGTAGCACTTACCTTATAATACAAAAAAAAATTATTGAAATTGGAAAAGTAAACTAATTATTATAATTTATCAAAAATTATACTAAAAAATATTAACTTTTCACTTTTTGATGGAAAAAAACTTTATGTGCTTTGCCTTGCTTAGCCCTCTAACTATAAAAAAATTAAAGGTCCAAGTCGGTACTTTCAATTGAGAAAAAAAAATTGACCGCCAAATACCGTCCCTTTTAGCAACATCGATTTTACTGCATGTATTTGTGCGATATTTTCGGTGTATTTTAAGGCTAATATCTTTCGAGGAGGGTTGTTGGGGGTATTTACTTCTTTTGTATGGAGCCATCACATGTTTAACTTTTGAATACAATTTAACATTTTTTAACTTATATAAAATTTTCATATGATTCTAGACAGGGAAGAAAAACACCTAAAATCCACAACTTTCAATGGGTGTAAAATCTAAAGTATGCGTGGCATCCCCAATATGTTTAATTTTTTTTCATAAGGAGAACTCAATTAAGAAGTGTCCCGAATTTCGAGTACCTAGGTACAAAAATAAAAATTTTGGCAAGGGCAGTTATATGAAGGGTGGGTGTGGCAGTAGGCGGTTTTCGAAGATTTTTTCAAAATTTCTTAATTTAGCCCAAAGAAGTTTTTCTGCAAAATTTCATTGCTGTACGACCACTCCTTCTATTTTTTTCCAACAAATGTATGAGGCGGTGCCACTGTGCGTCGTGCAAAGTTTGATTGTCTAATAGGAGGCATTAGTCTAGTAAATAACTCTCCCTAAAAACAACCATGTCCTATTCGATAAATCCAAATTTTTCGAGTTTTCCACCAAGAATTTATCTATTTTTCATTCAGAAAGTCATGTCGGAATAATAATCAAAAATTTTTCGCAGTTACATCGTCCAAAACTATCAAATCATACGACAAAAAGCTAATTTTCGTCGAATAAAAAATTAAAATTCTTCTAATTTTTCTGGAATTTTCCAACAAAATTTTTATATTTTTCCATTTTCTATTTTCGGTTATTCCAATTTACCGGTTGGACCGATTTTGCTGAAATTTTTTTTCAGTTGTTCGTAATTGCCAGGAGAAGGTTTATGTAAAAGAAAATTTTGGGAAATTTCTCCGGAAAAGCCGGAAAATTGCAAAAACCGAAAATTGCTTTTTTGTATGAAATTTTGTGTGCAATTGTTACGAATGGTTTTTCGAATGGAAAAATAAAATTTTTTTTGGAAAATTTCGAAAAATTTCAATACTATTTTTCGATGAAATTTTGTTTTTTGTCGTACGATTTGATAGTTTTGAACGATGTAACTTGCGACAAATTTCGTATAATTATTCCGAAACGACTTTTCGAATGGAAAAATAGATAAATTGTCGGTAGAAAACTCGGAAAATGCAGAAAAAATCGGAAAGTTAGATTTTTTTCGATAATCGAAAATTAAATTTTTGTCGGTGTTCGAATTGAAAAATATAAAATTTTAGTTGGAAAATTATGGAAAATGCCAAAAAAAAAAATTATTTTTTTATTCGAAAAAATGTTGCTTCTTATCATATGTTTTGGTAAATTTGGGCCATGTAAATGTGAACAATTTCGAACAATTATGACTTTTCGAATGGAAAAATAGAAAAAACTGGAAATTTTGGAAAATTCCAGAAAAAATCGAAAGATTTGGATGTTTTCGACGAAATCTTCCATTGTATCGCTTGATTTAATGATTTCAGACGACGTTAAGTTGCAAAATTCGTTGTGTTGCTGAAAAATTTCGGATTATTATGAAATATCTATAAATATAAAAATGGTGGCAAAAATGTATAGTAATTCATCAATTGAGAACGGTTGGACCGATTTTGCTGAAATTTTTTTTCAGTTGTTTGTAATTGCCAGGAGAAGGTTTATGTAAAAGAAAATTTTGGGAAATTGAAAAATTCGGAAAAGCCGGAAAATTGCTAAAACCGAAAATTGCTTTTTTGTATAGAATTGTGTGTGCAATTGTTATGAATGGTTTTTCGAATGGAAAAATAAAATTTTTTTTTGGAAAATTTCGAAAAATTTCAATACTATTTTTCGATGAAATTTTGCTTTTTGTCGTACGATTTGATAGTTTTGAACGATGTAACTTGCGAAAAATTTCGTATAAATATTCCGAAACGACTTTTCGAATGGAAAAATAGATAAATTGTCGGTGGAAAACTCGGAAAATTCCGAAAAAATCGGAAAATTAAATTTTTTTCGATAATCGAAAATTAAATTTTTGTCGGTTTTCGAACAATTATGACTTTTCGAATGGAAAAATAGAAAAAACTGGAAAACTCGGAAAATTCCAGAAAAAATCGAAAGATTTGGATGCCTTCGACGAAATCTTCCATTGTATCGCTTGATTTAATGATTTCAGACGACGTAAAGGTGCAAAATTCGTTGTGTTGCTGAAAAATTTCGGATTATTGTGAAATATCTATATGTATAAAAATGGTGGCAAAAATGTATAGTAATTCATCAATTGAGAACGGTTGGACCGATTTTGCTGAAATTCTTTTTCAGTTGTTCGTAATTGCCAGGAGAAGGTTGATGTAAAAGAAAATTTTGGGAAATTCCTCCGGAAAAGCCGAAAAATTGCTAAAACCGAAAATTGCTTTTTTGTATGGAATTGTGTGTGCAATTGTTATGAATGGTTTTTCGAATGGAAAAATAAAATTTTTTTTTGGAAAATTCCGGAAAAATTCGAAAAATTTCAACACTATTTTTCGATGAAATTTTGCTTTTTGTCGTACGATTGATAGTTTTGAACGATGTAACTTGCGAAAAATTTCGTATAATTATTCCGAAACGACTTTTCGAATAGAAAAATAGATAAACTGTCGGTGGAAAACTCGGAAAATTCCGAAAAAATCGGAAAATTAGATTTTTTTCGATAATCGAAATTAAATTTTTGTCGGTTTTCGAACAATTATGACTTTTCGAATGGAAAAAAAGAAAAAACTGGAAAACTCGGAAAATTCCAGAAAAAATCGAAAGATTTGGATGCCTTCGACAAAATCTTCCATTGTATCGCTTGATTTAATGATTTCAGACGACGTAAAGGTGCAAAATTCGTTGTGTTGCTGAAAAATTTCGGATTATTGTGAAATATATTAATATAAAAATAGTGTGAAAAATTTATAGTAATTTATCAAGAGAGAACGTTGGCCCAGTTTGCTCTATTTTTTTCAATATTGGCAGGAATTTTTTATGCGTCAAAAAAATTATTAGGAAAAGCCGGGAAATTTGAGTGCAATTGTTACGAAATGGCTTTTCGAATGCAAAAATAGAAAATTATTAGGGAAAAACTCGGAAAATTCCGAAAATGCGCAAAAAATTTGATTTTTTTATTTTGCTGAATTTTTTTTCAGTTGTTCGCAATTGCCAGGAGAAGGTTTATGTGAGAGAAAATTTTGGGAAATTGGAATAACCGAAAATAGCTTTTTTGTGTGCAATAATTGCAAATGACTTTTCAAATTGAAAAATATAAAATTTTTGTTGGAAAATTCCAGAAAAATTCGAAAATTTTTAATTTTTTATTCGACGAAATTTACATTTTTGTCGTATGATTTGATAGTTTTGGACGATGTAACTGCGAAAAATTTTAGATTATTATTCCGACATGACTTTCCGAATGGAAAAATAGATAAATTTTTGGTGGAAAACTCGAAAAATTTAGATTTTTCGAATAGGACATTGTTGTTTTTAGGGAGAGTTATTTACTAGCCTAATGCCTCCTATTAGACAATCAAAATTTGAAAGACGTACGCGTCGTGCTATAATTAGTCAGAACGTCCGTAATAATCAAACGCCCAAGGAACTTGCCACAAAAAATTAACGTAGCCATATTGCACAGTTTCGCGCTGCACAATCACCACCTCAAATTTGACAGAATGTTTCTAGAAGAAGACCAGTCGTAAATATAGACTAGAATCGCGATGCTTTTGAATACGATTCCACAATCGTCTACAAAGATCTTCGCTGCGTTGATATCGGTTCATTGTCTGTCGTATGCCAGCATAGCAATGCACTGAAGTTACAATCGGAAACTCCCGGCTTATGCTGCTACTCATTTAGTGATGGCACGATTAATCGAAAAATTGGTAATAATCGATTAATTTCTTTCAATTAACGATTTAATTGTATCGTGAATTTTCCTTCGATTAATTGCATTAATCGATTATTCCAAATAATAATCGATTGACAACCAGGAACAAAAAAGATTCGTCGCCAGCCGCCAAATGTATTCATTGGGCTTTGACGGCTGACGACGAAAGACCTAGAACTGCAACCCTAGTTATTAAAGCATTGGGAGCGGCAGTGAAACGTCTTCTGCAGGTGATGTTGAATTTGATTTATGGGCGAAGAAGGAAGGACAATGACTCAACACTTTCTCAAGATGAACTAAGCTTCTTTGTCAATGCTTCAGTACTAGAATTTAAGCGCAATGTAATAGACGCATGGGGAGAAATGAAATCGGTCTACCCAAAGCTGTACTCTCTTGCACAAAAATGTAGCATATATCAATGCCATCAGAGCGGCTTTTTTCCAAAGCGGGTGCAATTGTAACGGAAAAAGATCAACCACGAAACGGCTATCAAAGCTCCTATTTTTAAATTCTTTACTAAACAAATAAATTATTTTTTATTAAATTGAATATTTATGATAATTTTAAATTTTAGGTGAAAATATCGAAATATCGATTAATCGATTAATTGTTTCCAATTAATCGCGATTAATTATTTGTCGTTTTGATTAATCATATGATTAATTAATCGATTATTCTTTTTTAATTGCCATCACTATACTCATTTCGAGGTGAGATCCCAATCTATTTTAAGATGAGATCCCAACTGTATCCTTTTTGCGACGAACATTTTTGTTAGGAGATAACTGCATTTAAAGTTGTTGATATGAATATCGACGGCATCACAGCTATTGCAGGGTGAGAATGTGGAATCACACGATATTGTTCTCATGCGTCGGGAGACTCATCGGTCATATGATGCACTTCAATGATGTTCTGCCGTGGAGAGGGTGAATGTCACCCCAATTTAAAGATGGTCAATACAACGACAGGTTTGTTTACAAGTCATCAGGAAAAGAAACGAATAATAAGGTTAGCTCAAATAATTTTTATGCGTATCGATCGCAAATTGCGTCGGGTGACTCATCGGTCATATGGTGCACTTCAATGATGTTGTGCCGTGGAGAGGGTGAATATCACCACAATTTAAAGATGGTCAATACAACGACAGGTTTGTTTACAAGTCATCAGGAAAAGAAACGAATAAAAAGGTTAGCTTAAATAATTTTTATGCGTATCGATCGCAAATTGCGTTAGCTGTTGCACCATCTGCTGCCACTTTGTTGAAAGGCGGGCGAACTGCACACTCCGCTTTGAAGTTGCCGATGAATCTTCTCACAGTTGACAAGCCACTGGGCACAATATCCAGAAGTTCGGCGATAGCGAAATTGTTGCGAGAATGCAAAATTATCATTTGGGATAAATGCACGATAGCGCGTCAACGAGCTTTGGAGGCAGTTGAACGAAAGATGAAGGATTTTTGAGGTGATTCGAAACGATTTGATGGGGCTATAATATTTCTGTCGCAAGATTTTCATCAAACGCTTCCCGCCATCCTAAAATCTACTACTGCTGATGAAATTAATGTCTTTGTGGCGGAATAACAAGAAGTTGATATTAACCACGAACATGAGAGTCACTTTGCAAAACGACCCATCGGCTACTGCATTTTCAAAATATCTACTGGCGCTTTGTAATGGCCAAATTCCTGTTGATGTTTCAACTGGATTAATGACGTTTCCGTCAATTTTTTTCATAGGAGAGAAAGTCCTTTTACCTCGAATTTCTATTGTTCCAACCGATTTTCCCTTCTAATTCTAGCAAATTCAATTCCCCATACGATTGGCTTTTGCGATGACAATCAATAAATCGCAAGGCTAATCATTGGAAGTTTGTGGGATCAACCTCGAATTTCTCAGTTTTTCGCGTGTCTTCATTGTTTGTTTTAGCGCCGGAAAACAAATCGAAAAACATTGTTTATCAGACCTCTCTTCACTTATTTCGATTAAATTAAAATTAGTCACATTAAAATTTGAACTATATGTGTTTTAATATTACTCTAGAGCTTATATGAAGGCGTTAATTTGGAGCGAGACGAAGTTCGCCGAGTCAGAATTTGTATGGCAGAACAACGTTTGCCGGGTCAGCTAGTATAAATATAAAAATAGTGTGAAAAATTTATAGTAATTTATCAAGAGAGAACGTTTTTTGCAAGTTACATATTTTTTTTCAATATTGGCAGGAATTTTTTATGCGTCAAAATTTTGGGAAAATCCTTAGGAAAAGCCGGGAAATTTGAGTGCAATTGTTACGAAATGGCTTTTCGAATGCAAAAATAGAAAATTATTAGGGAAAAACTCGGAAAATTCCGGAAATGCGCAAAAAATTTCATTTTTTTATCGACGAAATTTTGCAGTTTTCGCATGAGTTGATGATTTTGATGTTGGTTGGAAAATTTAACGAGATAAATAATGCCTCTATATTTATATAAAAATGGTGTTATAGTAATTCATATAGTAATATATCAATTGAGAACCGATTTTGCTGAAATTTTTTTCAGTTGTTCGCAATTGCCAGGAGAAGGTTTATGTGAGAGAAAATTTTGGTAAATTGGAATAACCGAAAATAGCTTTTTTGTGTGCAATAATTGCAAATGACTTTTCAAATGGAAAAATATAAAAATTTTGTTGAAAAATTCCAGAAAAATTAGAAAATTTTTAATTTTTTATTCGACGAAAATTAGCTTTTTGTCGTATGATTTGATAGTTTTGGACGATGTAACTGCGAAAAATTTTTGATTATTATTCCGACATGACTTTCTGAATGAAAAAATAGATAAATTCTTAGTGGAAAACTCGAAAAATTTAGATTTTTCGAATAGGACATGGTTGTTTTTAGGGAGAGTTATTTACTAGACTAATGCCTCCTATTAGACAATCAAACTTTGCACGACGTACGCGCCGTGCTATAATTAGTCAGAACGGCCGTAATAATCAAACGCAAAAGGAACGTGCCAAAAAAATGAATGAAGACGTGCCCATATTGCACAGTTTCGCGCTGCACAATCACCACCTCAAATTTGACAGAATGTTACTAGAAGAAGACCAGTCGTAAATATAGACTAGAATCGCGCTGCTTTTGAATACGATTCCACAATCGCCTACAAAGATCTTCGCTGCGTTGATATCGGTTCATTGTCTGTCGTATGCCAGCATAGCAATCCACTGAAGTTACAATCGGAAACTTATGCTGCTACTCATTTCTAGGTGAGATCCCAATCTATTTTAAGATGAGATCCCAACTGTATCCTTTTTGCGATCAAACAATTTTGTTAGGAGATAACTGCATTTAAAGTTGTTGATATGAATATCGACGGCTTCACAGCTATTGCAGGGTGAGAATGTGCAATCGCACGATATTGTTCTCAAGCGTCGGCAGACTCATCGGTCATATGATGCACTTCAATACCCGTTGATGTTCTGCCGTGGATAGGGTGAATATCACCACAATTTAAAGATGTTCAATACAACGACAGGTTTGTTTACAAGTCATCAGGGAAAGAAACGAATAAAAAGGTTAGCTCAAATAATTTTTATGCGTATCGATCGCAAATTGCGTTAGCTGTTGCACCATCTGCTGCCACTTTGTTGAAAGGCGGTCAAACTGCACACTCCGCTTTGAAGTTGCCGATGAATCTTCTCACAGTTGACAAGCCATTGGGCACAATATCCAGAAGTTTGGCGATAGCGAAATTGTTGCGAGAATGCAAAATTATCATTTGGGATAAATGCACGATAGGGCGTCAACGAGCTTTGGAGGCAGTTGAACGAAAGATGAAGGATTTATGAGGTGATTCGAAACGATTTGATGGGGCTATAATATTTCTGTCATCAAACGCTTCCCACCATCCTAAAATCTACTACTGCTGATGAAATTAATGTCTTTGTGGCGGAATAACAAGAAGTTGATATTAACCACGAACATGAGAGTCACGTTGCAAAACGACCCATCGGCTACTGCATTTTCAAAAAATCTACTGGCGCTTTGTAATGGCCAAATTCCTGTTGATGTTTCAACTGGATTAATGACGTTTTCGTCAATTTTTTTCAAAGGAGAGGAAGTCTTTTTACCTCAAATTTCTATTATTCACACCGATTTTCCTTCCAATTCTAGCAAATTCAATTCCCCATTCGATTGGCTTTTGCGATGACATTCAATAAATCGCAATGCCAATCATTGGAACTTTGTGGGATCAACCTCGAATTTCTCAGTTTTTCGCGTGTCTTCATTGTTTGTTTTAGCGCCGGAAAACAAATCGAAAAACATTGTTCATCAGATCGCTCTTCACTGATTTCGATTAAATTCAAATTAGTCACATTAAAATTTGAACTATATGTGTTTTAATATTACTCTAGAGCTTATATGAGGGCGTTAACTTGGAGCGAGACGAAGTTCGCCGAGTCAGAAGTTGTATGGCAGAACAACGTTTGCCGGGTCAGCTAGTATGTATATAAAAATGGTGGCAAAAATGTATAGTAATTCATCAATTGAGAACGGTTGGCCCGATTTTGCTGAAATTTTTTTTAGTTGTTCGTAATTGCCAAGAGGAGGTTTATGAATAAGAAAATTTTGGGAAATTCCTCCGGAAAAGCCGGAAAATTGCTAAAACCGAAAATTGCTTTTTTGTATGGAATTTTGTGTGCAATTGTTATGAATGGTTTTTCGAATGGAAAAATAAAATTTTTTTTTGGAAAATTCCGGAAAAATTCGAAAAATTTCAATACTATTTTTCGATGAAATTTTGCTTTATGTCGTACGATTTGATAGTTTTGAACGATGTAACTTGCGAAAAAATTCGTATAATTATTCCGAAACGAAAAAAAAAATAGATAAATTGTCGGTAGAAAACTCGGAAAATGCAGAAAAAATCGGAAAATTTTTTCGATAATCGAAAATTACATTTTTGTCGGTGTTCGAATGGAAAAATATAAAATTTTAGTTGGAAAATTATGGAAAATGCCAAATATGTTTTGGTAATTTTGGGCGATGTAAATGTGAACAATTTCGAACAATTATGACTTTTCGAATGGAAAAATAGAAAAAAACTGGAAATTTTGGAAAATTCCAGAAAATATCGAAAGATTTGGATGTTTTCGACGAAATCTTCCATTGTATCGCTTGATTTAATGATTTCAGACGACGTAAAGGTGCAAAATTCGTTGTGTTGCTGAAAAATTTCGGATTATTATGAAATATATAAATATAAAAATAGTGTGAAAAATTTATAGTAATTTATCAAGAGAGAACGTTTTTCGCAAGTTACATATATTTTTTCAATATTGGCAGGAATTTTTTATGCGTCAAAATTTTGGGAAAATCCTTAGGAAAAGCCGGGAAATTTGAGTGCAATTGTTACGAAATGGCTTTTCGAATGCAAAAATAGAAAATTATTAGGGAAAAACTCGGAAAATTCCGGAAATGCGCAAAAAATTTAATTTTTTTATCGACGAAATTTTGCGGTTTTCGCATGAGTTGATGATTTTGATGTTGGTTGGAAAATTTAACGAGATAAATAATGCCTCTATATTTATATAAAAATGGTGTTATAGTAATTCATATAGTAATATATCAATTGAGAACGGCTGGACCGATTTTGCTGAATTTTTTTTCAGTTGTTCGCAATTGCCAGGAGATGGTTTATGTGAGAGAAAATTTTGGTAAATTGGAATAACCGAAAATAGCTTTATTGTGTGCAATAATTGCAAATGACTTTTCAAATGGAAAAATATAAAAATTTTGTTGGAAAATTCCAGAAAAATTACAAAATTTTTAATTTTTTATTCGACGAAAATTAGCTTTTTGTCGTATGATTTGATAGTTTTGGACGATGTAACTGCGAAAAAATTTTGATTATTATTCCGACATGACTTTCTGAATGAAAAAATAGATAAATTCTTAGTGGAAAACTCGAAAAATTTGGATTTTTCGAATAGGACATGGTTGTTTTTAGGGAGAGTTATTTACTATTAGACAATCAAACTTTGCACGACGTACGCGTCGTGCTATAATTAGTCAGAACGTCCGTAATAGTCAAACGCGTCCGTAATAATTTCAACTGAATTAATGACGTTTCCGTCAATTTTTTTCAAAGGAGAGGAAGTCTTTTTACCTCAAGTTTGCCGGGTCAGCTAGTTTTCCATAATTTTCCAACTAAAATTTTATATTTTTCCATTCGAACACCGGCAAATATTTAATTTTCGATTATCGAAAAAAATCTAATTTTCCGATTTTTTCGGCATTTTCCGAGTTTTCCACCGACAATTTATCTATTTTTCCATTCGAAAAGTCGTTTCGGAATAATTATACGAAATTTTTCGCAAGTTACATCGTTCAAAACTATCAAATCGTACGACAAAAAACAAAATTTCATCGAAAAATAGTATTGAAATTTTTCGAATTTTTCCGAATTTTTCAAAAAAAATTTTATATTTTTCCATTTGAAAAACCATTCGTAACAATTGCACACAAAATTCCATATAAAAAAGCAATTTTCGGTTTTTGCAATTTTCCAGCTTTTCCGGAGGAATTTCCAAAATGTTCTTTTACATAAACCTTCTCCTGGCAAATACGAACAACTGAAAAAAAATTTCAAAAAATCATACATTTTTGCCACCATTTTTATATATATAGATTCTATGAAAAACATATTTAATTCTTTTAGTGACGGTTTAAAAAATGGATTCAGAGCCTGGTTCATCGCAAAATCCAACAGATACCCAACGCAGTAGTTGTATGTGACAACTAATAATCCAACTCAAAATTTAAAAATTCTGGCTAACTATATAATAAAAGTTTACACGCCAATGCATTTCAATGTTAAGTATTATAGCTCTGCCGTATACGGTAGTACATTACTTTTTAAATTTATTACTTGGACACGATTTTTACCACCGTATTTACTTGGAGTTGTAAATACAGTAAATTAAGATAATCCATATTTTGCACACTCAGAAAATATGTTGCTATCTATGTTGTTTGATGATGATAAAGAAGATTTTACATTACCGAAAAAATATTGTCGACCCAACGACACTTAGAGTTTATAACAAATATCTTATAAACTTTAATTGTACGGAATACGAGTATACAAATATGATTGATTTAAATGACGATACCATTTTATTCGAACCACCGTTTACGCAAAGTTATTCGTATGAACATTTGGAGGGATACTTAAATTACGAAGTGCCACTGTTCGATGATCCACAAATTCTTTTACACATTCAAGGAACGGAAAGACATGTCCAATTGCTGGCTGCCACTGCTAAACGAGTTGCAGGAAATAATGTAGAAGGCGCTATGGCGACGACGTTAGAGAGCCGTACGAAAACATTCAGACTTGAAAGCAAACAAGACTTTCAGAAAAAATAATGTTTTTTTCACATTTTGTCTTTTACTACACCATGGCCATGAAAGTAATATTCTTGGACAAAATCATGAAAAAATTTAAAAAATGGTCCAAAATTTGGACAAAAATGCCCGTAACTTTTGAACCGCTGGACCAATGTTGGAGATTTTTTAAATTGATCAAAATGAGCTCACCTTTCCAACGCGCCTACTGGCGATTAAATCCGATCGATAGTTTTTGAGTTATGGATGTGAACGTGTAGGTAATATTTCATACGAACGTCAATTTGGGAAAAAAATCTACCAACAAAAAGTAGGGGACTCGATTTTAACGATAGAGGTATGGTTCCTTGGGCAAATTTTCATGGAATAACCCATAGAATACGGAAATCATAGGGAAATTGGTGAATTTTTTCACCCCCTACAAATCGACCCGACCTAGTGTATATGATATAAGTTTTAAATATATAATGAATGTTCCGACTTTTACTATTTTTGCATTTCATGACTAGTTAGTAATAATTAAAGGCAAATTACACAATGCAACAAATTTTTGATCCCGGCTTCTATATAGTTGATCCTTATGTAAAATTTCATGCTGAATTCAAATCTAAATAAAAGATAATAAAAATTATTTCTTATAAATGATTTTTCAAGCTCTAGTCTGTTTTTCTAAATTTTTATTTTTATTTATTTTATTCGATATTTCGCCTTCCTTTGGATGGCATCTTCAGGAATTTTTATATACAGTAACAATAATCAAACGTCTTGCTACAAATACATTTTAGAGTTCAATATAATATATATAAATTTAAAAAAACAGACCTAGAGCTTGAAAAATCATTTATAAGGATTATAAAATAAGGTCGAAAAATCACAACACATAAAAATTATTTCTTTAAAAAACGATATCTGTTTAAAATCCAATCATAAATGACGAAGTTATGGCACTTCAAAGTTGAATATTTGTAAAAATGTAAATGATTTTTCAAGTTTTCGCTGCTGTTAATTAAGTTTTTTTTCCGTGTTTCCGTAAAAATTGCTCCGGTTTCAAACTATTACATGATAGAATAATATGTTACAAAAATTGTTTGCCCTTGGTCATCAAAATCGGATAAAAATTACTTCCGCATTTTTAGCATTTGGTGAAATAACCCAATTTTTTTTTTAGATATTCCTATGTGACTTGTGTAACAAAAAAAAAAGTAACAATTACTACTACTCTCATGAAGAGGTATGTGTACTGAATTGTGAATGTAGCGTTTATTTTTCAACCGACTTTGATGACCAAGGGCAAAAAATGTTTGTAAGAAATCATTCTACCATGTAGTTGTCTGAAACCGGAGTAATTTTTACCGAAACACGGAAAGAAACTTAATTAAAGGTAGCGAAAACTTGAAAAAACATCTACATTTTTACAAAAAATCTAACTTTGAAGTGCCATAACTACGTCATTCATGATTGGATTTTAATTAGCTAACGTTTTTTTAAGAAATAATTTTATTATATTTTATTTTCTTCACAGTTCGGCGACATCGGTGAATTAAAGCCAGAGAAAATGGCATTTTAGTAGACCTACCTTTTTTCAAAACACCTAAAATGGAAATTTGACCATATCTCAAGAACTGTTCTACTTTCCACATATCTGAGATCTAAGCAGATTTGAATTTGTATTATTAAATGTCCCGGATGCAGAAACTTTAGAAATTTTGCGACATAGTGTTATTTATAAAACTAACTACAAAATTTCTTGTAAAATTTTTTAATTTTAAACAAAATTCAGCGAAAAGTGGCTTTACTTTTACATATTTCTTTTTTTTTAATATAAGAAAATGTTGAATAACTGAGTTTCAAGCAATAATAAAAAATGTAGTGATTTTATTTCCGACATACGGTTGCCGTTTTGAACACTGTTGATATACCTAAACATAATCATCCAAGTCGATTAAACCAAAATTCAGATATTAAACCCTAAATAAACTGTAGATTCTGGTTCGAAACTGGACTACTAAATTCGATATTGTAGAATTGAGAATAAACACTATCCAAAAACTAGACTAAAACACAGAAAATAGCTTTACCGTGAATATAAACTAAAACTCAAAATATTTGAATTGAACTCGATTTGAAAGAGTAAAAACTGATCTAAACTCATTATTCATATCGAAACTACACTCAAAAATTATAATTCTTAACTCGAAACCCATAAACTTAAATTCACCTAAGCTGAACTTAAACTCAAATCTAAAAAAGTTGATTAAAAAATCTAATCTTAAACTTAAAACCTAGGTCTGAAAATTTTGAAAAGTTTAATTGAATTAGCCAAAATCTGAAAATCTCTAAAACTAAAGATCTAACAAACTTGAAACCTTTAAGTGGATAGACCAAGATCAAAAACTCTATTAAACTTAAAACAAGAACCAAGGTCTTAAAATCTTAAAAACTTTAACTTAATAAACCAAAAACTGAAAAACTTTGAAACTATATAAATTTAGATCTAAAAGTCTCCAAAACTTAAAAAAACCAAGATCTGAAAATCTTGAAACTTAAACAAAAACTAAGATCTGAAATATTTTAAGCCTGAAACTGACTTAATTAAAATCTACAAATCTGTAAAACGTATCACAAAAATCAAGATTCGAAAATCTTGACAACTTCAACTGAATAAACCAAGATCTGAAAATCTCTAAAACTTAAAACAAGAAGATCTTAAAAACACGAACTGAATAAATGAAAACTCTCATAAGCTTAAAATCTCTAAAAATTATAACAAAACTAAGATTTTAAAATCTTAAACTTTTAAACTGAATAATCTAACACCTAAAAATTGCAAAACTTAAAACAAAAACAAGACCATGAATGTGTTTTCATCATTCGGTTCAAGATCTATCTCTATTATTGCTAATAGAATTTATTTTACAAGAGTTGTGTGAAATGGATTATGTTGGCAGCTTGCAGAGCGGATAGCTATTTCCATAGTTGCCAAACTATTATCATCAGCACCCTTTGCTGTGCTTTCTCCACGCATTGTTTTTGAAACAAAAGTGCCAAACCAGTGTACCTCCCATGTTCATGTTGCTCTTGTTTTGTATTGTTTATCTATATGTGTAAATAATGAATGTGTTTTCATCGTTTTGCTAATATAATTTAATCCATTTCACACAACTCTTGTAAAATAAATTCTATTCTAGATCTTGAACACACATATAGATCAACAATATGAAACAAGAGCAAAACAAAAACAAGACCTATAGCTTTAATTTGATTTAACTATTGGTAGCTTCAAAGAAACCCATTGCTCACAGAGCTACGGCTAAACAAAACAAAATGTAGTAGCAAGCTAGCATTAAGTGTACAGAAAAGAGTGTTCGAGTTCTTTTTACAAACTGAAAAAATTTAAAAATTTTGTGACAAATCTAAATTCGGTATAGTAGATGAAATTGAATTATGTAAAACAAGTATAACACTGTGCTACACACAAAATATACAGGGGTTCTCATGTAGCATTTCTGTTAGACTGGAGTCCATAGAGTAAAGTGGTACTTTTAGTTTTTCTCGGTCACTTCGTTAAGTAATGTTTTTATAGCAAATTAAGTGAAATGGCGATATTCCTAAAATTACAAGTTCCAAAATTCATAAGTCTTCTCTTTGTAAACCGTAAATTTTTAAAAGCTTACATTTGTTGTAAAGCTATGACTTTCACCTTTTATTACAAAAAATAACTTTGAAAATCGGTTAAAAAATAGTCAAACGGCGGCAATTTAAGCAAAACAACCCCGAAAAAAAATTGCGAATTCTCATTTTCTCAACGCTCTCAGTTGATTATGAAGCTGCGCAATGTATATTTTTATTTTATTTTTGAATTATGATATATTAAAGTAGCTTTCTTAAATAGGTAAGTTTATAAGAATCGGTTGAAAAATTAATGAGTTATGCTAATTTTTGTAATATGTTTTTCGTCATTCTTTGGAATATGTAGTACGAAATTCGTGCTACTTTAATATAGCATAATACAAAAATAAAATAAAAATATACATTGCGCAGCTTCATGATCAACTGAGAGCGTTGAGAAAATGAGAATTCGCAATTTTTTTTCGGGGTTGTTTTGCTTAAACTGCCGCCGTTTGACTATTTTTTAACCGATTTTCAAAGTTATTTTTTTAATAAAAGGTGAAAGTCATAGCTTTACAACAAATGTAAGCTTTTAAAAACGGTTTACAAGGAGAAGACTTGAATTTTGGAACTTGTAATTTTAGGAATATCGCCATTTCACTTAATTTGCTATAAAAACATTACTTAACGAAGTGGCCGAGAAAAACTAAAAGTACCACTTTACTCTATGGACTCCAGTCTAACAGAAATGCTACATGAGAACCCCTGTATATTTTTTCCTTCACATTTGTATCACTGTGTAATTATTTAAAACAAGTAGAAACTAAAAATACAATAAATGTAAACACCTACAAAAAACCAGTACAGAAATTTCAGTCAGGTAATCTAACTGATAAATACCATCACCCAATAATAATTCCTATTACAAGATAATTAATTACCAAATTTGATTAACCTCCAAGTGCCGGCTTAGAAATTATGGGAGAAATATTAATTTTCCAAACAAGGTCATTTTGTATGGGAGGTACCAGAGGGTGATCCGGTATAATCCATATTCATTCCTGATTCAAATTATCATAACTGTACAACTTACGCAAAATTCGACTGTATTCACTGTACTTACAAAAATATATGTATTTAAAACTATGGGGGTATGTTTGGTATTTTGTATGGGAGGTACCAGAAGGGGTGAGTCAAATAGTTATGTTTTGTAAGGTTTTGCTTCCTATCACAAGATACATTAATTGACCAATTTTCATTACCCCCCAAGTGTCCGTTTGGAAATTATGGGATAAATGTTATTGTTTCAAAAATAGGTAATTTTGTATGGGAGGTACCAGAAGGGGTGATCCGATATAATCCATATTCATTCCAGATTCAAATTTTCATAACTGTACAAGTTACGCCAAATTTGACTGAATTAATTGTACTTACAAAAAAAGATATGTATGTAGGACTATGAGGGTGAATTCGGGAATTTGTATGGGAGGTACCAGAAGGGGTGCGTCAAATAGTAAGGTTTTCTGAGGTTTTGCTTCCTATCGCAAGATAAATTAATCGACCATTTGTCATTATCCTCCAAGTGTCCGTTTGGAAGTTATGGGAGAAATATTAAATTTGCAAAAATAGGTCATTTTGTATGGGAGGTACCAGAAGGCGTGAACCGATATAGTTCATATTCATTGCTGAGTCCAGCTTTCATATGCAAACATCATATGCAAAATTTGAGTGAATTCAATTTAGTTACAAAAAAGATATGTATGTAAAACTATGATGGTCAATTAGGTCATTTGTATGGGAGGTAATTTTGTATGGGAGGTACCAGAAGGGGTGGGGCTATTCTGCCCATTTTCAATCCATAAGTTTGTTTTGAAAAATATTAATACTGGTAAATTTTCATACTGATCCGTAAAGGTTTACTCAAGTTATCCTGCTGACCAGCCATCCAGCCAGACAGACGGACATAGCTCAATCGTCTAAAAAGTCCTGATACTTGGGGTCTAACTCGTCTCCTTTAATGCGTTACACTTTTTTTCGTATCAAATGATATATACCGTCATCCCTAAGGGTGATTGTATAAAAAGTATTCGGTAATGAATATCCGTGGTAAAATTGTTTAACTAAACGGTATAACGAAGGCTTGCGGGCGAAAAATATGTTTTGAGTCTTGCGCAAAACGATTAAAAACTATAAATTCGCTAACCTAGGTCATCTCCACTTGGAGACACGACGCGATACCAAAAATGAATATAACTAAATCTAGGTTTAGTTCAAAGTTATCATAGCGCAATCCCATGAAAACTAGACTAATCGCAACTATTATTGCCCCAGGACCTGTAATATCGTATACAAGTTTATCGCAACTCACCTAAGCTCCTAAACTTTTTATACCATCACCCTTAGGGATGAAGGTATATATCATTTGATACGAGCCAAAAGTGTAACACATAGAAGGAGTGACTTTAGACAATAGGTTTCTTTGAACCAAATTCGATTCATGACTTTTTAAGTCGTTTGAGCCATGTCCGTCTGTCTGTCTGTCTGTCTGTCTGTCTGTCTGTCTGTCTGTCGGGTGGCTGTCCGGCTGGTTCGCACGATAACTTTCGAAAGACGCAACCAAATCTTTTGAAATTTTGCACGAGTTATTATTTTCTTAAAACTACTTACGGTATTGCAAATGGGCTACATGGCCCCGCCCCTTCTGGTACCTCCCATACAAATACATCATTCCGCCCACTTTAGAAATCGAGTAATAATATCAATACACCCTACGGGATCGTCCCCAAATTCTGTATTTAGGAAAGCTATAACAGGATAAAGTTTTGGAAAAAATTTTGCAAGCCTAGCCACGCCCCTTCTGGTACCTCCCATACAAACCTACCTTTCCGCCCACTATGGAGATGGAGAAATAATATCAATAAATCAAACGTGATCGTACCCAAATTCTATTTTTAGTAAAGCAATAACGGGATAAAGTTTTGGAGAAAAAAATTGGAAGTCTATCCACGCCCCATATGGTACCTCCCATACACATCTGGTACCGCCCACTTTAGAAATCGATAAATATTATTAAAAGACCTAACGCGATCGTGCCCAAATTCTGTATTTGGTAAAGTTCAAGCAGGATAAAGTTTTGGAGAAAAAATCTGGAAGTCTAGACACGCCCCTTCTGGTACCTCCCATACAAATGTACCACTCCGCCCACTTTAGAAATAGGGTAATAATATCAATACACTAGACACTATCGTGCCCAAATACTATATTTTGTTATCTTATAAGAGGACAAAGTTTTGGATAAAAAATTGGAAGTCTAGACACGCCCCTTATGGTACCTCCCATACAAATGTACCTTTCCGCCCACTTTTGGGATGTAGTAATAATATCAGTACACCCACTCTGCCCACTTTCGAAATCGAGTAACAATATCAATATAATAGAAAATTATTTTTTTTACTGAGGGTAAGGGTAAATGTAAGTGGGGTTGCCCGACTGAAACTTTCTAACTGGTTTTAATTACAAATCGATTATTTTCAATAACTCAAGACTTAAATAATATCTTATATTGGGTGATGGTATTTATCAGTCAGTTTAACTGACTGAAATTTCTGTACTGGTTTTAAGTTTTTAGTCTTTATTTATTCAATTTCAATTACATTTCTTATTTAGATCTCCTTACTTAGATTTTCATCAAATTTAACTCTGTAAGACTGCATTCCAGGTAGTTTTTGAACCAATTAAGGAACTGACCCCGAATACCATTTCTTTCCAAAATACAGAGCAACTTATTGTGTGACAGCGTATCGATTTTTTTTATCTAAAAATTTATTTATGAATGAGAAAAAGTGACCCAGTAATTGGTTAAGTTTTTTCCTTTTCGAAAACCGTATTGATGTTTTTGTATTTAGTAAGATAATTGTTCAATCGTCTTACAAGAATCTCATATATTAATTTCTCCAAAACGGATAAAATTGATGTTGGTAATAATTATACTCGATTTTCCCGCCACTTCAAAAATCGGTCTAACAATTGACGTTTTTAAAATTGTCGGTATCGTGCACTCGCTTAGAGTTCAGTTTTTAATGAAGGAAATATTTCTGCATTGTATTGTATGTCATTCGGACGGATTCCATCAAGGCCTGCTCCTTTGGTTGAAACTAAATTTTTATACCATCACCCTTAGGGATGAGGGTATATATCATTTGATACGACCCAAAAGTGTAACACATAGAAGGAGTCACTTTAGACCCTAGGTATCTTAGAACCAAATTCGATTCATGACTTTTTAAGTCATTTGAGCCATGTCCGGCTGTCTGTCTGTCTGGTGGCTGTCCGGCTGGTTCGCACGATAACTTTCGAAAGACGCAACCAAATGCCTTGAAATTTTGCACGAGTTGATATTTCCCCAAAACTACTTACGGTATTGCAAATGGGCTACATGGCTCCGCCCCTTCTGGTACCTCCCATACAAATACATCATTCCGCCCACTTTAGAAATCGAGTTATAATATCAACACACCCATCGGGATCGTACCCAAATTCTGTACTTACTAAAGCTATTACAGGATAAAGTTTTGGAAAAATAATTTGGAAGTCTAGCCACGCCCCTTCTGGTACCTCCCATACAAATTCACCTTTCCGCCCACTTTAGATATGGAGTAATAATATCAACAAATCCATCGCGCTCGTACCCTAATTCTTAATTTAGTAAAGCTTTAGCAGGATACAGTTTTTGAGAAAAAAAACTGAAGTCTACCAACGCCCCATCTGGTACCTCCCACACACATCTGGTACCGCCCACTTTACAAATCGATTAATATTATTATTAGAAATACCGCGATCGTGACCAAATTCTGTATTTAGTAAAGTTCAAGCAGGATAAACTTTTAGAGAAAAAATCTGGAAGCCTAGACACGCCCATTCTGGTACCTCCCATACAAATGTACCTTTCCGCCCACTTTAGAGATGGAATAATAATATCAATACACTTGACACGATCGTGGCCAAATTCTGTATTTAGTAAAGCTATAACAGGATAAAGTTTTGGAGAAAAGATCTGGATGTCTAGACACGCCCCTTATGGTACCTCCCATACTAATGTACCACGCCGCCCACTTTAGAGATGGAGTAATAATATCAATATTCTCGACACGATCGTGCCCCAATTCTGTATTTTATTAAGTTATAACAGGATAAAGTTTTGGAGAAAAAATTGGAAGTCTAGCGGCGCCCCTTATGGGACCTCCCATACAAATGTACCTTTCCGCCCACTTCAGAGATGGAGTAATAATATCAATACATCCAACGCTATCGTGCCCAAACTCTGTATTTAGTAAAGCTATAACAGGATATAGTTTTGGAGGATAAACCTAGAAGTCTAGACACGCCCCTTCTAGTACCTCCCATACAAATTTACCACTCCACCCACTTTAGAAATCGAGTAATAATATCAATATAATAGCAATTTTTTTATTTTACTGAGGGTGATGGTATATGTAAGTCGGGTCGCCCGACTGAAACTTTCTTACTGGTTTAATATATATATAATATTTTGCACATTTCCTTTGAACTTAATGGAGAAGAATGGAGTCTTTGTCACACATTTTAAATCTTCATTTTGAAAGGTTTTTTTGATAATCTCGTCGGCATTGTCTACTTTTTTGCCAATGATATTATTTACTAACATTCATGTGCCACGCATGTTGTACATGTTTTATAAAAATTCTATTCGGCGATGTTAATTTTTTGCATGCATAATTTTTTGATTCAGTTTGTTGTCAAATGTTTTATGTTCCTCCTTTTTTTTCTCACATTTCTACTTTTCTTATATATTTGATAGAGGTTATCTTTCACATCACAGTAGCATAATATTTGGCCTTTCAACCACGTATAACCGTTTCTCTTTATTATTTGCTTTAAGCTTTGTTGTGATTTGCTGAATATTTCTGTGAATTTTGTGAAAATATTTTGAAATTTTTCATCAGCGGATACATCCCCGGAGAAAATTAAGGAATTTATACTGTTTTTAAATTTAACAATATTCGTCTTAGGGATATTTCATCTTTTAAAATTATAGTACCATTCAAATTATTCTATGTCCTTATTAAGGAATCTTTCTGGCCATCCGGAGTCCTCGTAAGGGAATTGGAACAAATTGAGTTAATAATCGAATTAGCGAGGGTGTAAATTTGAATGCTGCACCAAAAAACTAAGTTCATCCCTATTACTGTCCAATTGCTTTGTTATTGTGTATCAGAATGTACGTGGTCTCAGCACTAAGCTTCCGAAACTGTATAGCAATAGCTTCGGTTTTGACTGTGATGTTATTGCTTTTACTGAGACATGGTTGCATGATAACATATGTGATGCCGAAATTATGTGTAGTGACTTTCAAAAGTTTCGTCCTGACAGAATTGGAAAAAGTGGAGGTGGTGTTTTAATTGCAGTTAGTAATAGGTACACTGCGAAATTTGTAGATACGCCTAGTGTTGAGAACCTGGAGCTTATTTGTGTAAAGGTGAAAGTTTTATCGAAAACTATTTATGTTTTTTGTTCATATGTACCACCTTGCTCTGACATTGAGACTTATAACGCTCTTATCGCAGCGTTTGCCTCTGTGGTTCACTGTCTGGGAAACGATGACTCCATTGTAATACTTGGTGATTTTAACTTACCCAATGTCTCCTGGCATTACTCTGAGGATTTGTTTTCTTATTTACCCTCTACAAGGGCGTAGCCAGGATCTTATGTAGGGGGGGGGGCAGTCGGTTTTGCATTTCATGTTAATAGTATGTTTACAAAAAAATTAAAACTAAGAACTTAACAAAAAATAAATACTCATTGTTTTGACAAAAAAAAATTTAGGTCATCGAAATTCATGTACGAATGTAGTACCAAAAAAAATTATTTTTATTCATCTTAGTTGTTTTGTGTTATTTAAAACAAAATTGTGCACAGAATAAAAGTTTTTTTATTCCGAATACTTATCATTAATTTTAATTTTTTTAAATGTGTCGAAAGTCAAAGAAAAAGTAATTTTTACTTTAATTTCAAATATTTTTTGGATTACGTGTCCAAAAAATTTGTAACTTCCACAATTATTGTGAGCATATGTTACAAATTGAACTAAGTGAAAATATAAGCAAAAACTATATTTTCCTGCTCACAATTATTATCCGATTATAACAAATCTTAATATATAACCTGAAAAAGTTTTAAGAAAGTCTTCTGTAAAAAATAAGTCAAATTGGTGGAAGTCACCATGAGATATAAACCATGCATATTAACCCAAAATTCAGCTTTAAACTCCAAATAAAGTAATATTTTGTGTTAACAAGTAGGCTAGATTTTCATTTAAAAAGACCGATACCATAATATGTTACATCATCTGTCAAAATAAAAACATTTTTAAATCCAAAAAATTAAAGGAAAAAAATTTATTCTTTTTTATCGAATTTGACAATTGTTTAAAAAATAACGGTAGGAAATGTAGAACAAAAAACGTACATTCTGTGCACAATTTCGATTCCAATCACACAAAAAAAAAAGATTTTGAAAATCGGTCAAGAATTGCGGCGTAAAATTTCATATATCCAAAAAATCCTTTTTTCCCTTTTTTCTTAAAACAGTTTTAGGTTGCATGAAAATGGCGATAAAAAGTGTAAATGCAACTGGTTTTGGGTTGATCTTACATTAAAAAAATTCTTGAATTGAAATCCTAGCTGATTCTTTTTTGAAAATATCGATATTTTTCTTTTCTGCAGACTGGAGCAAAAATCTTTTTACTTTTTAATCGACGACTGTAAAAAAACTGGACAAATGCGATAAAATCTGTTTATCTATATATCGTCGTTCCGAAGTTATCTTCACGTATCTCCAGAAAATCTTTTTGTGGGAAATTGGTTCTAAAGTTTCAAAACTTAATACAAAAAAAGTTGTGTGAAAAAAGTATTCCAATATTTTTGTCAGAAGTAGTGCTTGAAATTCTACATATATTAGTGTAAAAAAAAACAAAGCCATGGAAACTATTTTCCGAGTTATAGCTATTTTTACATCAAATTATTTAGTCACATTTTGTTGTATACGCCACTTTTTGGGAAATATTTATTTTTTTTATGGCACATACGTGAAAATAACATGAAAACCCGCGTTCATATGTTTTTACTCCGAAATTATCTTGACGTATATCCACTATACATTCAGTAAGTTGCAAGTAGGCAATTGATCAATAACAACGTGAAACATTTGCGCATTCTGTACAACGTGGTACTAAATTTTACCGAAATGGGTTATAAAGTCATTAGAATAGAAATATAAATGTATCGTCACCTGGAATGTAAAAAAAGCGAGACCCTCATTTTCATAATTTTAGAGGAGAAGCAAAAAACTTTATAACATGAAAAGTATTAAATTTTTGGACACGAATTACTCACGGATTCGCTTAAGATCAACAATATATTACAATATTTTTTTTTTTTTAGAATTTCTAAAGTTATGTTTGTTAGTCTTTTTTGATTGTTTATGCAATAAAACCGTTATTTTTGGACCTTTGACGGGACGTGTAGAATCGCCTAGTATGCCATATTCAATCCAAAAAAGAATTTGCATTTCCATTGATGGTATGTCGAATTGTTAATTGTTTGTTTCGAAAAATTTTATTGATAACACACTGCTAGAGTATGGAAAAAAATTAAGGAAATTGTAGGAGTGACATGTAGTAAGTGTGATTAAGAACAACATGTATCTGTAACCCATATTTCGATAACACCCTCAAAAACCTGAATTACCGGTAAAAACCCGGTCTCCACTTCAGGGCTTATAACTCAGTCAATTTTTAACCGTGTTTAGTTGCTTTAATGGTCTGAAAAGAAGAAGAGACTACTGTCTTTCAAACGATGTATATATTTAAATAAATAACTTGTCAGATATGTCTGTGTTTGCCTTGAAACCGCAAACTTGTAGGATTTGAAAGTGACGTTCTTCGAAAAACTTCAATAATTTAACCACTGTGTAAACAATTTTATGGGCAAATATGCGTTGAACTCGTAAATGAATGCAATTTCTTAATAAAATAATAAACATTAGAGAATCCTAATAAAATATAGGATAAAAACATCTTCTAACTTAAAAAATAGTGAAAAATCCAACAAGTTTGCGGTATCAGGGCAAAAACAGACATATATGACAAGTTATCTATATAAATATATGTATTGTTGCAAAGGCCGAGTCTTTTCTTTCCAAAACCATTAAGAAATCTAACTTTGGTTAGGAATTGACTGAGTTATAAGCCTTCAAGTGAGGAAAGTAATGAAGAGTCGGTATTTTTTCCCGTAAGTCAGGATTTTTGTAGTTTAGGGAACTTTGGTATACAGGTTATTGTTGTACTCGATATGACATACAACATGCACTAGTTTACGTTCTAAGTTCTCATTGACTGTAGCACGGTGTAATTTATTTTTCAAAATATGTCACATTTTTCTGGCACATACGTGAAGATAACTTATTTTTTTTATAATTCGAAATTTTCATATATTTTTTATTGTACATCCACAACAATGGTTCATACGGCATCATAACGCAAAAATTTTTTCCCAAAAGTGGATATACAACAAAACGGCTGCTCAATATCTCAGAAACTATAAGAGGTAAGGACCTGGTTATTAAACAGATCGATAGATCTAACAAATTTATCCAAGGAAATTATCTTATCTCAATTTTTTTGATTTTGTGATATACGTGAAGATAACTTCGGAACGACGATATATAAAAATGGTGGCAAAAATTTATAGTAATTCATCAATTGAGAACGGTTGGACCGATTTTGCTGAAATTTTTTTTCAGTTGTTCGTAATTGCCAGAAGGTTTATGTAAAAGAAAATTTTTGGAAATTCCTCCGGAAAAGCCGGAAAATTGCTAAAACCCAAAATTGCTTTTTTGTATGGAATTTTGTGTGCAATTGTTATGAATGGTTTTTCGAATGGAAAAATACAATTTTTTTTTGGAAAATTCCGGAAAAATTCGAAAAATTTCAATACTATTTTTCGATGAAATTTTGCCTTTTGTCGTACGATTTGATAGTTTTGAACGATGTAACTTGCGAAAAATTTCATAAATTCCGAAACGACTTTTCGAATGGAAAAATAGATAAATTGTCGGTTTTCGAACAATTATGACTTTTCGAAAAATAGAAAATTATTGGGGAAAAACTCGGAAAATTCCGGAAATGCGCAAAAAATTTGACTTTTTTTTATCGTCGAAATTTTGCAGTTTAAGCATGATTTTATGATTTTGATGTTGGTAGGAAAATTTAACGAGATAAATAATGTCTCTATATTTATATAACAACTAGCTGACCCGGCAAACGTTGTTCTGCCATACAACTTCTGACTCGGCGAACTTCGTCTCGCTCCAAGTTAACGCCCTCATATAAGCTCTAGAGTAATATTAAAACACATATAGTTCAAATTTTAATGTGACTAATTTGAATTTAATCGAAATCAGTGAAGAGCGATCTGATGAACAATGTTTTTCGATTTGTTTTCCGGCGCTAAAACAAACAATGAAGACACGCGAAAAACTGAGAAATTCGAGGTTGATCCCACAAAGTTCCAATGATTGGCATTGCGATTTATTGATTGTCATCGCAAAAGCCAATCGAATGGGGAATTGAATTTGCTAGAATTGGAAGGGAAAATCGGTGTGAATAATAGAAATTTGAGGTAAAAAGACTTCCTCTCCTTTGAAAAAAATTGACGGAAACGTTATTAATCCAGTTGAAACATCAACAGGAATTTGGCCATTACAAAGCGCCAGTAGATATTTTGAAAATGCAGTAGCCGATGGGTCGTTTTGCAACGTGACTCTCATGTTCGTGGTTAATATCAACTTCTTGTTATTCCGCCACAAAGACATTAATTTCATCAGCAGTAGTAGATTTTAGGATGGTGGGAAGCGTTTGATGACAGAAATATTATAGCCCCATCAAATCGTTTCGAATCACCTCATAAATCCTTCATCTTTCGTTCAACTGCCTCCAAAGCTCGTTGAAGCGCTATCGTGCATTTATCCCAAATGATAATTTTGCATTCTCGCAACAATTTCGCTATCGCCGAACTTCTGGATATTGTGCCCAATGGCTTGTCAACTGTGAGAAGATTAATCGGCAACTTCAAAGCGGAGTGTGCAGTTCGACCGCCTTTCAACAAAGTGGCAGCAGATGGTGCAACAGCTAACGCAATTTGCGATCGATACGCATAAAAATTATTTGAGCTAACCTTTTTATTCGTTTCTTTTCCTGATGACTTGTAAACAAACCTGTCGTTGTATTGAACATCTTTAAATTGTGGTGATATTCACCCTATCCACGGCAGAACATCAACGGGTATTGAAGTGCATCATATGACCGAGGAATCTGCCGACGCTTGAGAACAATATCGTGTGAATCCACATTCTCACCCTGCAATAGCTGTGAAGCCGTCGATATTCATATCAACAACTTTAAATGCAGTTATCTCCTAACAAAATTGTTCGATCGCAAAAAGGATACAGTTGGGATCTCATCTTAAAATAGATTGCGATCTCACCTAGAAATGAGTAGCAGCATAAGTTTCCGATTGTAACTTCTGTGGATTGCTATGCTTGCATACGACAGACAATGAACCGATATCAACGCAGCGAAGATCTTTGTAGGCGATTGTGGAATCGTATTCAAAAGCAGCGCGATTCTAGTCTATATTTACGACTGGTCTTCTTCTAGTAACATTCTGTCAAATTTGAGGTGGTGATTGTGCAGCGCGAAACTGTGCAATATGGGCACGTCTTCATTCATTTTTTTGGCACGTTCCTTTTGCGTTTGATTATTACGGACGTTCTGACTAATTATAGCACGACGCGTACGTCGTGCAAAGTTTGATTGTCTAATAGGAGGCATTAGTCTAGTAAATAACTCTCCCTAAAAACAACCATGTCCTATTCGAAAAATCCAAATTTTTCGAGTTTTCCACTAAGAATTTATCTATTATTTCATTCAGAAAGTCATGTCGGAATAATAATCAAAAATTTTTCGCAGTTACATCGTCCAAAACTATCAAATCATACGACAAAAAGCTAATTTTCGTCGAATAAAAAATTAAAAATTTTCTAATTTTTCTGGAATTTTCCAACAAAATTTTTATATTTTTCCATTTGAAAAGTCATTTGCAATTATTGCACACAAAAAAGCTATTTGCGGTTATTCCAATTTACCAAAATTTTCTCTCACATAAACCTTCTCCTGGCAATTGCGAACAACTGAAAAAAATTTCAGCAAAATCGGTCCAGCCGTTCTCAATTGATATATTACTATATGAATTACTATAACACCATCTTTATATAAATATAGAGGCATTATTTATCTCGTTAAATTTTCCAACCAACATCAAAATCATCAACTCATGCGAAAACTGCAAAATTTCGTCGATAAAAAAAAATTTCGTCGATAAATTTTCCGAGTTTTTCAGTAATAATTTTCTATTTTTGCATTCGAAAAGCCATTTCGTAACAATTGCACTCAAATTTCCCGGCTTTTCCTAAGGATTTTCCCAAAATTTTGACGCATAAAAAATTCCTGCCAATATTGAAAAAAAAAATATGTAACTTGCAAAAACCGTTCTCTCTTGATAAATTACTATAAATTTTTCACACTATTTTTATATTTATATATTTCATAATAATCCGAAATTTTTCAGCAACACAACGAATTTTGCACCTTTACGTCGTCTGAAATCATTAAATCAAGCGATACAATGGAAGATTTCGTCGAAAACATCCAAATCTTTCGATTTTTTCTGGAATTTTCCAAAATTTCCAGTTTTTTCTATTTTTCCATTCGAAAAGTCATAATTGTTCGAAATTGTTCACATTTACATCGCCCAAAATTACCAAAACATATGATAAGAAGCAACATTTTTTCGAATAAAAAAATAATTTTTTTTTTGTCATTTTCCATAATTTTCCAACTAAAATTTTATATTTTTCAATTCGAACACCGACAAAAATTTAATTTTCGATTATCGAAAAAAATCTAATTTTCCGATTTTTTCTGCATTTTCCGAGTTTTCTATCGACAATTTATCTATTTTTCCATTCGAAAAGTCGTTTCGGAATAATTATACGAAATTTTTCGCAAGTTACATCGTTCAAAACTATCAAATCGTACGACCAAAAACAAAATTTCATCGAAAAATAGTATTGAAATTTTTCGAATTTTTCAAAAAAAAATTTATATTTTTCCATTCGAAAAACCATTCGTAACAATTGCACACAAAATTCCATACAAAAAAGCAATTTTCGGTTTTTGCAATTTTCCGGCTTTTCCGGAGAAATTTCCCAAAATTTTCTTTTACATAAACCTTCTCCTGGCAATTACGAGCAACTGAAAAAAAATTTCAGCAATATCGGTCCAACCGTTCTCAATTGATGAATTACTATACATTTTTGCCACCATTTTTATATATATAGATTAAGAGAGAACGTTGGCCCAGTTTGCTCTATTTTTTTCAATATTGGCAGGAATTTTTTATGCGTCAAAAAAATCCTTAGGAAAAGCCGGAAAATTTTAGTGCAATTGTTACGAAATGGCTTTTCGAATGCAAAAATAGAAAATTATTAGGGAAAAACTCGGAAAATTCCGGAAATGCGCAAAAAATTTGATTTTTTTATTTTGCTGATTTTTTTTTCAGTTGTTCGCAATTGCCAGGAGAAGGTTTATGTGAGAGAAAATTTTGGGAAATTGGAATAACCGAAAATAGCTTTTTTGTGTGCAATAATTCGAGGTGAGATCCCAATCTATTTTAAGATGAGATCCCAACCGTATCCTTTTTGCGATCGAACATTTTTGTTAGGAGATAACTGCATTTAAAGTTGTTGATATGAATATCGACGGCATCACAGCTATTGCAGGGTGAGAATGTGGAATCACACTATATTGTTCTCATGCGTCGGGAGACTCATCGGTCATATGATGCACTTCAATGATGTTCTGCGTGGAGAGGGTGAATATCGCCACAATTTAAAGATGGTCAATACAACGACAGGTTTGTTTACAGGTCATCAGGAAAAGAAACGAATAAAAAGGTTAGCTTAAATAATTTTTATGCGTATCGATCGCAAATTGCGTCGGGCGACTCATCGGTCATATGATGCACTTCAATGATGTTCTGCCGTGGAGAGGGTGAATATCACCACAATTTAAAGATGGTCAATACAACGACAGGTTTGTTTACAAGTCATCAGGAAAAGAAACGAATAAAAAGGTTAGCTTAAATAATTTTTATGCGTATCGATCGCAAATTGCGTTAGCTGTTGCACCATCTGCTGCCACTTTGTTGAAAGGCGGGCGAACTGCACACTCCGCTTTGAAGATGCCGATGAATCTTCTCACAGTTGACAAGTCATTGGGCACAATATCCAGAAGTTCGGCGATAGCGAAATTGTTGCGAGAATGCAAAATTATCATTTGGGATAAATGCACGATAGCGCGTCAACGAGCTTTGGAGGCAGTTGAACGAAAGATGAAGGATTTTTGAGGTGATTCGAAACGATTTGATGGGGCTACAATATTTCTGTCGCAAGATTTTCATCAAACGCTTCCCGCCATCCTAAAATCTACTACTGCTGATGAAATTAATGTCTTTGTGGCGGAATAACAAGAAGTTGATATTAACCACGAACATGAGAGTCACTTTGCAAAACGACCCATCGGCTACTGCATTTTCAAAATATCTACTGGCGCTTTGTAATGGCCAAATTCCTGTTGATGTTTCAACTGGATTAATGACGTTTCCGTCAATTTTTTTCATAGGAGAGGAAGTCCTTTTACCTCGAATTTCTATTATTCCAACCGATTTTCCCTTCTAATTCTAGCAAATTCAATTCCCCATTCGATTGGCTTTTGCGTTGACAATCAATAAATCGCAAGGCCAATCATTGGAAGTTTGTGGGATCAACCTCGAATTTCTCAGTTTTTCGCGTGTCTTCATTGTTTGTTGTAGCGCCGGAAAACAAATCGAAAAAATATTGTTTATCAGACCTTTCTTCACTGATTTCGATTAAATTCAAATTAGTCACATTACAATTTGAACTAATATGTGTTTTAATATTACTCTAGAGCTTATATGAAGGCGTTAACTTGGAGCGAGACGAAGTTCGCCGAGTCAGAATTTGTATGGCAGAACAACGTTTGCCGGGTCAGCTAGTTAATTATAATTATTTAATTATTATTTATGTACTGTCTTTGATTATTTTGACATTACTACACCCTGGAGGCTTAACGTGCATTAAAATTTTACATTTATGGTAATTAAACCTAGTTTGACAGATAAAAAGAAGAAATTTAGCATGCATAGAAGCATCCCATAGCCTCCAACTAAAAGAAATACAGAAATAAATTGTTTAAACTTATATATCCTTTAAATTATTAAAAGTCCTTTACAAAGTAAACGAAACAGGCGGATGAAAAAGTGAGTACGCAGTTTTCCTATACATGGTCTTTACTATCACTTGTATATAGTTTCGATCATGGGTCATAACACAGTGCAGCAGTAAAAACTTGAACCAATTGAGACCGCCAAAATCTGAAAGCTTATGATGTTAGAAGAAAACCCCTAGCTGGGTTTTGAATTATTAGCTAAGGTTTTTTATAATTCATTTTTAAAATCTAAAAAAATCATGTACTGATTCTTACGGCTAATATCACGTGAACTATTCAAAATTTTGATGTCTCTCTTTGGTAAAATTTTAGCTCTTAATCAGATCTAAAAATTTAACCTTCAGATAAAATCAAAAACACAACATAATCTCACTCAAGAACAACAAAAATGTAAAAAAAATCGTAAAATTTCATCATAGATTTTTATTGTTTTTTTGATTTACTTCTCTTTTGTATCTACTATTTCATTTAAAAAGCATAGCATTTTTATACCATCACCCGTAGGGATGAAGGTATATATCATTTGATACGACCCAAAAGTGTAACACATAGAAGAGGTCACTTTAGACCCTAGGTTTCTTTGAACCAAATTCGATTCATGACTTTTTAAGTCGTTTGAGCCATGTCCGTCTGTCTGTCTGTCGGGTGGCTGTCCGGCTGGTTCGCACGATAACTTTCGAAAGACGCAACCAAATGTTTTTGAAATTTTGCACGAGTTATTATTTTCTCAAAACTACTTACGGTATTGCAAATGGGCTACATGGCCCCGCCCCTTCTGGTACCTCCCATACAAATACATCATTCCGCCCACTTTAGAAATCGAGTAATAATATCAATACACCCTAAGGGATCGTCCCCAAATTCTGTATTTAGTAAAGCTATAACAGGATAAAGTTTTGGAAAAAATTGTGAAAGCCTAGCCACGCCCCTTCTGGTACCTCCCATACAAATCTACCTTTCCGCCCACTATAGAGATGGAGAAATAATAGCAATAAATTAAACGTGATCGTACCCAAATTCTATTTTGAGTAAAGCTATAACAAGATAAAGTTTTAGAGAAAAAATTGGAAGTCTATTCACGGGGCCCCATCTGGTA